>QEPC01011483.1:582068-618835 GCA_003113815.1 Sphenodon punctatus
GGCCTCAGCGCCAGCTGTGACTGCCGGCGTCAGGATGCTCTAGGCCTTCTGGGGAAACCCAGAAGTTCCCCGGAAGGCCTAGAGCGTCCTGACGTCGGCAGCCACAGCCGCCGGACCGCCCACCACCGCCGGAGCTCCCAAAGGTAAGCGCACTGAATGTTAGTAGGGGTGATCCCTGGGGGGGGTGTTAAACACCCCCACCCCCCCAGGGATCGGGTCATACTTACCGGCGGCTGCGGGGATGCCGCGGCCGCTGGTGCTGGGGGGGGGGCTCGCCTCTGGGTCTTTTTAAAAACAAAAATCCAGGCTGGGCAGGGTGGGTGGGGGGTGTCCCCCCTTCCACTCGCGCAGCCTGGGAGGGGAAGGGGGAGGAAATTAATTTATTTCATTGGTTTCAATGTTGACACAGCGCCCCATTGAAACCAATGAAATAAATCTGGTGCCGGTATACCGGATTTAATCCCGGAATCCGGTTTTCGCAGAACCGGTAACCGGTAAATCCGGTAGCCGGTAATGGGCCCGGGGTCCCACCACTAGTAGATATATATAATATTAGATTACAAATTTGATCAAACAAATTAAAAAAGTATAAAATCTTCCTCTGCATTATTTGTGTTTTAGAAATGGAGAAGGGAAGCAGAAGAGGCCCCATTTCCTGTCTTACGGGCAGCAGACCAGCATGTGGCAGAGGTGGCAGGGGCTGTGCCAGCAGAGTGGCAGCAGGCATCAGCAGCAGCCCGATCCCGTCACCACACCCCAAACTGCACAAGGCTGATTTTGGCAGTCAAGCTTCAGAGGCTCCCAGCAGTGGCACTAGGTGTGTGATTCGGCGGCACCTCCTGCCAGCATCCTCCACTGCCATGCAGGGCACTGGAAGGCCTGCACTCCAGGAGGCTGCAGCTGTCTCTACTGCGGCTGCAGGTGCAGATGCTTCGGGGTTGGATGTTCCTCCAGGGCCACCAATGTCCCTGACCCCCATTATTGTGGTGATCCCCAGCAGTCCAGGGCTGGTGGATCCCACCCCGGCTGCTAGGCAATGGCAGCAGGGAGAGGAGCAGCAGTAGTAGCAGCAGCAGCAGCTATAGGGGGCACAGGGAGAGTGGCAGCAGCATGGTGGGCAGTCAGTCAGCCTCAGTGTCCCAGTACTCCCCTTCACGGGACATCACTCTGACTGGGGACAGCGAGGCAGACACTAGTCCTGCGGAGGAGTTGTCTGGTGCTGAGGTGATAGAGGGCTGTCCCTCCGAGAGCTGTGTCACCACCATGTTCTGCACCTCCCAGCAGCACTGTCAGTGCTGCATCACCCAGTGCAAGCCAGAAGGCAGGAGGGGGCAAAAAATCCTCTGCGTGGGTACATTTTAAGTTGGTGTGGGACGATGATCCCAGGGAGGTGCAGTGCGGTTTGTGCCAGAAGGTGGTGAAGCGTGGGCAGGTGCTTACCAACCTTGGCACAACTGCCATGGTGAGGCACCTGAAGGGATGCCACAGCATTGTGCTGCTAAGCGGGTAGGCAGGGGCAGTGGACGCCAGCAGGTTCCTGACTGCAGCGGTCAGTTGTCCACCTCTATCAGCGGGCAAGCGTCCTGCTCTAACAGCTGCCTCTAGCAGTAGGAGTGGTATCACTGCTAGGGGGGAGCATCAGCAGCAACGTCAGTGCACCATGGAGGAGCTGGAGTGGGGGCAGCTGCCAAGTCCATTGGCAGCTGCAGGATGTGGACAGCGGCGTGGCTTTCAACTGAAAGCCACACGCATGTTGGGGAAAATGATAGAGCTGGATGGGCAGCCCTTCTCGGTGGTCAGGGACATGTGGTTTAGGTGCCTGATTGGCTTCCTGCCCCCCCCAGTTTAAGCTGCCCTCACGCACCACCCTGAGTCAGCAGTTGGTGCCAGCCCTGTACCGGGCTTTAAAGGGGCGAGTGAGGGAGCAGCTGACAAGGACTGGGGGTACTACCGTCAGCTTCACCACAGACCTGTGGTCGAGTAGGAATGTGCAGCATGTCTACCTGGCAGTGACGGTGCACTGGTGGCAGGACCCAGAGGCAGCGTTTGGCAGTGGTAGGAGGGGTCCTGAAGCAGGGTATAGGTGGGCCCTGCTTCAGGCAGAAATAATGAATGACCCCTACACTGCTCGGAACTTCGAGGCTGCCATGACCACTATGGCGAGGGAGTGGGTCATGCCAGATGCGCCCTTCACACGCAAGGGGTGCATGGTGACAGACAACGCGGCTAACATGATGAGGGCAGTCCACAAGGGGGGTTTCATCAGCAACCCTTGCGCTGCACACCCCCTTCATCTGGTGGTCAGGGGCACTCTGGGCTTGGGGGAGAAGGGGATTGGGGCAGGCACCCTTAGCTCCCTGATCAAGTGGGGAAAGAAGCTGGCCGGTTTCTTTAACCAGAGAGTGAAGGGCAGCGACCTCTTCTGGGCGAAACAGGCAGAGCAAGGCTCCCCAGTGCACCAGCTGGTGCAGGATGTGTCCACCCAGTGGAATTCGACCTTCGTGATGCTCGAGGAGCTTCTCAACCAGAAAGCCGTTTTGCATCAGGTTCAACTGGTGATGGTCAGTGGGGCACCTCCAGGGTACAATGGGGCAGAATGGGAGATCCTGGCTCACATGGTCTTCATGCTAAGACCGTTCCTGGCTGTGACAGAGACCATTAGCTCCTCCATGGCCACCATCAGTCAGATGACCCCTCTGGTCCAGAGTCTCCTCAGGAGGCTGGAGAAGATTCTCCAGGGGCAGGATTGTGGCCCTCAGGGAAGGAAGCTGGCAGATGAGGTGGTTGACCTGGTGCGGCAGCTGAAGGCAGGGCTGAAGGTGCGGTTCAATGAGCTCCTGCAGTGGAAGAAACACATTTTAGCAACCATGCTGGACCCCAGGGTCAAGGGCAATGTAGCACACCAGACAGTGCTCTGTGGGCACTGGAAGGGTGACCTGGTGGAGAAGGTCTGGCAGGCAGAGTGGGTTCTTGAGAGTGCGCGGCAGCAGCAGCAGGATGCCCCTGGGGATAGTGGGACTGGGACCAGCCACCCCTTTCAGCCGGCGGCATCTATCCCAGCCCTAGCAGTAGCAGCACCAGCAGCAGACTGAGCAGCAGCAGCACCCCTATTGTGCACAGCAGGGAAGACAGCGTGGCTGAGGGCATTGGTGGGGGTGATGCCCAGGCAGAGTTACGTGAGGGAGTATGACAGTGCCTCAGCAGCAGTGGAGAGCTACCTGGAGGAGCCGTGCATTGAACCCAGCAGCAGCCCGCAAGACCAACAGGTGGCCAACCCTGTCCAAAGTGGCCAAGGTTCTGTTGTCCTGTGCCCACCAACCAGTGTCCTCAGTGAGTGGGTGTTCTTCATGGCGGGGGACATTTGCTTGCTGAACCGCCTGAGACTGGAGGCCAAGTTGGTGGAGCAGTTGCTTTTTACAAAGGTGAACCTTCCGCTGCTGGGATTCCCCGAACTGCCCATGGAAATGGATTGATGATGCAGTGGCACACGCCATCCCATGCCAGGGGCAGTCTTGGGACGGGGATCCTCCTCAATCTGGGCTGCTGCTGCTGCTGAGGTGCTGTCCCTCCCTCCCAATGCCCGGTGCCTGCCCTGCCTCTGTCTCTCTCTCTAACTAGATGGCCTCGGCCGGCCTATCTGACTGACCCTCATGATGCAGGGTGGCATTGGGAAGCTGTAAGCCTGCCTGCCAGCCGGCCTCTGTCTAGACTATCTTAGCCCGCCTATCTGACTGGCTCTCTCTCTCATGCTGCACAGTCTTTGCCAGCCTATCTGAGTGCCCTGCCAAGGTCTCAGCCTGCCTTCCCTACTGCCTCTCATGCCATGCTGCCTGTCTACCCACCTGCCCAGGTTGCCAAGATCAAACCCTGCCTCAGTCTGCCTTCCCATGCTTATGCCATGCTGCCTGTCTACCCGCCCACCCAGGTGGCCAAGATCAAAGCCTGCTTGAGCCTGCCTTCCCATGCTCATGCCAAAGTGCCTGTCTGCCCACCCTGTGGGCAAAGCTGAAGCCCTGCCCCAGCCTTCCTGCCTCTCATGCCAAGGTGCCTGTCTGTCTGTCCTGGCAACCCTTGGGTGATGTTCCCCACTGGCCTGGTAATCCCACTGCTGCTATCTGCTGGTCGATGGGTGCTCTGCCCTGGAAAATCCAAATGTGCCCACGCAATCCTGCTGCTGCTGTCTGCTGCTGTATGGCAGTTCTTCCCTAGCAAATCCTACCATCCTGGCTCCATGGGTGCAGCGCACAGACAAATCCTGCTGCTGCCATCTCTGTTGTTCCCATCTCTGCTGTTCCATGGGTTCTGTGCCTGGTCAATTATCCAATGTCTGCTACTGCTGCCAATGCTACCTCTGCTGTCTGTGCCACAAGTTCTGTGCCCTGGCAATCCAATGTCTGCTGCTGCTGCCAATGCAGCCTCTGCTGTCTGTGCCATGGGTTCTGCTACCGGGCAATCCAATGTCTGCTGCTGATGCCAATGCTACCTCTGCTGTCTCTGCCATGGGTTCTGTGCCCCAGCAACCCAATGTCTGCTTCTGCTGCCTCTGCTGTGCCACAGGTACTGTGCCCCGGCAATCCAATGTCTGCTACTGGGTGGCCATGTGATTCACCACCAGGAAAGTCTTGAACAATTGGCAGAATAGCTTGTTGAGATCTGGAGAGTAGGATGCAAGCCTGCAACGCCCGGCTGAGTAGGGATGCCAGCCACCGAGCCCTGGCTGGGTCTCTGCCCCACCGATGCCAGTCAGCCTGCAACACCCAGCCAAGTAGGGGTGCCATCCACCAAACCCTGGCTGGGCTTCTGCCACTGCTCCGCCAATGCCTGACTGGCATCCTGCAATGCCTGGCCAAGTAGGGGTGCCAACCACTCCAGCCCCAGGACCCACCGTCAGGGTTCTGGGGCCTACGTTCCAGGCAGGGAGGGCTGTCATTCCAATTGTCTGCACGTGTCCCACACAGAGGCCAGCCAGCCTGCAATGCCTGGCCAAGTAGGGGTGCCAGCCACCGAGCCCTGGCCGGTGGCTGTCACACATTCTTTAGGGATTTTTAGTAATACATGGGATAGCCAGTAGATTGCAAACTTTACTGCAAACAACAACTCCTTGATAAAACAGGAGAGAATCTAATCCATTCCTTCTTCTATAAAATGCACTACCAGGCATCTCACTTACATCAAAAGGTCTTCACCATGGGGTAAAATGGTTGGCACTAATTTCTCTAGTAATTAAACACAGTAATGTCTTTAAAGGGACTCATGTAATTACTTCATGTGTCAGTCAGTATAAATCAAACATGATCAGCATGTTACTGTAATTATTCTAAGGATAAACATTGATTTTGAGAATCTCTATCAAAGTAGGTCACTGCTAAATGATCTAAATTGGTTGAGCTGCTCTCGCAGTTACTGATTGGGAGACTGCTAGAACTCCTAAGGCTGATACATTCTGTGTCACTGGAGGCTAAATGTAGCCCATGGCTAATTTTTATGTGGCCACTTTCTACTGACTCTGATTCCTGGATGCAGTTCCTACCCACAAGCTCGGAAAAACTGAGCTCAGGGCATGGGAGAAAAGAATGAGGCATGCACACAAGAACAGGGGACAGATCCATGAGCACACCCTTAAAGAATCCCTCCCCCCAAATTCTATGCAGCCCTTGGAGCTCGCACCAGGCCAGCATCTCGCTTGTTTTTACCCTAGGTCAGACTACCTGTATTGCAGGTTACTGTGCAGGTGGACTGCAGCTTTGGTGGGTCCACATTTCCCCTTCATGCACAGATGGATGAGAAGTGGGAAGGAGCATAGTTTGATCCAACAACACACGGTACTGCTGATGAGCAAAGGAGAAAGCAACGCGCACCTGAAAAGGGCTGGTATGCCTTCCTTCCCCCCTGGAACAATGGAAGAACAGGGCAATGAGTTGGTTATTCTGAGTTACCACCCAGTTCCTGCCCCTTTTACTAAAGGCAGGGTGTAAGGTGTAACTTTTTGATAAGGAGCTTTAGCTGTTTTATCCCCTTAAAGTAGGGAAAGCGAAAGCCATACAGTTATGACTATATTACTATGTAGGTAAAATAGTACAAATAACACAATGGGGTGAGGACTATGAGGAGAAGCATGTGCTCTTGGAATTCTGAGGCTCCAGCATGTTCACAAAGCAGTCTTCCACCTCCAGAAACAAAACCCATTTTTGTCAGTGTTTAATTTGTAAAAAAAAATAATTAAAAAAATAATGAATTGCTGAGGGCCAAGCCTGCCCCAGAAGCCACACACCCTGCCTTAGAGCTAGTCAGAGCAGAGAACAGAATGCTAGTCTCTGGCTTGAAACCCAACCAGTAGACCACCCTGCCTCTCTGCAGCTGAACATAAAACAGGAGTTCTTGTGAATAAATCTATACCATGACTAGTGCAGGAGATGGAGTAAGGACATCATTAATGAAAGCCAAATAAACCATCCAGGGTTTTTCTGGCTTTTCTTTCAAAACCTGAAATGGCCAATATTTGCCTTCTCCTGGTCTTCCCATTTAAGGGTGCACACTCCTACTGGGAATATTTCTCAGGGCTCCACTCCCCTTGAATTTAAATGCCGGGGCTAAGCCCTACAGACTCCTGCACAAATTAACCCCTGCTTTTGGTTGGTCTTCCACTTACAAATGGTCAGCCAGTTACAGCTGCAAGCTCAGCTCTGTAGATGTAGAGAGTATAAAAGAAGCAGAAATGGGGCTTGCAGAAATTCCATGGATTAAGGGTTTCTTTTGCTAGTGCAGAACTTCTGTAACAGCACTGTCCAGGACCCCTCCCATCCCCCCATTGCAGAGGTCATGCCAGGAGCCAGGCAGCATGTCACAGGAGGAAATGTGACATCAGCTCAATGCTCCATTTGTTCTTGGCTAGCAGATGGCACGCAGCAAGCTACTGGAACCTGTGGAGCTGCTCTAATTTTTTTATAGGCCTGCCTAGCCCAAGAATACAAGGAGTGCTTTCAGGCTTCATTCAGACATCACAATTACCACCCACAGATCCCAGCAACACCACCAACATGTTTTTGCTTCCGATTTGCCTCATAGGGTGTTTTTAAATGAGCAAGCCTGGGGGAACGGGGGGCGGGGACGGTGTCCATGGCTGCTAAGTGGTACAGCTGTGGAGCAGCCACTCAAGTGGCATGAGCGGCGAGGGATTCTAACTGGCAGCTCCCAGCGTGGCTACAGTGGAAGCCACCTCACCCTGCCCTGCCACGGAACATTGGGGGAGGGGGGAGCATGCCAGTCTGGCCTTTGAAATTGACATGTCCTGTCCTTAAGCACTGGGGAACCGGGCTCCCCAGCGCTCACGGCCAGTTCCTGTGACTTGCAAAGGCCGTGTCCCCCACCCACAGTGCCTATGAGTGGGGAACCTGTCTGCTGGCATGAGTGTCCACCCCAGTTCATACGGGCAGAGGATGTGCGGGCATCCATTGCCATGCACTTCTTTTTGCATGCCCCACACAGCCCACCCCAGATTTTTCAGCAGTGCCTCATGGGTGGCCATGAGTGGGTGCTGTATGGCTCATGGGAGTGTGCATCCTGCTGCTCCACCATTAGATGGGTGACTGGATGAGTGGTTCCTGGGTGGCCATGCGTGATAGCATCTCATTTAAAAGCACCCAAAGTGGCAATTTTTTGTGACCTCTAAGGAAATTTACCATGTGATGGAACGTTGCACTCTCAGATGATTTCTACTAACCAACTCCCTTTCTCAGTAATAAGCAGTAAGGATTACAATGTGGGACTGATTTAAGAATAGATTTGTACTTGGAATTGCAATGCTTTCTTCTAGGATGTTTCTCAGTAATCTGTGTGTTTTCTCCATAGAGTCTTTTTGTCTAAGAAATGACTCCAGGTGCCTGTCAAACTCTTGCCAAAAGAACTCTACCTGTGATGCTGCTTCTAAGGACGTTACTTGCCGTTGTGTGGAGTCACCGGGTGACCTTTTGGGAGAAGATTGTAAGAAAGCATATGATCCTTGCTCCTCCAACCCCTGTCTTCAAAATGCTACCTGTTTAAGCACTGCGGGAAATCTCAGCTTTACTTGCGAATGCCCCATGGGGTACAGTGGAACTACCTGTGAAACAGCCATCAGTGTATGTGGCACGAACTTCTGTTGGAATGGAGGCACTTGCCAGGATGACCTCATTGGCCCTGCCTGTCTCTGTACCATAGGATACACCGGCACGCTCTGTGAAACTGACATCAACGAGTGCATTTCCAATCCCTGCCACAATGGAGCCGTGTGCAGGGATGGAATCAATGGATACTCCTGCTACTGTGTCCCAGGCTATCAAGGGAAGCACTGCAACCTGGAAGTGAATGAATGCGTTTCTGATCCTTGCCTGAACGGAGCTACATGCCTAAACATGATAGGGAAGTATGACTGTATCTGCCCTCCTGAGTACACGGGTAAGTGCTACTGGAGAGGTAGGTCTCATCCTTTCATACTGAGTGGCTGTATGTTCCAACTCCTTTCTTGACCCAGGTTCCCTGGGGGTGAGAGGCCCTGCCCCCAGTAGAGCACTGGGATATTGAGAACTTCATGGGGCTGCAGCTACATCAGAAAAAGGGCAGGGGCAGGGCCAAGACATTCCTTCCTGATGGGCCCTGCCAGGGCACTTCCGCTGCATCAGGCACAGGCTCAGGAGAGCCTGGCTGTGTTGGGACCAGGGCAGGGGCATGTTGGTCCCGGTGCAGACTGGGCTCAGGCAACAGTCTAGACTGGTGGTGTTTTGCAGATTTATGAAACCTAAAGAACAGGCTGGTAAAGATGGGACTTGAAACCATTTTAAATAACCATGAAAGAAGTAACTTTCTCAAAGTGAATGCTACAGAGCAGAGCTGAGACAAATGGTGAATCTGGTACTTATAAATATCATTCACATTTGCAGATTGCCTTCTAAATATGCAAACAACATTTGCAGCCAAAACACATATTTGTATATCTGCTTATCTGAGCATTCAGGTCTGATTATTTAATTTATTTTGGTTATCTGAACTGGTCATTTTGGTATTTTGGCTACTTCATTTTGGCTCTTGCACATGCATAGTAGCACTAATAGCACTGAAACAAAGTAACCAAAATACTGAAATGACCTATTGAAACAAAAAATAAAATAAAATAATCAGACTCAAATAACCAGAACAGATATCCAATGAAATGGAATAGAATATTGATTCATATCTGCTTTGTTGGACTCGGATTGAAACTAATTAGGGAGGTTTATTGGACTGAGGAAATGCTTAACCATAACGTGGATTGTTGGCACATCCCGGAATAAGACAAGGAACCCAACCATTATTGAGTTTTAATGGCTGCAGTCATTATTCAAATTACATCTTCTGGATGTGGAATTGCCACAGGCAATTTTGGGTCCAGTAGCACTAGCAGAAAGGCATCAAACATTACGTATAAGCTTTAGGGTGAGGGTCCTGATGCACTCTCAGGTACCTGCCCCTAATGCTTAATTGACTATAGCTCACTGCCCCCCCCCCCATCCCAGGATACAAATCGAGGGTGAGGGAGGATGAACATGTCCCCCCTGGGACTGGAAGAGTAGGGTGCAGGAGTAGGGTGCAGCAGGCCCAAGGCTGCATAACCTCATTGGTGCTCTCAAGTTTGCCTCTCCCAGGGATGCTGTTGCAGAGTAATAACTGATTTGCAATCAGTAAGGACAAATGCAGCTGAAGGTTTAAAAACAGAACTTTACTTAAGACTTTCCAGGCACAGATCCTTAGTTGCATCTAACTGGTAAGAAGACAAAATGGAGACGGAGACAAAGAGAGAAAAGGGAAGAAGGAGTGGTTACAGAAAGGAATTCAACTGCAAAACCCCATCTCCCTTCCATGTACACATAAACTTAGCAGCAGCATCTGGTGGCTCTATAGTCAATTACTGTTCTCGATACAGTAACTTTAACTTATGGATGTTGCATATACCAACAGATGCAACCCTGGTGTTCGCCACACTTGGCTTCTGCACCACATTATGATCCCCATCTCTTAGTAGATGTCTTGATATTGTCTGCTCAACTAGCAGAAACTACACCAAAATCTACTGGATCTACCCACAGAGGTGTGACAAGTTTTCAATCAACAATCAACCCCCAGTCTTAAGAGGCCAAATCAAGCCAGTCAAAATAACACTGTGGGGAAGGCAAAAACCAGGAGCTCCTAATTCAATCAGGAGCTCCTGTAAAAATTCCTTCTCGGCCCCAGTAGGTGACTTGCTGATGCTCACAGTGTTCTAAAAAAGGGGGTGGGTGGGTGCTGTTTGCCTGCTGCGCTGGAGCTGTGGCACAACCACTTGTCGGGCCACAAGTCTCACGTGTGACACTTCAGTCATGCCCCTGGGCTGAGTTGCTACTTGGTCCCAGCTGGACTCAACAGTTCCTGTCAAGACTGGGTGTTGCCCAGCAACCCCAGCTGGCAGCCGTCTGCAGCGGCCTGTTTTTCAGCAGCCTCTGCTGCATTCCTACTCATTCCTGTTAAGGAGAGTGTGACAAAGTGCCCTTTGTCGTTCCCCCCCCCCCCCCCCCCCACGTGTTAGGGTGAAGGGGTAAAAATGACTGGAATTTCTTCAAGCCCAAGGTTCAGAGGATTTCTGAAATCTGCATATCTAGGAAGGGGAAATACCATGTAGGAAAGCATTCTAGTCCTACTTGGTTAAATCATTATATTAAGAATAACTAGAGAGCTTACAGGGCGTGGGGAAATGGGTTGATTAGTAACGAAAACTACCTCCATGAAATGAAGGGATAAAGTAAGACTTGCTGAGTGTCAAACTGAGCTAGACCTTGACCAGATAAACTAAATAGCAAGAGCTTTTATAGTTACATAAATCAGAAGAAATCAAGAAAATAACAAGTGGGCTTCTGTATAGTAAGGATGGGGTAGAGATCAGATTCTAAATGCATACTTTGTATCCGTTTTTAATAAGGATGATAAGGACCATTGTTATGAAGACAGGATTGTTGATAAGTGTGCGGTAATGGAAATCACCACAGCACAACTGGAGGCAAAACTCCAAGTACATAATGTATTCAAATCAGAAAGACCAGATAATCTTCATCCAAGAATATTGAAGGAGCTAGTATATGAAATTTCAGGTCCATTAGCTATGGTATTTAATAAATCCATTAATTTAGGGGTGGTACCTAGTGCCTGGAGAATAGCAAATGTTATACCTATCTTTAAGAAAGAGAGTAGAAATGACCAAGGTAACCATAGACCTGTTAGCCTAACCTCAGAGGTATGTAAGATGTTAGAGCAGATACTGAGAGAGAGAATAATTAAAGACATGATAGCAAAGGGCAAATATGATAAAATGCAGCATGGGTTCATCAGACCAAGCTGATATCCTTTTTTGAAAAAATTGGCTTTTTGGATAGAGAGAATGCAGTAGATTTAGTGTATTTGGACTTTAGTAATACATTGAGACTGTGCCACATGGTAAATTACTGCTTAAGCTGGAAAAGATGGGAATTAACACAAAGATAGATGGGTATGAAGTTGGTTAACTGGAAGAAAACAAAGGGTTGTTGAGAGGTGGACTTTCTAGATGGAGGGAAGTTTCTAGTAGAGTTCCCCTTGGGACCTGTCTTATTTAATATATTCATAACTGACCTTGGTGAGGGAAGTGAGAGTGTGCTAATGTAATTTGCTGATGATACAAAGTTGGGAGGGATTGCTAATACAGAGGAGGATTGGAAAATTATACATGATGAACTGGTTGACCTGGATTGGAGTGTTAGGAATGGGATTAAATTTAATAGCACAAAGTGCTATTAAAAGCATTTTAGTTATACCAGCTAGGAACTTGTTAGTTGGAAACAAGAGAAGAAGAGAGACTTGAGGGTTATAATTGACCATAAAATGACTGAGGCATCAATGTGATGCAGCTGTTAAAAAGGCAAGTGCTATCCTGGGATGTATCTTGGGCGTGGTATTTCCTGTGGGGATAAGGAGGTACTGTTGTCTCTGTATAAGGCTCTGATAAGACTGCAGCTGGAGTACTATGTTCAGTTCTGGTCACCAATGTTGCACTTGTTCCACTTTAAGTTCATCCTTCTTGAACAAAGAGCTACCAGTATGGGCCTTTTTTTACATGGACGCTGCTGCGGGCCCGGTGGATGGAGATGGATGGATGAGCACACCCAACAAACACCCATTGGTGCTGGACATCTCCATGGGGGGTTGCAGGAAGGAAGGGGAGGGGCCAGCACACACCCATTGGGCACACATCCAGGGCAACACTGAACAAACACCTGTAACATTTACACGGACTGCCCATACACCGAACTGAGGGAAAACCACGCCCAGGACAGTGACGATACAACATGGCCGAGTGAGGGCAAGTGAAGCCATGGCACACGGCCCAGCCCCTACACTGACCGACTCTGAGCGGGTGGGGGAGGAGGGAGCTGCAAAGTCAAGAGATACCAAGAAGTAGTGCCTGTCAAGCCCCAAGACACAAGCCAGACAGCCGGCCGACACGGATCCTCCCCAAACCCAGACCCCACCCACAGACCTCAGTGCACACAAGCACACAGGGGAAACCCTGCAGGAGGAGGGAGAAAGGGGTCCCCAACCAGGGGAGGGGGGTGAGGGCTGAGCAAAGTCACCAGGAAGAACAGGCAAGCCCCATAATGGCAGGGGACCACACCAATCTCCCTCCCTGAATGGACCACTGTCAACAGAACTCCCCCCCAAAAAACCCTGGAACAACATGCCAGGAATGGAACAGCTGAGGTGATGGCGGTAGGCATGAAAGCGCAAGCCAGAGCCAGGATCGGAAGGCACAGAGTGGACAGGCGTTTCCCAAAAAACACAAGCTGGCTGCAATGAAACAGCAGTCCAACAAGGACAGGGGCAGGGATGCACAGGGCTTGGGATAAGCCCCAAACCATGGCAGGGAAAGGGGGTAAAGGAAATAAAGGGTCACATGGACAGGCAGCCTTCCCCCCCTCCCCCCCGCATGCCCCAGCAGACAACAGCGAGGGGGAGATGGGACAAGCCACCTAGAGCAACAGGCTCATGACAGAAACAAGCAACCACACACAGCGCCAACGGGTTAGGGTGGTGGGGCAGATCCGATTCCACTTTCGGGTCAGTGACCCTGAACCCTGCTCCAGTGACCTGCTCAGGCACAGTAACTGCCACAGCACATGAAGGAACAGCCCCCCCACCCCCAACTCTCAGGTCCCCACAATAACAACGCCCGCACTAAAGGGGAGAGGGTGGGGGAGTGTGCCAGTAGGGCAGGACAAGACTGCAACAATCAGGAAGCACAGACATGGGGGGTGGGGGGAGAACACACACACACACAAGGGCAACCTTCGAATCACTCGTTACACCCTGGCCCCAGCATGAAGGAGTCTGCTGGAACTGACAGGCCAACCCCCCCATCCACAACACCTACAGGAACACAACCACAGCAGCCAGAAGGGAGGAGGAGGTGGGGGTTGGGGATTGGGATCCAGCAACGATGGGGGGGGGAGCGCCGTGGTCATCACCTGAGAGCTCACAAAAGCTCAACCACCCACACCAGGCCCTCCCAGCCAATGCCCCGAGGGCCCTCCCAGCCATGGACCCGGAACCCCAGGGCCAGGTGCTGGAGGGGATAGGCAGGGCCCCGCAGCACAGTAGTACCCAGCAATAAAGACCCATGAGCTGCAAGTGCCTGCAAGGTGTACGGGCACCCCACAGCACCAGAGCACCTTTACCACACACACCCCTTACAGATGGCCAGATCAACAGCAATGCGACCCCATTAGAGCAAGCACTCTTCCCCAACACAGCTCCAAAACCCCGCAAGAGCCAGTCCCCACACCCAGGCACCAGCACCTGGGGCAGCCGCCGGCACGGACCCACAGACACAGCACTATAACAGAGGTTACTGAGCTAAGCTAACGTTTATTGACACAGGGACGGGTAAACAAGATTCAACCCCAGCCAGGAAAAGCAGATGCCAGTGACATAAAGGTAGCAACCCAAGGTGCACGGAAGGAGCAAAGCAATGGAATCATGGGGCCCATGGGGTTCGCAGGCAGACCTGGCAGGAAAGCGTCATTAGGCAGACCCACAGACTGCACCACAGTAGACAGATGGAGAGGTGGATGGGTCACGCAGGTGAATGGAAGTCAGCATCACAGCCAAGGGGGAGCAATAGCACTGGTCCATCACAGGGAGGGGGGAGCCACGATGGCAGTTGCAGCAACAGCGGGATCACGGTGCTGGGTGCTCATGGAACATGGACCCCTGGACAAGACCATCCCAGGTGAAGAGGTCCACAGGCACGCATACGGGCATCCATCATGAAGTGGGACAGGAGGGGGTGTCCTGTGGAAGCAACTGCTCCGACATCTGAACGACTCAGCACAACTGTCAGGGCAGCTCTCTCCAGCACTGTTGGCCTCCCGGTTAGGAAGGGACCACCAACATCAGGCGGAAACAAGCCAAGCTCCCCAAGGTGGTCCTGGCAAGCAGATTGAGGGCATGCAAAGCCACCGGCACACAGGAGGACACATGCATAGCAACTCGCTACATACGGCCCACTAGCCTGGAGGCCAGACCAAACTCATAATGACCTGGTGAACAACATCAAGCTGCTGGGGTTCCCATGGCAGCACAATGGCAGGTGGGGGTCCACAGTCAGATCAGCACAAGGGCGTGAATCCGAGCTCTCTGGTACGCCTCTGGCACTCCACACCCCCAAAGGGGTGCCCCAACAGCCCCATGTAATGGGACAGGAGACTGAAGCCATCACCCATGGAAAGGGGGTCACTCACCAACAGCTGAACATCGCTGCTCTGCCAAAGGGTTCACAGCAGCAAAGTGGCACACACCGGCCACTCCTCCCCAGCACAACAATAAAAAATATGGCCTATTCCATGGCTGGACCCATGTTCTTCACAAGGACTGTGAGCTGGAGAGCAACCGAAGTGGATGGTGAGCTGCAGTGTCTGAGCTCGGATGGGGCCATAGCTGCCAGCTATCTGAAGGGTGACCTTGGCCAGCTGATAGCGGACGGGCTTGGCGGATCTTGGAAACTCAATTAGAGTTGTACACCAGGGGCCCATGTCATTTTCATCTTCGTTTTTTGTTTTTGTTATTTAAATCGGTCACTTTCCACAAAAATTCTGAAACCTTCCGTGTTAAATCAAAATGACGGTCCTCTAACAATAAAAATACATAAAAATTAGCTTGTCTACCGGGCCAGTTAAGAAACAATGGGAAATCAATTTTAGAAGAACCACCTGATACAATGAGCAATATAACAAAATATGTTCTATAGAATCGACTTGATGTAAATGGCACAGGCAGAAGCGATCCACCAATGGAACACCTTTATACCTTCCCTCAACCAACTCTGATGGAAAATAGTTCAATCTGGCCAACATAAATAGCCTCCTCCAACATGGAATCTTAAGGGTACTTAAATAAGATTTCTGGAGTCGTGAATTGCCAACCAACATGGAGTAATTGCCAAGGGCTCTGCTCTCACCGAGTTTTTCATTATATTTGGTTGAAACATGGAGTGATTATACCTCAAATGAAAGGCATTATGTGTACCAAATTCCAAAAAGGTTGGATAACAAAATCCAATTTTATAGGCACTTGAATTATATTATTTTGCAAAAATCTTCATATACATTCTTAGCTGTAACTTTTTTGTCTCCCATCTAATGTGGATGGAACTTGGCAAGTTTATACTCCTCCTTATGTTTACTATCTATGCCAACTTTCAGAAGTATTGGATAAAGGATCCTGGTGGTATAAGCAATTAACTTATAAATGTATGTCTGACTGTAACGTCTTTGTAGTCTAACCAGTGTACATGAAATTTTGCGAGGCTGTATTTCACACTTTCACGATCATCTCTGTCAAATATCAGAAAGATGTGATAAAGGGTCCCAATTTTATATGCCTCTCAACCAAATATCATCATTCTGTGCTGTGACCATCCCAACATCTCTCCCCCACTTGTTATTGGGAAGTCAGAAACATCTGTTTAGGAAAGAACCAATAGAGATTCTCCTATGTCCTCTGTCACAGTGCTGCAGGATGTGATTGTGATGATAATTAGTCAGCCTGGATGTGTAAACTATGTCTCCTGATTGCTGCGATGCTATCCCCAAAGTCCCAGTTATGTCCCTTCTATGCTCATCTGAAGGCTGCCCCCTATGCCCACCTTGAAGCCAGTACCGATTGGTCCTGTAAAGCTGGAAGCATGCAATCATTGGCCAGTGAATGTGTCTCAGTCTTTTGGGTTGCTTGACATCCTCTCTCCTACAGCCTCCCTCCCCCTGCTATGCAGGTGCCTGCCTCTGACTGGCACTGAATGTGCTGCTATTTATCTAAATAATTGTCTTCAAGGGGACAACTTCAATTGCTTATAAAATTGGGTCACTTTATCACATTGTCCTGTAGTTTGGCAGAGATGACAGGAAAGGTATGTGATACATTCCTGCCAAATGCCTTGTAAACAGGATGGAATATAAAAATGTTACAGCTTGAAATGTATATTCAAGTTAATGTCTTACTTCATCAGGACCCTTTATCCAATCTTTATAAAAATTGGCAGGACTGTTAAGTTTATGTAGGGACATAATATTCACAGGTTTCATGCAAAGTAGATGGAAGATAAAGAAGTTGTAGTCATTAATGTGTATGGAGCTTTTCTTAAAATCACAACATTCAATTGCTTTTAAAATCAGTTTCCTTTATCTAATTGTTTTGAAAATTGGTACACATAGTACCCTCCATTGGGGGTACAATCTCCCCAGGTTTCATCAGAATTGAATAAGAATCAAAAATGATATAACTGGAAATATGTTTAACAGTTTGTTCCCTTTATTTCAAAAACAAAAAGTTGTTTTCATTTTGATTTCCATTATTATTATTTGTCATTGTCGTTATTGCAGTAACAATAATGAAAATGACAATTTTCATTATAGTTATTGTAATAGCAAAAATGACATGCACACCCCTAACTCAATCCCACACGCAGGGCAGACCCAGACCCAGACCCATCCCTGCTTGATAAGAGGCAGGGATGTAGCACAGGGCCTGGGGAGGAAGGGATGGGAAACCATCAAGCGGTCACCGTAACTTTACACAGCACAGCAAGATGGCTGTTTACCCGACAACAGCTGTCCTGGAGAATGGGGACCCATGCTGCATACCACACACCCACCGGGTGTTGCAGGAGCTCAGACAACAAGGGTGGTGGTGGTAAGGGTGTGCGGTCTAGGCGATCTGATGGAACCGTTCCAGGCAGCCACTAAATGCATATGCATTGGCCTAGCATACCGCTGGCTCTCAGTGCACAGGAGTAGCATCACGGAGACCCTGGACAGGTTTGCATGCCACACCCAGAGTGCTGCACCAACCACTGAGTCCCTACAGCCCATCACCCATCTCCATAAGGGAGCCAGGTCGACTGCATGGCATGGTGTGTTGGTTGCGGTGGTTGTGGAGAGGAGAGAGTTCAGTGAGAGCGATAGAGGGAGTGAATCAGGGGTGTGTGGAGAGTGAGAGAGGTGCATAAGGGCATGTGACCGTGGGGCATGTGGGGGAATGGTATTGAGTGTGTGGAGTGCTGCCTGCGAGTGAGAGGGTGTGTGTGAGGGGTGACATCACAGAGCAGCTAACTGGTTCAGGGTACCCATGCACAGGGTGGGTTGTTGGGTTGGGGGCTGGTGGGCAGTCACTGGATGTGTAGCTGGGTTCACGGGGAGTGGTCATGGAGGTAGGAGCATGATGCCCGTTGTGGGCACCCCACGTGTGCGAGCTACCCTGATCGCCATCTGGGCCGCATGTTTCGGTCTCCTTGAGCAGGTGTTTGAGCAATTGGCTGAACTCCTTCTCCCAGCCCCCTGCTTGTATACCCATGACCCATGTTGCCAGAGAGCATCCAACCTCTGCCATGTGGCAATGGTACAATGGGTGTAGAGGATCAAGGCCAGGCACCAAGCGATAGTGGGACAGCAGCATCACACCACATCCGTCTCATCCTCTTCAGGTTGCCCCTCAACGTGTATGGCCATCAGGTGACCCTACCCATGTGACAGCTGAGTGGGATGCGGTCACAGATCAATGACTGGTGAGAGAACATACTGGCAATCTGGAATGACGAGGAGTGGACCAACCACTTCCGGATGACCCACTCCTTGCTGACCCAGATTGGTGAGGTCCTTGGCCCCCACCTCTGCAGGAATGTTACCAACAAGTCCTTCCCTTTACCCCCAGGGATGTGGGTGGCGATGGCAGTGTGGCGCCTAGCAACCCCTGATTCCTCCTCAAGCATTGGTGAGCAGTTTGGTGTGGGGGCAGTGATGGTGAACAGGACACTCCACAATGTCTGTGACCTCATAGTTGAACTGCTCCTGGAGTGGGTCATCCAGCTCTGGAACCCGGAGGTGGTGATCCGGGGCTCTGAGGTGATGGGCTTCCCTCATTGCATTGGTGCTATCGATAGCACTCACATTTTGATCTTTCACACACACACCCCAATGCCAAGACCGATTACCTGAACAGGAAGCAAGTGTTCTCTGTCAACCTGCAGGCAGTTGTTGACCACCGATGCCTGTTCATCGATGTGTACACAGACTACTCGGGGAGGAACCATGATGCTCAGATCATGTGCTCCTCCCCCTTCTATGCCAGGATGTTCAATGGGGAGATTCATCCTGAACATGTTCAGGATGATCAAGGGTATATCCATGGCTCTGGTTGTTATAGGGGATCCTGCCTACCCTCTGACCCAATGGCTGATGAGGTCCTATCCCATTGCCCGCAACTCCAATCAGGTGCTCTTCAACGAGCACCTGGCCTTCATGAGATGTGTGGTGGAGAGGACCTTCGGCCTGCTCAAGAGGAGGTGGCGCCTCCTGCTTAACAGGAGCCAGTTTGACCTGCAGCACACCCTCATCCTTGTCCTGGTGGCCTGTCTACTCCATAACAACTGTGAGACTGGTGGGGATGCCTTGGACTATCCCCCTCCTATACGGAGACAGAGCCCAGTACCCCTGTACCAGCATGTTCAGGGTGGGGCCTTCAGGCAGATTTTGGAGGAGAATCATGAAGCCCTGTGCAGGCGCATAGTAGCCCAAGTGGTTGAGGACTGACCTTGGCCTATAGGTGTTCCCCTTCCAACAGTCCCATATCACTGTAAACCATGCATCAGTACATAGTGCTGTCTGTCTACCCATTCCTGCCTCTGTCTTGTTTGACTGTTGACATGAGTAGCCCCCATGGTCCATTGACTGGTGTGGTGCCGGCGTGGGTCCAGGATCCCCCATGCTATGGCAGGGCTGCCTGTTATTGCACCCTACTACCTTGTGTACTGGACATCCTGTTGATCCTCTTGTGAGATATTCCTTGTACTGGAGCCCTATTGGCCATGGTGATGTGTGTGTGCTCTTGCACACCATTCCAACAGCACAGTGTGTGTGTTATGGCACCCTGTTGTGCGCCCTGACCTGTCCTGAAGGAGATGGATGGCTGTCATGTGCAGGGTGGTCTTAGCCCTGGGTCCCCTGGTCGTCCCTTGCCATTTCCACCACCTGTTGGTGGGGATGGGATGGTGATGGCATGATGTCTCACGCTGTCACCCGACATCCCTGTTACCATACACCTTTCCATTCCCTCCATGCTGGTTTCTGGATCTCTACAGGTTGCATTTCCATCCATCCCCTCCATCCCTTCCTGTGGCCGGCAGTCCTGGCCCCTCGATCCGTGCCCTTAGCCTTGCCCTCCGGTTTGCACTGGTCTGATAGGACACGTGTGTGAGCTGCCGGGCTTGTCTGCCCCGCAGCTGTTAGCCCCTGGTTCCCTGGCATTGGTCATCATTGTTGCTTGCTGCTGGCTCCCTCACGTCACTTGCATCCCCCTGCACAGACTCTAGGACAGACAGATATATTAGGTTAAGGGTATTTATTTTGGGACTATTTACAGGGGGCGGGCTCAGTTCTTGCGGGATCTTCCCCATCCCCTCTTTACAGCACCACCAGGGGATGGCTCTCTGTGGGCCTTGGCAGCCACTGCCTGCTGTGGCCATTGGCTGCCTGGCCTGGGTTCTCCTTCCTCCACTGGCCTCTCCAGTGTTGGGTCTGGTGTCGGCTCCTGTGGATGTGACACTTAGCATTAAAGGTGTCAGGTGCCCATTCCCTGTTCTGCCCATTCTGCTGCTCCTGTACCTGACCTCCCTGTGTCCCTCACCACTTCCTGTGCTACCTTACAGCCCTTCCTCATGGCCGAGTGGGTACCGTGTCCCGTGTTCCCCCCACCCACCCCCCATGTCAGTTGGTCACCACCTGTTCCCTGTGCTAACCTGCACATGTGGGATGACCCATGGCTGGGAACCTAGGAGGGGGGGTCATGGAGGGGAATCGGGAGTGGGGCAGGCTGGTTGGACTCCCTTGGTGTTGTAGGGAGGCAATGGGGGGAAGGAATATTGTCTTTAAACCCAAACCACATAACCAGTTCATTTGTGCCCTCATATAATGAATTTACGCTGTCCCAGAGGCACAAATGAAATGGTTATGGATGGGGGGGCAGCATGAATTAATTATATGGAGGGCGGAGGCACAAATGAAATGGTTATGGGGTGGGTGCAGTGTGAACTGATTATGGGAGTACAACTGAACTGGTTATATATACGTCTCTTTTCATGACACAATGCGCTTAATAGGCTGGCTGCATTTTGGGTGTCTTGTGTGTTTGATAGCAGTACCTCTGGACTGGTTGCACCATGTACATGCACAAGACACAGGAAGCACTGGCAGCAAGAACAACGGGTCCTGGAGGCCAGGCTGGCTAAGCTCACCCTCCTCCCCCAGTAAGGCAGCAGTCACTCTCTCTGTGCCTGCCTCACTGCCTACCCGGCTGCCCCTGCAGTGAAAGCACTCCTGGGGAGTGATGATAGATGCTCGGCTGGGGAGGTGGGAGGGAAGCATTTGGGAGACAAGCATTGGGAGGCCATGTTTGTCTATGGCCGCTCGGCTGAGCACCAGGTAAGGCAGCCAAGGGGTGGCAAGCCGAAGGGGAGTGGGAAGAAGCGTGGGAAGGCCATGCTTCTCCATAGCTGCTCAGAGGGGTGGAGAATGGAAATTCTTCCTGTCCAGAGGGAGTACATTTTATGTAAATTGACACATTTGTATAATTAGGCCCCACACCAAGACTTCGCACATGGCCTCACAAACGTTGGGGCCGGCCCTGAGTATTACCTCCCCTCTCGGATCTTCTGCGGTCCTAAAAAACCCTCAGCACTTCCTCTTTTTGTGTTCCTCTCACAGTGGGTGTTTTCAGATGGACAGGAAGCGAGCTAGAGAGACTTATTTAACACTTAGATCTCTCTGCTTACCGAGACTCCTCTTCTTGTTCATGAGTGCAAGCCCTTAGAAAAGCTTTCTTCCTTCCCCTTCTCCCACCATTCCTGGCAATTGTCTCTCATGAACCCACGTGAGACCTCTGTTCACTTCCTATGCCCAGTTTCTCATTCCCCACTTGCCAGGGACTGAAAGTTGGGTAGCAGTGCTCACTCTATACCTTCTGGCACCTTCCACTGGCCTGCAAGAAACTCTGCTGCTGAGCTAGAATATGATCAGTCGATTCTCCTTGTTCAGGCACTCGGATACCAGGGCAGTGACTGCTATAAAAACCCCTGGAGATGCTCGATTACCTAGATTGGCTAGGATTCAGGATGAGGGAAGAGGGGATGAGAAAGTTCTCTGTGTAGCACTAGGGAACAAGGTTATCTAAATTGAAACTAGCACTGAGGATAAAGCTTTCTAAAATTGTCTAAGGCTGATTTTAAACTACCACACTATACCGTTCTGAAATTGTTCTTCCCTGACTTGTTGGAATGACGTCATCATCATAATGCCGCCCCGAGCTGCATTGCAGGAGGGGGCGGGATATAAATCTATAAAATAAATAAAATAAAATAAATAATCATTTCAGTTTTTGTGACTAGACAACCATTGCTGTGATATTTTATTAGGGTATTCCATTTCTGGTTGTCTAAACCACTCTGTCAAGCCAGTCCTGAGTTTAAAGTGAGCAGAGTTTAAAGTGAGGCCACTTTTAGATGAGCGGCTCTACTTACTGGCTTGAAGGAAGCACTTTCTGGAAAGCCAGCAGCTTTCCAAATATGGCTTCAAAAAAACCATGCAAGCCACGATTCCTATGGCGGCCGGCTACTTCCAGTGCGTCTAAACGCACCCCGTGCACACATACCCTCACCCACCGCTCATGCTGTTTGCACAGACGCACGCCCATCCCTCCACCCACTGTCGTGGCATTTGCACAGACACCCCCCCCTCACACACACACCCCCGGGGGGGGACCTCTGTGCAAAAATGGCCACAGTTAGATCACCACATGATTGTTCCTTAATGTATTCATTAATGATTTGGGAAAGGGTGTTAAGAGTGAGGTGATCAGATCTGCAGACGACACCAAGTTATTCAAGGTAGTATGTAAAAATAAAGATACTGATGCCTCTGACTACTGCTCTTAATTTCTCTCCCAGGGAAAGAATCCTCCTATGTCTGGGAACCTGGAAAGGTCAAGCCAGCAGGAAAACCTCTATTGGCTATGGCTCTGAGTCAAGTATAGGAGAGAAATTAAGAGCAATAGTCAGAGGCATCAGTATCTTTATTTTTACATACTCCTTTACCCTTGAGGAAGGGCTTTTTAGCCCAAAACGCGTCGGGTTGTCTTAGGGCGTTTTACATTTGTTTATTATTGCGAGTTGCATTATACGCGGAGTATTAGGCGATTTGAGTTTCATGGTCTTCCTGTTGAGATATTATGCACATGCAACATTATTGTATTGTTATGTTGGTAAGCTGATTATTTTTCAATATACACATTTTGTTTCTAGTAGCTCCTTGTTTATTATCAGCTGTCTGAAAGCACCCTTGACCTAGCCCTCCTGTTGTACACAAGAAACTAGACTGGTTTTAACCTGCCCTGTTAGCGAGGGCCAGAGCTGCATCTAGAGCACATGTGCTCTGCCTGATGGAAAGAGGATATACTCCTTGGAGAGAGAAACGGTTTTTTAAAAAAAAAAAAAAGTGGGGGAAAGAAGAAAAGACATGAAGAATTACAGTAGCAGAGACTGCTGGGAGGCAGTGCACTCAGCAGGAGTTGCTTTCCTTTTATTACAGCTTCCCTTTCTTCCAAGCTTACTCACTCTCTCTATAGCCTCATTGCATCTGCCACCACAAGCAGGGAGTGTCATTTTGTGTGCTCAGCAATCAGCACAGAGAGTTGTGTTAAGTACACGGAGCAGAGAGATTACAGGATGAAAGTCCCAAGGTGTCCCTACTGGTAATAAAAATCCTCATTTACTCTGTCAGAGGATCTTGCTGACCATTATTATCCCAGCACAACACCATGAATCACAGTGGGAAGTCATCAAGCCTCATCTCATTTCCCTAGGATGTTAGAGAAGGTAATAAGTTTTGATATATATGTGGAGAATGTCCAGTAAATCTCAAGCAGTAACACTAACCAAATGCTTGGGTTACTGGTTTTGGTTGCTGCTGGTTTTGCAGGCTGTCGTTTTGTGTGGTTGGCGCACTGCATGCTGTTCCTGAAAGAGCTGAGAAATGTCGCACATAATTCTTGCGCAAAGAGTTTAGGACACGGGAATATTCACAGGATGAAACATTCAGCATGGAACCCCCATCTCCACACAATAATGCACCATACGTGTGAAATTATTTACCAGACACATGTCATGCTGCTGTTAAATAATGAAGCTCATTTGCTTTGTCAAAGCTTTACAGGAGAGGCTGGCCAGATGCAATATTTCTCCACTGTAATAATTGCACTTTCATTTCACTTAACTCAAACAGTACATGGAATTGGAGTCTGCTACTTGTTGATCTCTGCTCACATTTGTTATCTCTCTGGACACAGTTAAAGCCAATTTCCCATTGCCAGCAGGTAAACATTTAAACCTAAAATTATCAAAGGTATGTGGTAGTCCCTGAAACAAATGCTATTTGGAGACAATGGGTGTTAACATACAGAACGTTGGCCCAGTTTGTCGTTTCTGACTCACCTGGGCCAGCGCTGAACCCCATGCATCTGTCTGAGGCCGCCCAGATGTAGGCCTGTTTCAAACCCCAGCAGGGTTGGTGGCCAGGCCAGAAATGTGGGCCCAGAATGAACTGGGCCCATGCTCTGGCCCTGCAACCACCCAGATGACTGAGATGAGCCAGAGCAGAGGAAATGGGGCGGGGGCATTTGTTTTCATGCCCACCTGAGTCACATCATAGCTGTCTGCTATTGGCAGCCGTGGCTGCCTGTCATGAGGGGCTAGATTACCGGCTGCAGTGTGGGAGCTGGACAGCTGCACATCACTGTCTTCCCTTCCTCCCCGGCCAGGTCGACTAGGGCAATGTTAGTTTCCATTCCTCAACGTGACCCAGCTGAAGGTTGTTGGGGTGGCCATCCCATCCATGGATGTGCAGTTGTGGTGGCAACTGCACATATGTTAATATCCAATGTGTACCTTTCAAACAGAATTGGTTTGATGGTTTTGAGTGGAAGATGAAATAGAGATATGGGGACAAATTCATCCCACATGCAATTCCATTGGCTACTGCAGAATTAAAACTGAGAATGATATTGCGTGCCCCAACAAATGTCATGAGACAAGAGACAACATATTTAAGATGATACCTTTAATCAGTCCAATTTCTGTTGGTGAGTGTAGACAAGCTTTTGAGCTTCACGGAGTTCTTCTTTAGACTGGAATAAAGAAAGTCAGAACTGCAACTGAGGCAAATACATGCAAGTGATGTGTGATTAGCAGATGAATTAGTATCCACTTCAGCTGAATAGGGTGTTAGTGTCAGACAAGAAACAGATGTTGGTCCAATAAAAGCTATCTTTTTAACTACTCTGTCTCCTATCTCTCACATCCTTGGAACCAACAAGGCGAATACGTTCTATACAAAAATATGTTCTCCTGACCTTCTTAGCCCTAGTGTTATGCATATAGACAGTACTCACGTAAGCAGTGAACATACCACAGAGCTACTTGGGATAAGTTTTAAAACTCCCTCCTCCTCTCCTGTTGTTGCAACATATAAGTACCACCATACTGGGCCAGAGACCAGCGGTCCATCTAGCTCACCATCTTGTTTCAGGCAGCGGTCAGATTCAGTTACTTTAGAGAAGTGCACAACAGGTCATAACAGGACTCCTTTTCTGCTATTCACTCCCAGCTCCTGACAGTTTTGTTTACATAGCTGCATAATAAAGGCTTCCCTTTATTGCTAATTATGGAGGGGGTTCTTTACTGTGTTGACAGGTGCCCAGGAAAGTTGTAGGGGAACATCAAGATACTCCCTGGGACACATGAGCACCATGGCAGGATGGCAGGGTTGGGTGGGAGAAGGGAAAGACACCATGATGGGCCTACAGGTGGGGGGTGGGGGTGGAGGGAGAGGCACCAGAGCAGACAGTGAAATATTCATTCCTCAGAGTAGGCTCTGAGCCCCTGCTCCCCAAAGGCTGCAGTGCCTTCCCCCTTCTTCTCAGGCCACACATCCATGCTGCCGCCCTGCTGCCATGATGCCCCGCTTTCCATGCCCTGTTTCCCAGAGAGTGAGGCAGGTAAACCAGGGTGGCTGTTGTGCATCGGGGAGACTGGTAGGAGCCATAAACTTGAGCTTAATGGGCCATCATCAGCTCATTAACAGCCATGGGAGTGGTGGGATATTAAGCTGGTTAATAGTGTATTGGACCCTCCACTCTCACTTTCACTGGCACCTTAAAAGCCCAACGTGCGCCAAATTCAAACTTGTGTTGTCCCAGCTTGTCATGGCTTTGCAGTGTGTGCTCAGTGGTCACTGCCCAGGCCAGGTCAGGTTCCCTCTGGTGGGCAGTGGGTGTCCAGGCATCCTTGCCTGGAGAAGAGCTGTCCGGGTGGGTGAGATCAGAGTCTGAGATTTGCCTTCCTAACCCACCCCAGGTGCTGGCACTGGCAGGGGGAGAGAGGACAGGCCCGGCCACCCCAGCACTCAGCACCCTCCATTCCTCTGCCTGAGCCCATTCTTGTCCAGTGATGCCTCCAGCCCGGCTGATCCCTGCATGGACCACTGGTGCTAGGAGCTGCCCCCCACCCCCATCAGCTTCAACCACGCCTTCTCCCGCCCCCCCAAGCCGTGACAGCTGGAGGAGATCCTGCCATGCCCGTCCCTGCTCCAGAGCCAGCAGCATTCATCGAGGAGGCAAACGGGTGTGGTCTGATCCCCCAGCAACAAGTGCCCAGGACCTGCACCTTCCTATATTTTATCATAACAATTAATATTATTATTACTGAAAATAATACAGATGTTTGAACAAATGAATCCAGTGTTAAGCTGCCTTGGGAGCTGGGGGTGGGAAGGGAAACGGGGTGCAGGGAAGGAAAGGGGCATGGAGAATGGCAGTATGGCATAGAAATAAGCCACTTTGGAGGCTGGTGGTGGGAAGCACTTGCATTTGAGAGCAGGGGGCCCATAGTAGTCCAGTTGATCTAGGAGCTGAAGGTAGTCAGTTGTCCCAGGTGGCAGTAGGTCTGCTTCTAGCTTGGAGAGCTGGCCAAGAGGTATTGCGATGCACCCTTGGAGGCAAGGAGACCAGCGCCTCTCCTCCAGTCAGAGGAGGCCACCCACCCCTGCCTCTTCCCACCCCACCCCCCCTGCTCCCACACCTACTTTGCCAGTCCTTGTCTAGGGAAACTTCATGGGGCTGACATTGCCACTGCTATTTGGCACTGTTGGCACTGTTGATCAGCCCCAACCCTTCGGGGAGAGACTGGGGCTTCTGGCTCCAGCTGTGGGTGGGATCTTGCAGAATAGCAGCAGTGGCAGGGTGGGAAGAGTCCCTGGAAGAGATAGCAAGGCTGCATCCTAGCAAAAAAAGAAGTGCTGGAGCCAAAGCTTTGAAAGCCCTGGTACAAATTAAGCCCTGTCTGCCCAAGTTAGTTTACAGCACGTTCCATGAGCTGTTTTGTGCTGGCACTAATCCTTTGTGCTGATGCTATTCCTCTTGAAGTGACTGGGACACTGGTCCAAAGGGCTAACACTAGTGTCAAAAGGGTTTCAGGATCAGACTGTTTGTATACCTGTTAGCAGTAAGTCTGGAAATGTTTGATGTAATCATTTACATTAATTGCCCATGATAACTTAACAAAGTGCTGTTAAACAGACACCATCTTTTTCAAGATTAGGAATATAAGAATTGCTATTCTGGATCAGATCCAGGGTCCATGTACTCCAGTATTTTATCCCTGCGAGAGAGGCCAGTACCCACCCAGTGCTTCTGGAGAGAATGTGATGGAACAGGCCATGGCCCCATTAAGACTGACCTGCCCATCACTCGGGTCCTCCCCTTTTTGGAGTATAAGAGGAGAAGAAGGCAGCGCTAGAACATCCTGTTAGGTGCTGCTGAGAAGGCAGGTACTCTGGAGAAGCAAGCTGCAATTGACCCAGCTCCTGAAAGCTAGAGTGCCTGGATGGGAGCACAATGCAAGGATCATACTCCACATGCTGGGCATGTACCACTAGATAAAATAGAGTAGAATAAAGATGTATGTGAACCCAAACCAAACTCTTGTGTAAGGAGATATTTGTAGAGCTAATCCTGCCAGTCCCCTTCATGAGCCAGGCACAGAGGTGTGATAGCTTCCTATTATATTAACCAGATGTGTGACAATCTGCCCCAGGAAGGTCTCATCCAAAACCAAAACAATAGAAGATTATTTTAAATGCCTGATATTTGAGATTTTAACCTCTCTGTGCCAATCTTGGCAACAGTAGCTATTACAACCTGGGGATTCTTCTCATTCAGATTCATCTCATTCAATCTTGGTAAATTTATGACCTCGGCAGCATCCTGTGGCATGAATCCCACAGGCCAATTACCCTTTGTGAGAAATGTATTGCCTTTTACCAAGGCTGAATTGGCCACCTTTCAGTTTCATTGAATGTCTGGGCATTTGGGCAACATCCTCTGTCATCAGGGCCATGCACAGATTTTATTATGTTCGTTTTAACAGCCAAAATGTATCTAGTCATATGAGTAAAGGCTCCACACCAGTAAAGTGGCAGTAAACTGGTGATTATTTGTATATTCAGTTCAGAGTACTAAACTGAACTCAACTGTTCTAAAATTAAACAGTTCAGCAACTGCTTTTCTAAACTGGAGACTGAATGGCTGTATTTAGACCTGATTAACACAAGTAGAGGCTTTGCCTAACTGTTAGCAAAGCCTAATGGATAAGGTGTTGGACCTGGGAGACCAGGGTTCAAATTCTCTCATAACTCACTTGGTGGCCTTGGGAAAGTAATTATCTCTCAGCCACTGTTCCTCATCTGGAAAATGGGAAAAATAATGACCTCTCTCACTGGGCTGTTGTGAGGGTGACCTAGCTGGAGTGCAAAGCACTTGGAATGCTGAAAGTGCTACATAAAATGATAGCACCCTTAATTGTTATTTACTATATTTATGACAGTACATTTTATGAAGGTTCCATTATGGATCTATTTCCCTTATTTCTTTTCCTAAAAAACATTCCATGCTTCTACACAGACCCAACATGCACCTTTTTGGTATACTTTTATGAACACAATGCATTTTAAAACCAGATAGATAGATAGATAGATAGATAGATGGCATTTAGAGAACCGGTTAATGTTGTGCAGTGACAGAAACAGAACTAACTGAGAACTTCCTGGGCTGTCTGACAACAGTGGAATCTCCCATGGGAAAATAAGAACAACTGTGGGAGGAGGCTAGGAGTCCAGGCTGGCTCCCCCTGACCAAGGCCTGCTTGCCCAGAGTGGGCACTGGGCAGTGAGGGGAGGCATAAGGCAAGGTCCCCCTGACTTTCTCCCCTTCCTAGGGCCTAGTTGTTTGGGCAGGCAGAGAGGGGAGGAGGGCAGAGGATGGTGTGGGGCCTGGTCAGTCTAGTCTCCCTCCACCTAGGAGTGGAGTCATCTACTGCATGCTGTGACACGTTTGTGGATTATTTTGTGGATAAAATCACTCATATTCACCACAATTTTGACGCTTATTACATTAGAGGAACCAGAGGTTATGGAAGCCCCACCTTGTCTGAGTTTGTGGGATCAATTTCAGTGGGTGACACCCGCCGATGCGGTGGATGTTCTGGGGGCTGTCAGGGCCACTTCTTGTGAATTAGATCCATGCCCATCCTGGTCGGTTAAGGCCTGCCGCGGGACATTGGGGCTGTTGCTGATGGGGGTGGTCAGTGCCTCCCTTTGGGAGGGCAGAGTGCTGGACTGTCTCAAGGAGATGGTGGTGCAGCCTCTGCTCAAGTAACCATCCCTTGATGTTGATTCCGTCGCCAGTTATTGGCTTGTCTCTAACCTTCCCTTTTTAGGGAAGGTTATTGAACAGGTAGTGGCTCGGCAGCTACA
The DNA here is from genome assembly GCA_003113815.1 of Sphenodon punctatus. Taxonomy (NCBI): domain Eukaryota; kingdom Metazoa; phylum Chordata; class Lepidosauria; order Sphenodontia; family Sphenodontidae; genus Sphenodon; species Sphenodon punctatus. The sequence goes on from QEPC01011483.1 coordinate 611,546, forward strand.
GGAGCATCTTGACCATATCGGTTTCCTTGCTCCTTCTCAGTCGGGATTTCATCCAGGTTATGGCACTGAGACTGCGCTTGTGGCACTGGTTGATGACCTACACCAGGAATTGGACTGGGGTCGTTCGACCCTGTTTATTTTATTAGACCTGTCGGCTGCATTTGATACCATTGATCACGAAATGTTGGTGACGCGCCTGCGGAACCATGCAGGGGTGGGTGGGACTGTTCTTGAATGGTTGAATCCTGACAAGACAGAAGTGATGCTGGTAGGTAAGACGGTGGAGATGGCAGTCCCCATTATTGATGGGGTCTGCCCTCCACTAGTCTCCCAAGTATGGAGTTTAGGGGTACTCTTTGATTCACAGCTCCACCTGGATGTTCAGGTGGAGGCTGTGGCAAGGAGTGCTTTCTGCCAATTACATCTGGTGCGATGGCTTTGACCGTATGTTTCGGACTCTGACCTGGCTATTGTCCATGCTTTCATCACTTCTAGACTGGACTATTGTAACACACTCTACGTGGGACTACCCATAGTGACAGCTCGGAAACTGCAGCTGGTGCAGAATGCAGCGGCCCGTCTCCTGGTAGGAGTGGACCGCCGGAAGCATATTACGCCTGTTTTCCATTCTCTGCACTGACTGTCAGTAGTTTTCCGGGCCCGATTCAAGGTGTTGGTGCTTGCCTATAAAGCCCTAAACAGCTGAGACCCTACTTATCTGTCAGACCGCCTCACCCCCGCCCCCTGGTTCTGGATTGGCCCCAAATGTCATCTGGGGGTGCCCTTCTCGAGGTCCTCCGATTCTTCCAGGGGGCCACACAGGGGAGGGTGTTCTCGGTGGCCGCACCATGGCTGTGGAATTCCCTTCTGGTAGAGGCCCAGTTGGCCCCAGATCTCCCCTCCTTTCAAAGAAATTGTAAGAGCTGGTTGTTCTGCCAGGCATTTGGCGGGGAGATGGGTGATTGGGTGGGGGGAGTGCGTTAGGGTGGTTTTGTGAGAAGTGATATTTTTATCCTCCTTTTATGAGCTGTTTTCTAGTTTTATTGTTATTTTTATTTGTTGTGATTGTAAGCCGCCCCGAACTAACTGTTGCAGGTGGGGTGGGGTAGTAAAAGTTTTTAAATGAATGAATAAATAAATGACTGGTGCCTCATCCTGCAGATAACCAAAATCCTCAGGTTTGGATTGGACTGGGGAACTCCTGGTGTGGCCGTGTCCACCTGCCACAGAACAATTCAGCCCTCAAAGTTTTCAACCAGATCAGATTTGGTGCACAGGGTTTTTTTGTGTGTATTTTACTGTTTTTATGGTTATAAACATTTTTACCCCACCCCTCTCCCTCAAAGGCAACTTGGGACAGCTCACAATAAAACTAAAAAATACAATAAAAATATAAAATACACAAATACAAAACCATAAGAATGAAACAAACATTCACAATAATCAATACACAACTCCCCCTTAATTCACACCCCCCCCCCAAAAAAACAACGCCTGATAGAAGAGCCAGGTCTTACAATTTCGTCAGAAGGCAAGGAGATTCGGGCTGAGTCGGACCTCGGTCGGCCATGTTGCAGGGATGTATTTGTGCCCTATGCAGCCCTGCAATATGCATAAGAAATGTTGAAGTGGTGTTAAAGTAGAGTTAGTGTCATGTCTGCTTTCACCCACAGTCACTAGATATAGTTCTCCAAACATTTTTTGTTTTTGTTTTTAATGACTAGGAATTCATAGGGCAGCTACAATTGAGGAGCTGCTGCTATATCTGAATAGAATGTTCATTTCCACAGAGATATAGGAGATTATTCCAACTTACGGCATGGCTCTACTATCCCCTCCTCATACAAGTCAGTGGCTAGCTGAATCAACAAAACCCATGGAGACCCATGTTTTCCCTGTTGCCACCAATGGAAAAACACAATGAACATGCGTCAAGTACAGTATTCTGTTGCTTTATTTTTTTAAGCATTACCTTCCATATGTAAAAAAAAGTAACTTTTGACAATAACAGGTGTGTCCAGCTGTTAGAAGTACTGTATTATTGGTAAAATTACTTCACAAGGACAGTCACATATAGGCTGCTATCCGAAACACATTTGCCCACAAGTGCCCCATTAAAGTGAATGAGATCCCCACTGGTGTGAGTGCATTTAGGGTTGCAACCAGAGTGCTAAGTATTAGGAAGCAAAATAACAGAATAGAAAACCCTTTAATAAAAGGGGATGGCACAAGCAGGGGGAGACTGAAATTGGAAGGTGAAGAAGAAGACACACACACACACACACACTCCCCGATGAGAGAGACAGGAGTTATAGGATGGTGTGTGGATAGTTGTGGGGTTTTCTTTTTTTGGGGGGGAGAGGATATATATATACAATTTATTTATATTTATTTTAATAGGTTGCTGTAACTTGTTGTAAGCCACCCTGAACCATAGGGATAGGCTGGGATATAAACCCCAAATAATAATTTTTGTCTTGCACTAACAATTCCCAGTGGATGTGGATCCAAATTGGATTTTGAAATGAACCTGGATAAAATAAGCTATTTATTGGTTTGGAAAATAATATCTGGTGAAAGAGAGGTTTAATTGCAATTTGTATGCTAGCATTGGTGCTAGCCAAAATGGTAGCCTTAAAGAAACATGGCCATCAGTCTATTTATCACCATGTCAGTCTAGCTGACACTGTGGCAAGATTACCAGCAGGCAGTCTGTATTATATTGTTAGTGCCAGTGGAGCTGCTGCAGAACTAGATTTGCCTAATATCCTCGATGCATAGCATAGTGCATTGCACATCAGGGGTCTATACATAAGCAAGAAGGATGAACTCACCAACAGTCGGCTGCATGCGGTGCAGTAACAATATGTGAGGGTGAGCAGTTGCCAAAATCCAGGTCTCTGCCCTTTTATTTGTTTTATCATTACCACACACAACAGGACCTCAGAAACAAATGAGAGACCAAAGGAACACCAGCCACTGATGATCAATTAACTTATTATTTTTGCTTCCAATTCAAACAGCAGAATAATTGAGCATGGGAGAGAAATGGTGGATCATGTAGCTAACCCCTGCTTGCTCAGGCATTTAATGGGGCAGAATACTTAGGCTTCTTTCCTGCATCTCTGTGTGCAGGACAGCCAGAGTGGCCAAGGAACACAGGCCTGCCTGGGCCAGGGACTCACCATCACGTGAGTTTTGGGGCCGCCAGATGTGGGCCTGTTGCTGTCTAGGCCTGGGTAGGCGGCTGGCCTAGATGTGGACCCTGGAAGATCCTGAGCCCAGAGTCTGAGCTAAAGGCTGACTAGGCGGGCCAACCCAGGCCCACACATCTGTTCCTGCCACCATCCCCCGCAGAGGATTGGGGGATGCCATGGCCAGCAGCCATGGCTGCCCGTGATTGGCTGCCATGACTGCCCGGCTGCCCATGCAGTTGTTCTTTCCTCGTTGGGGGTGGGGCAAGGGAGGGCTCACCTACCAGCACAGTCAGGCACACATCTGTTCAGTGCCCCAACCTGACCCAGCCAGGGGCACCAGCTGCACATCTGTTTTCACCCATAGTCTCAAGCTGTCTGTAAAGTGGTAGGTGAGAGAAGGACCAGTGCTGAAGGTTCCATACAACACCTCTTCCTAGGAAGATGCAGCTGGTACTAGCATACACTAGTGGTACAATAGTGTATGCTGCCAAGACAAACTAGGGGTGCATTCACATGAGATCATACGAGACTCTTCCCCAGGGTGTACTCTTTGATGAGGGAGTTTGTGTTCTTGCATTTTAATTGTTCCCATGTTCCCTCCCCCACTTCAAAAGTTCCCTCCCACTTTAAAATTTAACATGGGTACTGCTGTGAACAATAATAAGTGTCCTATCGTTATGTGCTTTGGGGCGTGGGGTTTCATCCCCCGAGGGAGAATCAACTCTATTCCCATGGGCATCAATTTGTTTTTAAAAACTTGTTATCCTGCACCTCCTGCCACAGGCAGCTTGGGGTGGCCTACAATAATTAAAAACAATTAAAATAAATCATAAAAGGAGGAAACAGAGAAACACATCCCACCCACCCACTACCCTTCTCTCCCATCAAAAGCCTGACAGAACAGCCAGGTCTTACAACTTCTCCGAAAAGAGGGAAGATCTGGGGCCAGCCAGGCCTATACCAGAAGAGTTCCACAGGCACAGTGTGGTCACCGAGAATGCCCTCTGCTGCATATCCCCCCCCCACAAAAAAACTCGGGGGATCTCAAGCAGGGCACACCTGGACAACCACAGGGGTCGACCCGGGAGTGAGACGATCTCACAGATAGGCAGGGCCCAGGCCATTTAGGGCTTTATAGGTCAAGACCAATGTGGCGAAACACCAGTAGGGGGTGCTATACAGATGAGACACCCACCTCACTGTGTTTCTCCAAATCTCTGACCAGGGGTTCCCACAGCTGGCAAACCCCCCAAAACCCTTGATATTCTGCTGCCACCACCTGCGTGTTTCCCCGCGGGCATTCACACCACTCAGGAAATGTGAACCCCCAAAAGGCATAAGCCTTACAGCTTCCCAAAAGACTCCTCTTTCCTGGCACTCTGTTCCTGGGATTTCCTCCTCTGTGTTGGAGGCCGATCCCCAAAACTACCAACAGGAGGCTTCCGTTGGTTCCAAAGCTGTTGGCTCCTAGCCAAATAGGTAGATTTCCCCCTCTTTCCTTGCCTTAGTAGCGAGGCTTGGCCACCCAGCCCAAAGGAGGCATTTAATGGTCAGCCAATAACGCGCGCACGCACGCACACACGCATGCACACACGCACGGGTAAAAAGAAAACTTAGACTTTACTGACACATATAAAAAGGAATAAAAGCATAGAACTAGTGGGTGATAACCCTTTGAGCAATCAGAGTCAGTCCTGTGGACATAGTAGCCCATTTGGAAAGCGTCTTCCTATAACTGTAGCTGAGATAGCTAGCAAGGTACTCACACTGGTTCTGATCAGGTCTCCACAGGGGATGGTTTTCCTATGAGGTCCAAGTTCTTCTTCTGGCAAAGGCCAGAGTTACTGTTAAGCCATATAGTCCATGAGTGCCTCCAGGCAGGGAGGTCACCAGCCTAGCAGCGTCTGCTAGAGCTCTCAGTCAGTGAGTCCAGAGAGAGCATTACAATGCTTGTGCTGGTCCTTTTAAGACATCCTTGACCTTCGTTCTGATTTGTCCAGGAAGGTCAGCTGGCTGCAGTCCAGAAGCCCCTCTCCTTCTATGATTTGATCATCCCACGTCACCTGTCTTAGGTGTAGAGTTTCCCCCTCCCCTTAGGAATTTCAGGAATGAGGAAGTCCTGAACAGGTGCTTGTTGAGGTCTGGGCTTTGGCTGAGCCAGGTTCACAGTTTCAGCAAAGGGGGGCCAGAGGGGGGGTCTTTGTCAGGGCAAGGGCATTTTGCCACAACCAACACCTTGAATTGGGCCTGGAAAACCACCAGCAGCCAGTGCAGAGAATGGAGCACTGGTGTGATATGCTCCTTGTGGCCCAGTCCCACTAGGAGACGGGCTGCCGCATTCTGCACCAGCTGCAATTTCCAATCCATCACCATGGGTAGCCCCGTAGAGTGCGTTACAATAGTCTAATCGAGAGATGATGAAAGCATGGATGACTGTGGCCAGGTCAGAGTCCAAAACAAGCAGTCGAAGCTGTCTCACCAGATGTAACTGGCAGAAAACACTCCTTGTCACATCCTCCACCTGGAATTCAGGCAGAGCTGTGCATTGAGGAGCACCCCCAGACTCTGCACCTGGGAGGCCAATGGAGGACAAACCCCATCAATGACGGGGGCCACAAACTCCATCGCCTTACCCACTAACATGACCTCTGTCTTGTCAGGATTCAGCTTCAGTCAATTAGCCCTCATCCAATCCCCCACAGCCGCCAAACACTAAGTAAGCACTGAGGCTGCCAGTTTTGTCAGAACTGGTGTGTGGGCATAAGGTTTTAGTATTTTTACACACTGATTTAATTATTTGTAAAAGGATAAGTGTTATGTTTTCCAACAGTGGTGAGATGCCAAGTGAATTTGTTTTTCCAGCTGCAGTTCTGTTAACCGCTGAATGGAAATAGTTGCCAAATTTTGGTGGCAGAGTCACAGCTTTCAAATGGTATCCACTGCCACGTGACCTACTGCTTTGTCTTACAAAGAAAGCAGTGAATTTATACAGGGTTTACAAAGATGTTCCTGTTTCAGAGGGAGACATCCTTTACCAAATGATTTCCTGTGCAAGAGACCTTACTTTAACATGTAGTTTATCCCAAATATGGGTAAACTTACCACAGAGCTATCATTACAGAATATCCCAGAAGGGCTGTTAAACTCTTCCAACCTGTTTTAAACAAGATGTCACACACACACTGACTTGATTGTGAATTACAATATAAGTCTCTTTTATAAAAAAAAACAACAACACTTTGGCCAAAGTTGGTTTTTAAAAATATTCTATATGCATAGCTGAACTCCTTGGAGTGAAGACCAGCTCTCTAAGACAATTTCCCAATTAATTCAACTAATGGTAAGATCTATCCACCTTGATAGAGTCCCTTTCACATGAATGTCCTGCATCTGGTCTTAAAAAGTCATTTAATAATAACAACATAGTGTGAGTAATCTGAAAATTTAAAGGCCTCATTTTCCATGTTCCTACTAAGTAACAAGGTGTGGTTGTAATTATTCCTGAGAATGACAGCTGTTCTGTTCTTTTTGCAAAGTTTCTCCTATCCTGCAAAGAAAATCTAATCCTGACTGAGAAAAAATTATTCTGTAGAAAAGATACTTGCTTGAAAGGGTGATTTCAGATGTTACGAGATCACGCTCAACCACACTGAACCACGCTCAACCCCCCCGTGGGCCCAAAGGGCCCTGAACGTCTGAACGGCGCGTGCCAGATGTTCATCACGCTCAATACCCACATGGGGTCGGTTTCAACCACGCTTCCCGGGCTAGCCAGGGGAAGGTCCCGGGAAGTGTGGTCAAATGAACCCCCACTGGGAACCAAGGAAAAGTAACGTCTGGACGCCAATCCCCACGCGGAACCAAACCAAATGAGCCCCAGCCAGGGACAAGGCACGCAGCGTCACAGCCAGGCAACCAGCAACAACACAACCACCGGAGGGAGATTTAAAGCGAGAGCAGCAGCAAGCAAGCGTGGCGGGATGGAGCGAGGAGGGAAGCGGAAGAGAGCGGAGGCAGAGACAGCGACAGCAGCGGGCCAGGAGGCGGAGGAGGTGCAGGCAGGCCCAGCGATGCAGGCGGAGGGGGCACAGGC
>QEPC01011483.1:624893-661405 GCA_003113815.1 Sphenodon punctatus
CGGCCCGCGATGGTGCGGCCCTGTTCCGGCCCGTGGTCCCGTTCCCGGCACGTCTGTTTGGGTCGTTTTCCCACCCCCGGCCGTGGTTGCGCTGTTCACCCCCCCTGGTGGTTCACTGTGGTGAACCGGCCGCCCGTAACGTCTGAAAATACCCAATGAAGCTTATGTAAATGTGGCTTTTAACATGTTTCCTGGAAATGTAACACTTTGTTAAAAGTGTGTGGGGTTTTTTTTGTTTTTTTTTTAAAGGTACAAACTGTGAGCTGGAAATCGACGAGTGTTTGTCACAGCCTTGTTTAAATGACGCAACCTGTCATGATACTTTGGGTAGCTATTTCTGTTCCTGTGCACTTGGATTCCTTGGGGATCTCTGTGAAATCAACATTGATGAGTGTGCCAGTCAGCCATGCCTCAACGGAGGGCAGTGTATAGATGATGTCAATAGGTATGTATGCTAGACTTACAGTTTCTTGTTCAGAAGAGATGACAGATGCTAGCTATCCATCACACTGATCAACCAGAATCACTTGTATGTCTGCTAGGCCAAAGTTGTCACACTGTTGATTTCATTCACCCTTCAAAGGCTTGACCTTTCATTGATTTTAGTGAGAGTTTACATACATTAAGGCGTTTAATGCTGAGCCTAGAGAGCTGACAAGCCAGTGAACACTTGCTGCAAACATAGATGTAAAAGCACAATTGGAAAAAGGGAACCTTCAACATGTCGTCCTCCAACACGAATCATAGGGCCCAGGGGACATCCCCCTCCTTAATCTTGCTCCCCATTATCCATTCAGCAGTGACATGGTTGTCACACTGAGACATATGGGAGCAGGGCCAGCTCTGCCATTAGGCACCTATGGTAGCAAGGGTACTTTGGGTAGCTATTTCTGTTCCTGTGCACTTGGATACCCAAATAGCTACCCAACAGCTCACTGTTCTAGGGCAGAGGGTTGGGGGTTATGGGTGTTCAGGGGCCGTAACCAGGGCTGGGTTACAAGGCAAGGAGGATGGAGGCAGAGCCTACCTGAAAGAGTGATGTGGTGGAGCCTGGCAGGCCCTCACAAGTCAGTGTTCCGTCAGGAGACAAGTCTAGCCTATCCACTTTCAGAGCACTCAGATGGGCCTGCCAGGCTCTGCCTCCCCACCCTGTCATGCTCCCCATCCTCTCAGGTAGGCTCTGAATCCCCACTTCCCATCCCAGTGGCCCCACCTGGCCTTGGGACAGGGATTCCCCACGCTTGCCCTAGAAAAGAAAAGTGCTCAAAGCCAGAATAAGAAATAGACTGTCCCCTGCATCACTCCCCTCTGGGATCTGACTTTCCAGGAAGCTGAACAAGTGGGAAGAGCCTCCCCATTTTGGAGGGCAATCAGGGGCAGAGGCGCTGCCATTTGGAGGGGACAGGCTGCTGCCCCCCACCGCCTCACTTTGCTCCGCTAGCTGCAAAGACTGATTAGTGGACTCCTCACATTAATAATTTTGCTCTCTACCTGCTCATTAGTCAGTTACACAAAAATGACATCAAGGAGAATTCTGCATCCTCTGTAAGCCAGGGGTGGGGAACAAAACCTCGATTCAGACGTGCGTTTAAATCGCACAGCTGCGCCGGCGGCATCGTGCGATTTAAAGCACCGTGCACTTCCGGGTTGGCGTGAATGCACCGACCGCGCACATTTCAGCCTAACGTGAACTGTTAGAGTGCGGTTTTGAAAGCTGCTCCGACAACAGTTCGCGTTAGGCTGAATTGGTACATTCACACCAACCCGGAAGTGCGCGGTGCTTTAAATCGCACGATGCCGCGGCGGCGGCTGTGTGATTTAAACGCACGTCTGAATATGGGCTACAGCCTCTTTCCAATTTATAGTTCCAGCCCCAGCCCTCATGCACACATCACAGCATTCCCCTCTTTCAGTGTAATCCTCCTCTGTGCTTCTTCCTTACAAACTCTTAGAGCTAGAAGAAACCCCCAGAGTTTTCTTGTCGAGACCCCTGCCATTAAGCAGGATCCACTGTACCTGGGCCAGTCCTGAAAGATGTCTCTCTAACCTCTTTTTAAAGGATTCCAGTGATGGCGCTTCCTCAACCTCTTTTGGCAAATTATTGCCCTGCCAAACCATCCTGCTAGTTAGCAAATGTTTCCTAATGTAAACTCTCAATCTGTTTTCCTTAAATTTAAATTCATTACCTCTAGTCCTGTCCTCTGACCAGAGTGAACTGGGCATCATTTTGCTTATAGCAGCCTCTACATATTTAAAAACTGTAATCATGGATCCCATTAACCTCCTTTTTTCTAGGCTAAATATTCCCAGTTCTTTCACTCTCTCTTCATAGGTCTTTTCCTTCATCCCCCTTTATCAATTTTACTGTGAGTCTCCAAACCTTAAAGTGAAGTATCCTAAACTGGACGCAGCACTCCAGATGAAGCCTGAGCATTCCTTCCCCAGATTCCTTCTTCAGCCTCTCTGCTCCATTCCCTCACTCTGAGGGTACTCCTTCAGCCTCTCCTCCTGCCCTGAACATGTCCTTACAGTAACACCTATCAGCCCCTATTCAGCCCACAGGCTTTTACTAAATGCAGAATTGGTCCACGGAGGGTAAAATGTTCCCTACCCCTGATGTAAGCCCACCAAACATTGAGGTTTTCTAGTGACAATGGCCACTTGTGGAATAGGTCCATTAACCGCTATTAGCCAAATAGTTTACGGGATGGGGACTTCTTACTGTCAGGAGCAGGGAGTGATCAGCAGGGAATGGATTGCCCATTATGACTGCTGGTACTTTTCACACGTGATTGGGATTGGCCGCTGTCAGAGACGAGATGCTGGACTTGATGGACCATTGGACTGACTCAGTATAGTGTTCTTACATGTATAAAATATAACATTTGCATGGCTCAGCTGTCAGTAGAGAAGAAACATTTAAAAAGAAAAGAAAAAAGAATGGAAGGCAAGACTAATAGTCCCCCGAAGTAAGAGACATCACTAGGAAATGTGCTGCTAGAGAACGAACAAGTTTCTATCTACACAAGCTAATGAGTGAAATGGACAAAAGATGGAAAAACCAATAGGGACAGGATACAAACTACGAGCAAGACGAGGGTGAACTCTCACCTGATGCTGATAAAATGTCCGTGGGGCTCCGGAATATGTGTAATGAGCCCTGGATTAGTGTTACCTGTGAGTGAGTCTATGGGAGTTCCAGCCCCACTTTAAATGTGGATTGGAAGTTTAGATTTGATTTGAATTCCCAATCCACATTTAAAACATGCTAGAACTCTCATCACCTCCCTCGAAGGTAACACTAATCCGGGGTTCATTATCCATGTTCTGGGGACCCTCAGACATTGGATGCAACTCAGACATGCTCAGATTCCAGGAATCCATTGTCTGATGATAACATTGCATTCTGGATTTCTGATTCTGAAAGGCAGGAGAAACGCATACAAAAACAGATGTGTATTCTAGAACTAAAAGCTGAAAGAGATCCGTTAGAGCATTCAGACAATTCCCTTGCCAGTTTAGACTTGTCTCCCACCATGTGTTTTCCACTGCTCAAGGAGCTATTTTGAAGCTACCAGTTACCAAGAAATCAGTCAGAAGAGCCATATCTGCAAGAATCTGAGCTTGATTGATTTGTAAAAGGAGAAATCACGTTACAGCAAAAGACTTATGCTGCATATTGTAATATTCTCGTCAAACAATACAAAGCTATTCACACTATTGTAGAACATGATTGGAAAGAGAGGGGTCACCTTGTTTCTGATACGTGCTCAGAGCCATTTAAAAAGCTCCATACCTGTGCATGTGGTGAGCAACTATGATTCTGATTCTGGCTAGACAAGAATACCCATTTAAAATGCAGTGCACAAGGCAGCACTTGGAAGGGATTGAGATTACTGCAGTACACTTGAAGGACTGCATGTTAGCCATGATGAAAAAGAACACTCAGACTAATTACATTAAATATTGCCGTGGACTGAGGGACAAACATGAAGCACAAGGTCATTTAGGCAGACAGCAAAGGCTGGAGCCATCCATTTTTTGCCATTCATCTTCTCCTCTTACTCAGATGACTTGGTAAGGAATGGGGGATATTTTTCATCCTCTTTCTTTCTTTCTTTCTTTCTTTCTTTCTTTCTTGCCTTGCAGTAAAGTCATAACCGTTGGGTGGACACCTGTTGCTATGGAAATGAGTGTGATGTCACAAATTCAGTATTCTGAGTTGGACACTTTTAGACGAGCGGGTCACCGTCGCGGGACCTGCTCGCATGATATTTCAAAATCCTGCAAGGCGGGATTAGACAACATGGAAGTCTGGGATCTTGCGCGTAGAAGGCAGTTGCATATTGTTTGCAGTCCGCGAATTAAATACCTCACAATCGAGGTATTTAATTTGCGGTCTGCAAACAATGCGTGACCGCCTTCTACGCACAGGATCCCGGACCTCCATGTTGTCTAATCCCACCTTGCGGGATTTTGAAATATCGTGCGAGCGGGGTCACATGATGACGATCCACTCGTCTAAAAGCAGTCTTAGCTCTAATCTTAAAACAATTCCATTGGCACAAAAGAAAGGTAACATGTAAGCCCACACCCCAGGGGGTGCTATCCCACATCTGTCTCCTCCTCAGTGCCTCCTCTCCCACTCTCTAGGGGGAAATCAGCCCTGACCCTAGGTTAGAGCCACCCATGCTTGGCTCTCCCCTCCATACCAATAACAGCTCCCTGCAAGAGCCTACCTTGCAAGTAGGGTGGCCAGATATGCAAATTTTAGAGGACACTTATGAGAAATACAGGTTGCAGGGCTGCGTTGGAGCCAATGCAGCCCTGCAACCTGTATTCCTCATAAGTGTCCTCTAAAATTTGCATATCTGGCCACCCTACTTGCAAGAGTGCTTGGCACTCCCATGACCTGCAGCTGACTGCCCTAGTTCTGAGCATGCCAGCCTCAGCCACAGAACGGGGTGGGGCCAAGAGTACTCATCTGTTGACCTTTAAAAGGCCAGTGACTGCTCGCCCCATTTATTTTCATGGGGGTGTGCTAGTACAGTACTTTGAGGGTAAGGCTGTAAATGCAAATAATGAAAGAGAACCTGCCATCAGCTAGTGTACACGCCCTGTTTCAGGAATGTTAAATAAATACCAGATTTTACTCTGAAGCCAGTTTTACAGCAGCATATCTGCACTGACTTCAATAGAGTTACTACTGACTTATGCTGGTGCCTAACCAGTACCTGCAGAATACCAGTATGGGCACAGAGCTTTTCACATATGCTCAAAGCCTGCTCCAAAATTCATTGACGTCAGTGGGAATATATTCATTAATGTCAGGCCCCAAAGAGGTATTTGGAGTTAGTTAAACCCTGAGCCTTAAAAACAAAACAACAAACCCCCCCTCCGTGTATCCTGTCATCTCAAGAATACAGAAAGCTTGCATATTTTCACCAACAGAAGTTGGTCCAATAAAAGATACCATTTGAACTACTTTGTCTCCAAAGATACAGAAGTCTATTTTGAACAAAAATTCTCCAATTTGTTTAAATTCAACAATAGCCGATCTCTCTTATTCAAAGTAAAAGAAAGCATATCCAGTTGCTTAATTAATTCATCTTTCTGATGATATGCACACATCATCTGCTTTCATTAGATAAAGGTGAAATGCAAATCACCTGAACAAGTGTGCAATGACTCAGCCATTTTGCACAGATCTCCCTCTGTGTACGACTTTGGTTGTATTTAATTGGATCATGCCGGGAGCATGGAAGACATGACATATCACATCCAGATCACCAGGTACCATATGTAACGTGTAATTAACATTTCTGAAACGTGCACATTGTATTAAAAAAGCCAGAACCATTTTGCCTACCAGATTATGCTACTGCAAATGGCTGCATCTCAGAACCACACACAAATGTTCGTATCTGAATTTAAAGAACGGGCGTTGGTCTCAAGATGAAAAAGACAATATTTCTATTTGAATATATAATCCATCTTAGAGCAAGTTATTAATGTACATGTACATATTAAGAGATGGTGTGTGCCCAAAGAGCTTACAATCGAACTAAACCAGTGGGTCCCTAGAAATATGGCAGGGCATTGGAGTGCCTCAGAAGATTATCAGGTGTGTCTTGAAAATTTAGATAATTATAGATGCTCAGTGAACCATGTGGCCATTGAAGGCCATACCATGGCTGTTATAATAGATACTAAACGTAATATTATAGGTGTAACAGATAGTTCAGAAGTCCAATATTACTACTCATTTCATTTTGTCTTTGGTTACACGTAAGAAGGTTTTCAGTGTATTATATTTAGGGTAAGTGCATGGCTATGTGGCATATATTGATGGATAATCATGGGTGTGCCATAAAACCATCGCGAAACAGAGATGTGCCCAAACCTAAAAATGGTTGGGAACCTCTGAAACAGACAAGACAGACACAAGGGACCAGAAGGGAAGTACTATTATCTCCATTTTACAGGTGTGGAACTGAAGTACGCAGGCATTAAGTAAGGAACAGAGTTTTAAAGGGGGGCGGGGGGAGGCATCTAACGTCCATTGTTTTGCAATAGGAGTGTGGTACAGCAGTGGCATTTTTGCCTCTAAAGATCTGTGTCTTGCCCCAATGATTGTATCAGGGGGAAAATCTCTTTATTTTCAAGACCATTCACACAAGAGCTTTGAAAGAAGCACTATTTGGAGTGTTTTGGATTCAGAAGACAGGGATACAAAGGACTGGGCTTTTTCAAAACATTATTCTGTAGTGCCCACAATGTGCCAGGTGCTGTACAAATACAAAACCGAGGTAACCCCTGCTCATAATTCAAAACCATTAAAAATGTAGTGGATCATCTTATCATAGAACAATACAGAAATAACTTTCACTGTACAAGCCCTGAAACTCCAAAGATATATACATATCAACCCATGGCTTCCACTTAGTGTAAACATTGACCTTCTCTATCACAGGTATAGCTGCAACTGCACTGCCAGTGGATTTATGGGACTGCACTGTGAAACCTTAATTCCTTTATGCTGGTCAGAACCATGCCACAATAATGCTACCTGTAAGGACCGTGCTGAGAATTATACATGCCACTGTTTGCCAGGTAAGCTCTGTTGTTTTTTTTAAACATGCATTTTCGCTCTTCCTTTGGAGCAGAGATGCTCTCACTCCTTTATTTATATGAACAAAACATGTACTCACATAGATTTAAAAGTGATCAAGGAGGCATCTGACTATTTGGAAAAGGTTCCACTTTTAGGAGGGACCATGTTAATCATCCTCTAGTATCTATCTGTTGGATCATTGTAGCAGGGGGGTCTCCCAGGCCCACCCAGAGAAGAAGGATAGCGAAATATACAATGTAAAATTTTATGTAATGTACAACAATAAAAATGAAAATAAAAAATCAATGAAGGCTGCTTAATACATCAATTTCTATCTCCAATGGCTGCTTAATACATCAATTTCTATCTCCAAATCCCATGTACCTCTGAACTATTCACTGAAGGATGAGAAACATTCTCACATTAAAATACAATTGTCTACAAAATATAAAGCACAATACAATTATCCAAATACATGTAGCACAAGACATTTTTAAGATTGCAATAGGGCCTAAGAACTTCCTCCTAAAATGGTATTGCTATTGGAAGCTTGAGATGGTTACAGCAGGTCAGTGTGAGGAGAGTAGAAACCAGAAAGGAAGAAACTGTCATTAGCCACAAGGAGGCCCATGAAGAGGCTTTTTGCCTCAGTGTTGTGCTACTTGGCATTTGGCCAAGATAAATTTATTCAAACTCACTTGTGGAACTACCATTTGGAGTGCTTGTTCATTGGAAGTATGGTTTTTGTTGAAAAACGTAGCCGTTTAATGCACTGATGAAGGATTTAATCAGAAATGCATTTGTTTTAAAAAAAATTCTTGTGCTACATGTATTTGGATAATTGTATTGTGCTTTATATTTTGTAGACAATTGTATTTTCATGTGAGAATGTTTCTCATCCCCCAATGAATAGTTCAGAGGTACATGGGATTTGAAATTACATTGGAGATAGAAATTGATGTATTAAGCAGCCTTCATTGATTTTTAATTTTCATTTTTATTGTTGTATATTACATAAAATTGTACATTGTATATTTCGCTATCCTTCTTCTTTGGGTGTGTCAGTGGGTATCCACTGGGTAGCTGAAATAGCTGCTGAGGACTCCTAGTGGGGTCGCCCAGGGTCACACGGGGCGCTGGGGTCTCACTCTGGAGAATTAGCTCACCCCTCTGCTACGCCTTTTCAGCCTGAGCCTCGGCTGAACCCCCCCCTTTCAGGCAGGGGGTACCCTCTCCGAACACCCCACACAGCCCAGAGGGTATTTGTCTACAGTCCTTTATTTGGACACTGTCCATGTCCAATGTACCTGGGGCTGCCGGCTCAGTCGCCTCAACCCTGCAAGCCCAGGTCAGTCTCTCCAGGCTCAGGAGCAACACAGACCATCAAGCCCCGAAGTCCAGCCAGCCAGGCCTCTAAGCCCCCAGGCTGTGGCCAAGTCTTCCCGAGGCAAGAGGCTCCCTCCTGGGCACAGCCTCTCCCACTTGCCTGGGTCCCTCTGGTTCTCCAACCTTCAGCACCTGGATAGCATAGAGCAGGATGGCTTCTTCAGGGAGATGTTGCTCCTTCAACTCCCTATCAGAGACTCTCTCCTCTCTGCCTTGGCTCTCCACAGCCTTAAAGGGCCAGTAGCCTGCCCACTCTGTCCTAGGGTTTCTCAGCCTGTTTGCCTCACAGGCTGATCCCCAGCTATGGTGTTGGCTCTACCACCCCCTTCGGTGTACTCAGCACTAGCTGCAGCTTCCGAACAGGCATCAAGGGCAGCCCCATATAGAGCACATTTCAGCAATCCATCCTTGAGGTGATGAAAGCATGGATGATGATGGCCAAATCTAAACCAGAAAGAAAAGGCTGCAGCCTCCTCACCAGACGGAGTTGGTGAAAAGCGCTCCTGGCCACCGCCACAACCAGACAATCCAGGCACAGCAGAGGATCCAGAAGCACTCCAAAGCTGTGAACCTGACTGACCAGAGGGGGCTGGACTCCATCAATAACAGGAGTCCCAATCCCCTCCAGGTCACAGGGCTGTCTGTCCATCATCACTTCAGTCTTGTCTGGACTCAGCTTCAATCTGCTTGCCCTCATCCAGTCCCCAACTGCAGCCAGGCATCGAGTAAGCACCGAGAGCACAGGGCCTGAGTCAGATGAAAAGGAGAGGTAGAGCTGGGTGTCATCAGCATATTGACATATATTCCACCCCATACCTTTTAATGACCTCCCCCAGGGGCTTCATAGACACGTTGAACAAGAGGGGAGACAGAATAGAATCCTGCAGGACCTGACAGGGGAGGTCCCGGGAGACAACGAGCAATTGCCCATCCCCACCCTCTGGGACCTTCCCGACAGGAAGGAGTGAAACCAAAGAGTGGTTCCCCTGCAGCCTCGCCAGGTTCCGCAGTCCTGTCAGCAACACCTCATGGTCAGCAGTATTGGAAGTCACTGAAAGGTCTAACAAGATCAACAGGGTAGAATTCTTCTTAGCAGTCTTTTACTAATGGTTATTGAATACTAATGGCTATTTAGGCAATATAATCAACACCCAGACACATATGGAAGGTACCTTCCTCTTTCTACACAACGCTGAGTTTATGGAGCAAATCGCATACTTTATTGAGAGTCTATAGCGCACACTGAAGGTGAAAGTAAAATTTCAGAGCTCAAGCAGTCATGCATATTGTCATCACCCAGTTTCTGGCTTAAAGCGATGCGTGGGCAGCAAGGCTGGTGCAAGGATTTTTAATGACTGGGCTTCTCGAAGCACCCCGTGGAGGGGCCAGCAGCAGGGATGTGGCAGAGATGCCTATGGGGAGCACATCACCCCAGGTGGGGCTTGCCATCTCCTCTGGGCTTTGCAGTCGGTGACTTGGAGGCCCCAACTGCCTCCGTGTACTTTGCTGGCTTGTGTGCTTGGGGAAGGAGATGGGTACCCACTGGGGTCAGCTCCATGCTAGTGGCAGCTAGAGTAGCTTGAGCCTTGCACTCAGCACCTCAGGTTCTCTGCTTGGATCACCCCGCACACTGGGCTGAGGCATCGCCTGCTGCTTCCCTGGGCCTGGCAGAGTGGACACTGAAAATGGGGAAGGGAGTGGTTCTCTGGGCTAGAGAGGTGCTGGCCGCCTTCCCTCCTGGAGTGCATTGCATCCCACACTTCCTCTTGCCCTGCTCTCCAAGCTGGAAGCAGACCCAACGCCACTGCAGCATACCCAGTACAGCTGGCTACCTGCAGCTCCTAGCCCACCCAGGCTACTAGGCCCTGCTCCCCTGCTCTCAAATGCAACTGCTTCCCACCCTCAGTCCCCAAAGTGGCTTATACCTGCTATTCCAGACACAATTCCCCATCCCCTCCACCCTTTTCTACTTCCCTGCACCACTGCCTCCCACCCCTTCCCAGCCCAGAGTTTCAACCCCCATGAAGCATCCTGGAGACAGTGAGAGTGAGGGGAGCTGGGGCTGGGCTGGCTGCAGGGTACTACAGTGGCCTGGGGGTGGGGAGAGCAAAGCAGGGGATGCGTGAGGCATTAGAGGTTTGAGCCAGGACCCATGTCGTTTTTCATTTTTTCTTTCATTTTTTGTTTTCATTATTTAAATCTTTCGTTTTTATTTTCAAAAATATCAAAATTTCGTTTTCCTTTTTGCTTTTGTTTTTGATTTCCATTTGTTTCAATGGAAAACATATTTTTGGCTGTAACTTTTTTGTTTTCATTATGTTTGGATGAAACGTGGAGGGATTGTACCGCCAATGGAAGGTATTTCATTTCTGAAGCCAATTTCGGAAAGATTGGATAAACGAATCTGACTTTATAAGCAGTTGAATTATGTTACTTTGCAAAAAATCTGCATATACATTCCTGGCTGTAACTTCTTTGTCTCCCATCTAATGTGGATGATACCTGGCAAGTTTATAGCCGTCCTTATGTTTACTATCTCTATGCCAACTTTCAGAAGTATTGGATAAAGGGTCCTGATGGTATAAGTAATTAACTTATAAATGTATGTCTGACTAACATCTTTGTAGTCCAACGGGGTAAATGAAATTTGGCAGGACTGTATTTCACACCTTCAGGATCATGTCTGACAAATATCAGAAAGATGTGGTAAAGGGTCCCACTTTTATATGCCTGCACAGCATATGCAGAGAATGAGCCTATGCCAGGGATTCAATTATGTGTCTTGATATAAGATCCGTTTGTGATGCCAATTGGCCAGCAGAAATGTCAACCAAATAGCCTCATTTTGTGCTGTGACCACCCCAACTTCTCTCCCCCACTTGTTACTGGGAAGTCGGAAGCATCTGTTTAGGAAAGAGCCAATAGAGATTCTCTTATGTCCTCTGTCACAGTGCTGCAGGATGTGATTGTGATGATAATTGGCCAGCCTGGATGTGTAAACCATATCTCCTGATTGCTGAGATGCTATCTCCAAAGTCCCAGTTATGTCCCTTCTATGCCCGCCTAGAAGTCACCACTAATTGGTCCTGTAAAGCTGGAAACATGCAGTAATTGGCCAGTGAATGTGTCTGTCAGTCTGTTGGGTTGCTCCCCATCCTCCCTCCTACAGCCTCCCTCCCCCTGCCATGCCAGGTGCCTGTCTCTGACTGGCACTGCATGTGCTGCTATTTATCTGAATAATGGTCTTCAAGGGGACAACTTCAATTGCTTATAAAATTGAAGCCCTTTATCAAATTGTCCTGTAGTTTGACAGAGATTACAGAGAAGGTATGGGATGCATCCTTGCCAAATGTCTTGTAAACAGGATGGAATATAAAAATGTTACAGCCAGAAATGCATTTTCAAGTGAATGGCTTATAACATCAGAATCCTTTATCCAATCTTTCTGAAGTTTGGCAGAATTGGTATACTTATGGAGGAACATAATATTCCCATTTATGCAAATTGGATGGAATATAAAGAAATGGTAGCCAGGAATATGTATGGAGCTTTTCTTAAAATCACAACATTCAATTGCTTATAAAATTGGTTTCCTTTATCCATTTTTTTCTAAATTTTGTGTATATATAGTACCTTCCATTGGGGGTACAATCGTCCCAAGTTTTAACAGAATTGAATAAGAAACAAAATAGATTTAGCTGGAAATATGTTTTTCAGCGTTTTCCCATTATTTTGAAAACAAAAATTTCATTTTCATTTTCTTCATTATTATTATTTGTCATTTTGGTTATTACAATAATGAAAAAGAAAATCAAAATTTTCATTTTCGTTATCATAATAACAAAAAGGAATTGCACACCCCTATGAGGTATCCCTACCTGCCGCCCCTGGCTGCTCTTCCCACCCAATCTAGCAACTGCTCTAACATTCCACCATGGTACCTCTCCCCTCCACTTCCCACACTTTCTGTTTGCCTCTGTTGTTGCTCTGTCCTGGGGAATATCCTGCTGCTCCCTAGCATTCTCCTGGCCACCTGTGAACACAGTAAACCCTTCACCCCCCCCCCAAAAAAAAAATTATATAGCAATAAGTGGAAGCCTTTATCATGCAGGTGTGCCAATGCAGCCCCCTAGTACATTAACTTACCATTTTCGTCTGCCTCTTCTATGAGCGTTGCTGGCTCTGGGGCAGGGACTGGCACGGAAGGATCTCATCCGGCTATCACGGCTTCTGTGAGGGGAGCAAGAGTGGTTGGAGCCAGGAAGGGGTGGGGGCTCTTAGAAACCCTGCCTTGGACAGGGATCAGCCGTGCTGGAGACATTGCTCCGTGAGAATGGGCTCAGGCAGAGGGAAGGAGGATGCTCAGTGCTGGGTTGGCTGGGTTGATCCCCTTGGCCCCTGCCTGTGCAAGCACCTGGGAGTCCAAGTCTGGAATCTGCCTTCTTAACCCGCGTTAAGAAGGCAGATTCCAGACTCGGATCTCACCTGCCCAGGCTGCTCTTCCCCAGGTCAGGATGCCCAGCCACCCACTGCCCACCAGAGGAGACTTAACCTGGTCTGGGCAATGAGCATTGGGCACGCACTGCAAACTAGGATGAGCTGGGACAACGCATGTTTGAATATGGTGCACGTTGGGTTTTTAAGGGACCAGTGAGAGAGAAAGTGGAGAGAGGGGCAGAATGTGCTTTAGGCTTTTCACCCACAACTCTATGGTGCTGGTGGACCTGGACACAAGAAGGCTGCATGCAACCTAATTGACAGGACATGGCCACATGGGTGCATATTAATTTGCCCACAAGGTGGGCCTGTGACGTCCCTGGACTATGCTGTGCATGATGGGTGGGTGTGGCCACGTGGCAGGTAGGGGCTAATATCTGGCAGACACTTAATAAACGGGCAGCAAACACCTACTAAACACCCACCTGTTGTGTGCTATTATCTCACTTGTTTTTACCCCGAGTGATGTGCAACAGAAATAGGAACTGAACCCAGAGCTTTTGAGTCCTAGACCATTGTGAAAATAACTAAGATATTTTTCTTTCCTAGTACCTCCTCTTTCTAGTGAACACCATTCAGAACATCCTCTCTTCTTGTGGATGTTTTGTATGGCTATTTCCTGACAAATTAATGAAGCTCAGCAGCACAGGAGAATGCTTCAGAAAAAGAAACAGAAGTCAAAGTCCAGGAAAATGAAACAGAAGTCTAGGAAAATGAAAGGCTGGCTAATACACTCCCTGGCATTTGTTAAGCGTTTAAAATTCTGGAAGCATCATAGTTTCTAGAGAACTGGAATATTCCCATGCATCTGACAGCCCTAGAGAGCTTTATATACCTAGAGAGACTTGTAAGTTTCACAAAACCAAGTTAACCCCCTTCTCCTGATTTCTGTTCCACAGGATATACAGGTTCCCACTGTGAGACCGACATAGATGAGTGTAGCAGCAATCCATGCCACCACGAGAGCATGTGTGTTGAGCTGTCCTGGGCAAACTGGTACGGAAGGATTCCAGAACTACCCTTAGAGTTCCACTACCACAGAGCATCAGGTTACGTGTGTCACTGTTCCCCAGGATTCACAGGTAAGCTCTGATGGTAAAAGCAATATGTTGCT
Source organism: Sphenodon punctatus (assembly GCA_003113815.1). Lineage (NCBI taxonomy): Eukaryota > Metazoa > Chordata > Lepidosauria > Sphenodontia > Sphenodontidae > Sphenodon > Sphenodon punctatus. The sequence goes on from QEPC01011483.1 coordinate 639,005, forward strand.
TGAACCAGCAACATATTTTGAAGACTGGGCTGTAAAACTACACTATATTACAGTATTTTGTGGCTCTAATCTTTTAAAAAGGCCTCAGAATAAATAAAGCTACATATTGGGTAGGTGTCATAGTGCAAAGGGTCCCCCTGGCGGTCATAATAAATATTTTGTTTGCATAAATGTTTAGGAACTTATACATAATAAAATAAGTCACCCCCTCCCCCAAATAATGTGGTTAACACGGTACCAGCAATTACTAGGGATAAAATCTAAACCAACCTGCAAGAGGCATGAAGTACAGCCATTCACCACTAACCTCCCTTTCATGCCTACCCTCTGTGTGTTATAATTCTTGGAACTCTTTTCTCTTTTTGCCTTTAATTATTAATTTTTTAAAAAAATTATCAACTGCTTTCAGTGGAGGCTTTTCTTGTACTATAACTGGATATTACTGTACTCTCTCAGGGCAATCTGCAACCACAATCCTTAAAATACTTACTGCAGAGTAGCCCCTATGAAGTCAAGAGGCCCACTCTGGAGTAAATGGTTTGAAGATGGCAACCTATAAGTAATTCATGAATGATACTAATATGAATGCATGTTTATAACTCACACATGAAAGCAAGCATCCACATTCCAAGTCTCTCTTAGTCTATACATTCCTAATTGGCCCAAAATATTGATATCTGTATTCACATATGGTGGAAACATCCTTTCCAAACTGGGCCGTATAAAACCCTGTGGGGAAACTTACCATGTAATACACTGGGAACATTCTACATTTTGCATGAAGAATAGAATGTCAAAGGAATAGATCTGTGTGTGTGCCTGGGTTTCTATCACTAAAAATCTCTTAGTATTAATTCCGGAAAAGAAAGTTGTCTCAATCTTGGATTTCAACACAAGCAATCAGCAAGGGCGTAGCTATAATGGGGACAGGTGGTACAGCTGCACAGGGGTCCATGAGCCTGGTGTACAGCTGCGTCCCTTGCCAGTGGGAGATGGGGTAGCCCCCTCCCCCCCCATTCCATCTTCTAGGCAAGGGCCCATTTTACCGTAACTTCCCCTGGCAAACAGTAGAAAACCACCTTATTGTTTAAAGATTCTAGAGCTACTCTATGGCTCAGCTAATCTCCACTTATCCATTCCTCTAGAGATTTTAAAAACCTGCTTTCAAATATACTGGATGAATTTGACCAGTCTTCAGTTTCTCATTCTATTTAGTTCTTGGGTGGTTTATAAACTGTGCTCTGTCCCAATATCACATACTTAGCAAAGCAAGATAATGCTTTTCCCCCTGCAGTTCTTTCTGCATGATTTTGGAAGATTTTTCTTTACACAATGGCCATGGGACTCTCTATGCTTCTACTTTTTCCAGTCCCTTTGGGCATCCTTTCCCACTGTCACTGTATTGTGTCCATTGCACTTTGCCTAAGTCTGGGAGACTGGGACATGAGACTCATATTTATGCCGATTACATCCCTTTCCTGTTCATTGCTGTCTTGCAAATCCCACCTCTTCCACTTTGCTTCTCACTGGTGCTTAACATTCCTCCCCTAAAGTCTTGCTTTAAAGCTTACATGCTGTAGGACCTGCATTACTTTCCTATGCTTTTTTTAATCTTCACCCTTCCTTTCCCTCCCCATTTCTAGAACTGTAGCTCTCACCCACGCTGGGAAGTACCTAGAGCTATAGCAGGATGAAATTGTGCAGCTGCTTATGAAATGCTATTCAGTAACCAGATAAGCAATGGCATAACAGCCTGATTCTTGTCAGCTGCTCAGGACAGCTCAACTGTAGCATTTAGGTTTCAGAGAGGTCCAGCTTTTAAGCTACTTTCCTTGACTTTCTCAAGGTCATACGGTAAGATAGCGGTTCACAAGAAACTGGAATCTAGGATCTTCTGTGCTCCCAGAGTTTAGTTCTAACAACTAGGGGAAGATGCCTGCTGGAGTTACAGCAAATGCTGCCAAACTGATATGCATAGGAATCCGACTCGAGCATGTGCTTGACAATGTGTGTTTTCAGACGAGATGCTACCCCACATGGCCACTCGTTGGAGCCACAGATTTCTCCGCCCATCTGAAGGTGGAGCGACTGGATGCACGTTCTGTGATCCACAGAGCACCCACTCATGGCCATGCATGGAGCCATGCTGGGAAATCCAGACTGCTCCATGTGGGGCCAGCCAAATGTACAGTGACTGCTTCCATGGCCGCAGTAGCTACTCTGGGAGCTGCCTGGTTGAATCACTCCCCACGCACTCCCCCTCTGTGGGTGCTCCGTGGCAGAGCCACACAAAGGCCACGGACCCCCCATCCCCTTGCTCATTTGAAAACACCCACTGTGTTGCCCATAGGTGTGATACTAGTAACCTTCCCCTTCCATAAAATCCAAGTCTCTTTTTATAATATTCCAGAAACTGAGGGTAACAAATTTCTGTCTCATCCTTTTAGTACGTCAAAAATACTACCATCCAAAGCTGCCACAATGGTAGCTTTGAATGGTGATACATCATTTCTGTAACTACAGGCTCACAGTTAACTAATCACACTGTGTAATGGGAGTTAAAGAAGCTGATTAGGGTGTGTGGTAGTAGTGCTATTCGGTAAATGATTGATCAGGGTTGCACACTTCAACATATTGACTGCTGACCAATGTATGCATATATGTAAATATAAATCTTAATGGAATGGGAGATCTTGTCTTCTGTGGATGAGTGCCATTCACTGGCCCCAATCCAATGCTGTGCAGATCCACATTGCTGGCATGTTGGGCTGTGCATAAACTCTGCGTGCGCACAGATGCGCCAATGCTCCCCATGGGGATCCACGGGGCATTGGATTGGGGCCAATGTGTAAGCTAAATTACTTTGGCTCACTAGCTTAAAATCTGTGTTTTTCTGAGCCAAAGATCTTGACCACTTATAACTATAGTACCTAAGGCTTTGTGTAGATCCCTGCATCCTGCTGTGCTGCTACAGATACTTCTCAAGACAAAAGATCAACACAACCAAGGTAATCATTATTTTAACAAATACCATTAAACATTAAGTACATCAAAAAATAGAGCCAAAATCTGTCTTGTGTAAATAAGGCTAACTTACACCAGCTAAGGACTTAAGAAGCTGGTTTGGATATCGTCAGCTCTCCATTGACTTCAATGGAATGACACCCTACCCAAGCTGCCTCCTACCAGAACCAGAGAGGGAGACGCTCCGTGCTGCTAAAGAGAGAGAGAGGTGTACACCCTACCCAAGCTGGCAGAGTGTTTTCAGTTCGCAGAGAGTGGCCTGGGGGAGGGGGCAGCATTTGAACGCTGCAAGACTGGCAGGATGTCTGCCCAAGCTGTCACCTGCCAGAACCAGAGAGAAACACACTCCCTGTTGCCAGAATGAAAGAGAGAGGCACACACCCTGTTGCCAGAATGAAAGAGAGAGGCACACACCCTGCCCACGCTGCCACCCCCCAGAACCAGAGAGAGAGAGAGACCATATCTGTGCCCCACCAGCTGCCACCCCCCAGAATGAGAGAGAGACCATCTGTGCACATGCCTGTTTCCACCAATGAGGATGAGTGAATGAAGCCACTCTCTCTCTCCTATGTCCTGCTCCCTGGGGTGATCTCTGCAAGCTGAAGATGTCGTGCCAGTCTGGGGGTTCCAATGCTGACAACCTGGGGCAGTCTCTGCAAGCTGAAGATGCCCCTCCCTCCACTCACCTCCGTCTGAAGGTGGAGCAAGGGAATGCACGCTCCCATGAGCCACACAGCAACCACTTATGGCCACTCACAGTGCACTGCCGAGAAATCCATAGTGGGCCGTGAGGGGCAAGCAAGAGTGTGTGGCAACGGGCTTGCACACATCCCCTGTCCATCTGAACTGGGGTGGCCAGCCATGCCAGCAGACAGGTCCCCTGCTCATAGGCACTGTGGGTGGGGGACATGGCCTTTGCAGGTCACAGGAACTGGCCACAATGCCTGCGAGCATTGGGGAGCCCGGTTTCCCAGCACTGATGCCGGACATGTCAATTTCAAAAGCCAACCTGGTGCGCCTCCCCCATGGTCTGTGGTAGGGGGAGTGCGAGGCACTGAGGCAGCTGCCACAGTAGCCACCCTGTGAGCTGCCCGTTAGAACCCTCTGCACTCCACCTAAGTGACTGCTCCACTCAGCGGTCATGGACCCCGCCAGCCTTATTCATTTAAACACACACACACACACAGCATTTGTACAGGAAACTGTAGGACTTCTAGTTTGAGAGACAAAGAGATGTGTGCCTCCCTATGTGATACACTCTTAAGAACTACAAGTCCCAGAGTTCCTTAGTTTCTGGCATTTCCTGTATATGGGCAGGAGGAGCCTCCGAGCCAACAGGTTGTGGTAGCAAGAGCAAGGGATAAGCACCATAATAACCAAGTTGCAGCACATCAGAGACACTGAGACCGCTCTTATACGAGCGCTACCTGCTTGCACCTGTTAACATGCGGCATTAAAAAGTGCCGTGGGCAGCATTTAGACGTGCCTAGATGCACCATGGACATGCTGCATTTCCGGTCATGCATTCTTTAAGACCGCAAATGAAATACCTCGATATCAAGGTATTTAATTTGCTGTCTTAAAGAATGCGCGACCGGAAATATGATGCGCCCAGGTGCATCTGAACTCTGTCCGCGGCACTTTTACATGCCGCATGATAACAGGCGTGAGCGGGTGGTGCTCATATAAAAGCAACCAGAGATTCCAGAGACAGCGAGAGCCAGTACTGCTGAAAGGATTTACAGGTCCCAGAACATATGTGAGTAACTGAGTTAAGCCTCTGGTCTCCAGAGTGCATAGAAGAACTGACCTAGATCCCAGGGACAGGGAACAATCGGTGTTTTTAAGACACATACTTTTTTGACCCAGACAAAAGAGTCCTTGTTTGTCAAACTCCCACACGGGGAGTTTAGATGCTCCCCGCCTCCCTTACCGGAAGTCATCTGGGCCCATTGCGAACAGCGGCACCTGTGACTCCCACATGTTTTGAGAAGTGAACTTGGTAAGTCCTCTAATATTAGGAGTTTGCAGAACCCGAACTCTTAAGTCTGGGTGAAAAAAGTGTGTGTCTAAAAAGGGCCAGTGTCTACAAAGGGTATTTGTCACTTGTGTATAAATTAATATTCATACATGTCATACTACCATGTCTAGCTATAAATACAAATCAGGCAGCCAGAAGCATAAAAGAAAGAGAACTAAGAGAAGCTAAGGAGGAATCAGTCCTCCAGTTTTTCCACACAGACAAGGCCTCTCTATGGTCTGGCTCAGGCAATGCACTAACTGGGGAACTAGATGAACAAAAACTGTAAGATGAAAGCGATCTCAATATAGAGATTGTGTTTGTGGCAAAGTTTCTGCAAGCTCATCAAAAACTGCAGACATTCTATATGGCACAAAAATACTTACGTCACCTTGCTGTTTTGTCTATTGTGTGAACATGCAAAAAAAATTGATTTTCGTGACATCATTCATGATTTCGCAATGAGAAAGGCCAGAAAAATAAAGCTGTAAAGTTATATCATCTATTGATGTCATTTCAGAAATAAAATTGTTTTTTTTTTCTTTCATGACTCATGAGATTGTGTATATGGGATGGGATCATGGCAGGGGGGCCATGTTACACATTTGTACCAGACCCAGACAAATTATGCTTGGGCCCTTCCTGAGGCCACTTTTCTTCCACCTCCCTGACCCAGACCCATGTGCCTAGATGTTATTAGCCTGTTAAGAACACTGTTTGCTCAAGCTGCAGTCCCAGGCACTTAGCAAATCTCCAGTGGGTGTTAATCACTCAGTTGCCTATGCGTTCATTTCACAAAAACAGGTGTTTTTAAACAAGCAGGGTGAAAGGGGGTATCCACAGCCACTAAGTGGCACAGCTGTGGAGCACCCACTCAGGTGGAGTACGTCAGGAGGGATTCGAATGAGTGGCTTCCAGTGTGGCTACCGTGGCAGCCGCCTCGTAGCCCCCCTGTCATGGACCATGGGGGAGGGGGAAGCATGCCGAGCTGGCCTTTGAAGAACCAGGCTCCCCAGTGCTTGTGGTCAGTTCCTGTGACTTGCAAAGGCCGTGTCCCCTGCCCACAGTGCTTGTGAGTGGGGGACTTGGCGTGTGTGGCTGCCCTAGTTTTTACAGGCAGGGGATGCATAGGTGCCCAGTTCCACACCTCTTTTTGTCCTGCCCCACAAGGCACACACTGGATTTTTCAGCAAGTGGAGGGCAGGGCATCTTGAGTGGCTCCTGGGTGGCCATGCACAGTAGCATCTCATTTAAAAACACCCTCTCCTTCTCTCTGTTCTAGAGGAGGGCCTGGACAGCAGCTCACTGTTCAGAATGTTACTTGTTCTGCTCTAACACTGCTTCTGTTTGGCTCCAGCAAATCTCACAAGACCTGGACACCCCATAGATACAAGGAAATAAGTGTGCGTGAACATCCTCAAGCATCTACAATTTAGCCTCAATTTTTCTCATGGTAATGGATTTGCAGTCCAGGTACTGGTAAAGTGTACCCATTACCCCCACCCCCAATTGCTTGGGCCCTGGCCTCAGGGAATGCCTATCTAGGATGTGTCTCCTGAGCTAGTGGGATGCAATTGGAAGGATATATAGGTTCAGTAAGGATGATTCCTTTTTTAGTGTGTTCTGTATAGTCCAGGTTCCTTGCTATTGAGAGAGTTTGTGGGTCATTAATCTGATTTTTGGTGCAAATGGAAGAGGCAAAGAACATGCAAACTTTGCAGTAATAAACGCTTCTGCATAGCAAAAAAATCTTTGAAAGTTTCCTACATTTCAGAGTTTAGTTTTCAGATGCTTTCAGTGTCATTAGATGCTCCAGAGTGAGTGGGTGGGGCATTTGCAAACCGGAGGAAGGTCTTTCTGGGCCAGGAGTTGGATTTCTGTGGGTCAGGATAGATTCAGCATTCATCTTCCCCTCAATTTATGTCAAAGTTATACCACCGCTCCCTCAGCTGCATTTACAAGGAGGGGAGCCAGAAGAGGAGGGGAAGGGGCCCCTAGCATATTGGTGGGGGGAGGGGAGCTTTGGGGTTGGGAGAGGAAGGGGCATACCAACAAGGACAGGAAAGGATGAGGTTCCAAGAAGGATTTCATTCCATCTTCTGTACCATGTCCCATTCCAACCTAGCTATTTCTCAGTCTTTTGAAATCAATGCAAATGCTCCGTTGACTTGAAGGTTTTAGACCAGGTCTTGATTTTGCTCCTTGCGGCTCAGAAAGAGTGGAGATGGATACAAAGCTAGAAAGAGTGGCTAAGGTACATGCACTGTAACACAGCTAAAACCTGAGATTCCTTCCTTCCCCAAAGCTATGAAACCCTCATTTCCTAGTCTCAGTGGATTAGGAGAAAACTGAGCTTTAGTCACAGACCTTGTTTCATCACTGTAACTGCAAGTGTGCTGGCTTAGAGACATACATATGCTGCACGGGATAATACATAGTCCTGAGGAATGCCGTTTTCTGAAAGGTTAAACATTCTGCTTCCATGCATGAAAACATCTAATGACATGGGCAATGACATTTAGCAACGCCAGCTTTGTACCAAGAAAGCAGTTATTGATTCTCTAGTGACTTGTTTCCATCAGGTCAAAAAAGATACACAACACATTCCCAGTACCTACATTGGCTATGAGTGCATTGCAAATATAAGGCCCTTTTTAAACAGATCACAGAGGTGCCACGGTCCATAGAGGGGTGAGGGGGGATTTCGTGTGGAAAGGGCCTAACTTCTCACAAACAGCCAAATTTGCAAGGGGCCTGAAAGATGAGTGGAGGCAACAGCGAGTGTGTGGCCCGGCACACGGACGTACACCCACCTCCAACCATCTCGGCCCACTGGCGGCCGGGGACCTGGGTAAGGTGGATGGCGGCGGCAGAGGCAGAGGCAGCAGTGGCGCAGAGGCCAGCAGGGTCTCTCCCCCCCCTAGACATTTCAGCTGTGCCGGTACTGGGCGTGGGGGGGAGGATCCATTGAGACCAGCTGGGGCACAAGGGCTGCTCTGCTCTTTCCCCCCACCACCCTTGAGGGGGCAGGGCTGCGGGTGTGAGACTTCCGGCCGGCTCCCCATTTCATCGGGGGCGACCGGAGGCCAGCTGGAGATTCCAACCCACTGGTGTCCGGGGACCCGGGTAAGGCGGATGACAGAGGCAGAGGCAGAGGCAGAGGCAGCAGCGGCTCAGAGGCCAGCAGTGTCTCTCCCCCCCCCTCTAGACATTTCAGCTGTGCCGGTACTGGGCGCGGGGGGGGAGGATCCATCGAGGCCAGCTGGGGCGCGAGGGCTGCTCTGCTCTTTCCCCCCCACCCTTGAAGGGGCGGGGCTTCGGGTGTGAGACTTTATCGGGGGCGGCCGGAGGCCGTGCCACAGGCGCGTGCCGGAGGCACATGCCGAAGGGGCACGTCCAAAGGGGCCTGCCCTTTGACCGTGCCCTTCGGCGGGGCCCTGCGGTGGAGGGGGTAATGTATAGTATTGTTAATTTGTTTATGTTGCAGCTGGTCAGAATATCTCCCCTCAGTGAGAGGGAGGAGGATATAGAAATAGGTGTCCTCACCTGGTGGCAGCAGGTGAAGAGGGAAGGAGATACTCATGCTGGACCCGGGGTGTCGGGTGCCAGAGTGAGGAGTTATGAAGGTAATAATATGTAATATGAAATTGTGGATAGTGGGGATTTCTTTTTTGGCGTGTACTTAAGATGACAGTATTATGTATGTATATGTATATTGATGTCCTCTGTATAGGACTTGTTAGATTTTGGATAGTATGGTCCTCTGTGTAGGATCCATGCTTAGTGAGTATCGATTTGTGAGCCACCTCGAGCTGACTTTGTCAGGAGACAGCAGGATATAAAAATCAAATCAAATCAAATCTCCACACACGGAGGCACCTCCTTTAACCCCAATGCCTCTGTGTGTGGGCATTGGGTGGAGGTGGGTGAAGCACAGGAGCGCGCATGCACCCCCACCCAGGGTCACATGGATGACCCCCCCCCTCGCCCACCCAGTCACCCACATGGGAGGGAGGGGCGCCTTATGTGAAAAGGGCCTAACTTTTTACAAACAGCCAAATTTGCCAGGGGCCTGCAAGACAGAATGAGGCTGCTGCACCAGACACATACTGCAAGTGAACGGATTCCAGGGTGAAGTTAAAAGACAAAAGACATGCTGGTCTTGGGTGCTATGCCACTGATCTCTCAGTGATGGGGTGTGTGGCAGGGTTGAAAACCATCATTGTGTTAATAAAAACCTCTGGAAGCTGCATCGAGGATAGTAACAGCAGATTCACTTAAGTCATTCATGATCTGGGTGCTCGGTGCCTGCTGCTAATTGAATTAATGGTTGGTACTGTATCATTTCCAAGGACCTTTTGACATGAAAGGACCATGCCAGCTGTGCTATCAGCACTGCTTCTTGCTTTGGCATCCTGAATCCCCAAAGGGTTCTTTGGCAGAGCCTGGAATTTGTTCACTCTCTGCTTTTCCCTTTTAATCTCCTCTGCTCTTTTCCACTATGACGGGGCACCATGAGAGAGAATGATGTGCTCAGACTGGTGTTGTATGTGCATTTGTTTCTTGGCACAAGGAAGGGGAAATTTTATCTTTCAGAGGTGGCAAGACACATACTCTCTTCCAGAACAAACTAACAACTCAAAGAGTGAGTGGGGGGCACCATAGGATAAAACCCTAGAAAATCAGTATGCAGCTGGAGAGTCATCCTGAACTGAAGCCACTCAGGGACAGAGAATCAACACATCATAATGTGGTGAAATGTCTGTGGACCTTCTGTCTTTGTTGCTGTCCAGGGTCATGGGATTAGATTTAAGTCTCAAAATGGTCATGCAGGCAAAAAGCTCGGAACCCCTACTCTAGAGTCTTCTCCATGTGTACATCTAAACTTCCTCATTTTTAAAGATGTGCGCACAAGCACAGCTCCCTATTCTGCATCACTAAAACTCCTGCTCTGCACCGCCAGCAGCAGTATATTGGGGAGATAGTGTTTGTTTAGCACTACAAGCTCCCTTGTAGCTCTGATTGTGTCACTGGGCCTTAAGCCCAGCAGGTCAACCCCTCCAAATAGACAGGGACAGGAAGAGAGCATGAATGATCTTGCTGCAAGGCTGCTTCTGAAGGCAGGTATATTATGAAGCCATGGGCAGATTGCAAAAATGTGCCCCACTGACATTCCCTGGAAAGGAGCATTAAGGTTGGTGTCAACACATTTATACTAGGGCTGAAGCAAATATGCAGTTACATGTTCATGAATATAATTCACATATTTGGGCACATGACAGAATAAATAAATGCATATTTATTTAGTTTGGTTATTTTGCTTTCAGATATTCAGTAACTTTGGTAGTACCGAAAGCCAAACAACCAAAATGAAATAAAGCAAACAAATTAATTGTAGCAAAATAAACCAAATGAATATCTGGTAAGTGAGCCAGATATTTATTTCATTGAAATGTAAACCAATATGTTGTTATTATTAATAATTATTATTTATTATTATTTATTATTGTAATAGTACCTGGTGCTCAATATAGTAAATTCAACAAACTTCAATTATTCTTTTTAGCCATAATTTACACCCATCCTTAGGGACCTTACCATAAACGAGAATCAGGCTCTTAAAAACCTGTAACACTTCTTTCCTCCCCCTGGTGCCCCACTAACCTGCCTTATGTCACATGCTTCCGAGCATGTGGAGAGAAAACTAACGGGTGTTTCTGAAGCGAGTCAGTTTCTACTCTCGTCCTGAATGACAGGACTGGGGTATGGTGTGAAAGCACCATGCATCAAAACACAATGCCCTCAGGGCCTGGCAAGCACTCGCTGCTTGCAATGCTCCCCCCCCCCTAAAAAAAATCCACAACCACCCCAATTAGCATTTTAAAGTCCTTTTCCCTCACTCCTAAAACCTCTGATCTTGAAAGAGCATTTGGACAGGCTTTAAAAAGATCTTGTAATGCTTCTTTTCTTCCTCTTTTTAAACCTTTCTTTAATCCTTAGCATCCTAGTACAGGAATTGTTCACTCTCTCATCAACTGTGCTAACAATGAGCGGATTCCTTTTGAGTCTTCCTCCTCCTCTTCTCATTGATTGATTTATTTAATTTTTTGCTTTATTCCTGGAACCTGACAAAGTGTTGTCTTTGAATTACATATGAAGATCAGTTAACTCCCAACCCTCACAAAGCTGACACAGTTCAGTCAGGGAGAGGGAGAACATTACATCTATTTGCAAACCCTCAGAAGGATCTGTGTTAAAATCTGGACTCCTCCTGTGTTCTCTGGCTCTTCCTCTTTGCCATCAGTTCAACTCTTTTTCAAAGAATGACAGTCAGATTCATGCCTGGGTCTATGCTGGCTTCTTTCCTGGAAAGTCCACCACAAATACAAGGGATCTCATGGAGGTAGAATTTCGCCTAAAGAGGGTAGTAGTTACAAGGATAGCATGTGGCTGGTAAGTGCATTGAATAAGCCTCTCCACCTATCAGCTTCCACTGAAAAAGTGCACAAGCCATATGTGCTTCAGCCAGAGATAATGTTTAATCCATCAGCAGGAAAGCAGAAGTTCTGCATGGGAGCGTCGCTTTCCCTCCATTGGGGTGAATCTCCAACATGAGTTGTGGTACAGAAGTTTCATAAGTGAAACAGAATAATAATTATTTATACCTTTCTGAGTAGACATCAGGGGAAGTGGCCTTTAGTTACCACACTGATGGAGAATGACTGTCTATGCATTATCTTCACCAGTTTCTTTTTCCTAAATCTTGAGGTCCTTTGCTTTGAAAAGTTAAGCCTATTTCCAGCCAGCATGCACCTTAACATAACCCAGGCTTGTCAAGTAGTGTTGCCTCTTTCTGGGCTTGTGGGTAAAGACAGGCGTGATAATAGCATGCTGTGGCCTGCGTTGTGCTGGATCTCACCTGCACATGTGCCAGATGTTGGCCCGGGAGGGATTGCCTCGGCCCGGGATTGCCTTGGTGCAGGAATATCATTAGCCTCATACTACAAAAAAGCATTTTCTGAAAGGCTGAAATAATATACATATGCTTTAGGCACGCCTGTTTTACCAAACTGATGGACCCTCGGTGCCACATCATGCACACAGTGCACAAAAACAGAAATAGGTATTGTAACAGACATGATTTTTTAGGAAATGAAAACTGACTTAACAAATGGATGTAATGTAAGTATAGTATTCCTGATTTAGAAGGAAAAGGTGTTATAAAAGGACAAATAGAAAAAATATGGACACATCTTCAATAAAGATCCATGTTGGACTAATGTCTGATGATTCCTCTTTCCTGAGGATGCTTAATAAAAAATAAACCCCTCTAGTTCTGTAACTTGCTATCCGAGGTCCTCATATAGCCATGCTTGCATGCTCTCCCGTATAAAATATGCATTAGAGGAGAGATGTGTCACCCTCAAAGCCATCTCTGCTGGCTTCTTGCTCCTTGAAAGTAGTACGCAAAATTCAAAGTACTTTCAGACATCTCTTCTGCATTATTCAGCAGAAAAATACACAAATACCCTGTTTCATTTCAGTCTCCCCAGGGTTATCATTCATAGGAAATTAAAACCCTATGAAGCTTTTACCATTGCTGTTTTCGGAACCTTTGCAGAGCCTTTTGCTTTAGAATTTCACAGCTGACCCATTACTATGATCCAGCTTGTCTGGTTGTATTCCCCGCACTATATTACATAATATGCTATGACATGATTGACAGAGCCTGCAAGCAGTGGATATTTTGAATCTGGCACATCTCTCCACGTTAAGCAGTATTTCACATAAACACTTTTTAACATGTAAAACTTGTTCTCCTAAATTGGGGGGAGGGAAGGATACACAGAAGAATGGTTCAGTCACTCCATTAACCATCCAAACAGAAAACACATATTTACACGAGTCCTTAAATTCTTCTGGGAGCAACTCCCAATAGAAAGTGAACTGTGCATTACTGGCAGCTTTGCATCTCAACTGTTGCCAATGTACAAATTATCCAAGGACACCTCTCCCTTTATCTCCTTGTAACCATTATTTCCAGTAGATTATTCCATTATCTGATGGACTCACTTGTTTAAAAAAAGTAAACCAACCACCGGCATTTCCCTTTTTGAGCTTCTTCAGGCCATTCCATTCTTCCAGAGGTGGTGCAAGATGTATTTATTTGGCCAGGCTGAGCCTTTTGGGATAGGGTGAGATAAACATCTAAATATATAAATAAATAATAAATGTCTATGTAACTTCCTCTGGCTACCACAAATAATTCTTCTCCAGATTTTTTCCTAGTCTGTTCCAGGTATTTCTAGTCTCTTATGGCTCAGTTTTCAATTTCTCCATACCCTCCAACAGTATCTTTTTGCCCAATACAGTAACGGGTTTTGTTATCTTGTATGAGGATCCCTGCAGTGTAAGGTTGTACCAGGCTCTTGTGGAAAAGGGGAGTCATTTACACTTCATCAGTCCAGCTGGAGAAAGAGTTGGGACTCCCTTGCCTATTGTTTATCCCATGGGGAGGGGGCAGCACCTTTTCTCACTTTAACAAGCTTGGGATAAGCAGCGCCATCAAGGAAAGGTAACACACAGGCAGGATGAAGCTGTGTGCTTGGGATCATTTGTCTATGTTGTAAAGGCCGGTGGTCATCTCAACAATAAACCTGAACTGGGGAAAAAAATTAGGAAGGGTGTGTGTGTTTGTGAGAGATGATTCTTTAGCATGCAGAAAGGGAATGTCAGTGCTTCCATCTGGGATCCTCTGAGTGCCTTTAAATCTAAAACTTTAGATCCAAAATCATTGCACACATTTGAGAATTTTGACTTCCACTTGAGCCATCAGTCCTGCTTGTACAAACATGTGTGCACTGTACACTGAGCCTCTCATACAGGCATCCCCCTGAGCTCAGCCCCAAGGTAAGTCATTGGGCTACTACAAATTTTCATAAATACATGCAAATTTATGCAAACTGAGGGGCGGGCATGAAGTACACCTATTTCTCTCCATCCAACATTGGAGGGTATGTTCCTCTGTTTCTTTATATAGAACAGGCTCCATGTTTCTTTCATCATAGGGTGTTTTTACACACACATTTCTCCTGCATAGTTGCTGTTACATCCTGAACTTCCTGTATGTCTAAATCACTCACCCAGATCTTAATCTTAAACATCTGGCTCTTTGAATTTCTGCATAGAACTTCTCCCAGACTTTTGCGTGTAAAAAGTTCTCCTGGTAAACTGCTTTGCTCCAGGCAGCTGTGGTCACTTGGTTTCCATGGCAGCCCCTCACATCTACAGCTGCGGCTACTTTAGGCTGCTTCAGGGCAGTGTTTGTGTGAGGAATGCATCCAGGAACTGCCTCAGGGTAGTGTGTGTGTGAGAGAGGAGAATACATCCAAGAACTTACTTATGGACATGTAAACCAAGAAGATTGAAAGACCAGCACTTTAAAGTGTGTGTAAAAATGACCATTGTATGTCCTCTCCAATTTCCCAGAAAATGTACCTGTATTGGGGGGCTCCAGCTGAAAAACCACACTCAAAATTTGGTCTTTCTAAAATGAAATGAAGTGCAATTAGCACTTCCCCAGTCCCATCGGTATATGATCTCCATCTGTGAATGCTGTTCTTTGTACTCTACACTATTGTTTCAGTTAAATATTGTCCTAATTGAATATATTTTCTTCTTCCACACAAGCCCCTGAATTCTTTATGTCGAGGTTTATTAGTTTATTACTGTGTGGAAGGGTTTACTATTGAAAAGTTTGCTTTTTCCACGAGTATTCCATCTGCAGTAATGGATCAGATTAATGGCACACAAACTCCTTCCCATTCCACACCACTAACAACAACAAACAAACAACTCAGGCTATCAGCAGTTAATCTTCTCCCAGATCACTGGCCCTAGCATGCCCTAGCAGGCATGAACACTAGATCAGGAGACATCCTGTCAGAGAAATGCACAGAGGATATTTATTTCGCCACTGCTCCCTAAAGTTCCAGAGAGGGAGCCTCTCCTGCTCTGAAATCCTTTTCCTGCAAATTAGGGCAAAGGTTACTAGATTTTATTAGCCCTTCAAGCACAACATTTGCTCAAGCTGCACCCTCAGGCACTTAGCAAATCACCAATGGGTGCTCATCACCCATTTGCTTATGCACACATTTCACATGAGCTTGTGGACCCTGTTTCAGCTGTACCACCCCAGCACTTACTGGTAGCTATGCCCCCTCCCTGATCCTGGAACTCAAGAAGAGATTTAGATAGTTGATGCTTTCCAGTATAATCTTCTACAAATTCACACTGTTGCTCGTCAAATATATAGTTAGGTTGCCAAGCCCAAGTTAATGCACATGCACTATCTTTCACGTGTCTACTGTGGTCAAACTTGCAATCAGAAATTCAAGAGGAGCTTTCTGTAGTCTCATAGATCCCTGAAAGAGATCAATGTACAGAAAAATAAAATAGGAATGTGTTGCTGTGCAAGACTCATGCATCTTACATACCCCTTACAATCTAGATGATGCCTGGGACACTGAAGGTCAAACAACAAGCACTAAACAAAATAACCCAATTTCATGGTTCCAACTTAATGTTAAAAATTCTGCCTTCGTTTATGCTTTCTCTTGCCCTGGAGATTTTAGTGGGCTTTATGCCAAATCACACAAGGCTGGATTTGGCCCAAAGCATTTTAACTTTAAAAAATCCTCCCAAAATGAAACCAATACGAATTTTGCCATTAACTTCATTTACGCCAGAATTTCACTCCAAGTATTTTGCAGTTTTACCCAACCAGATGATTTATGACACCATCCTAGTTAACAGGCTATTTGTTTTTATTATTAAACCTGTTAGGACACCATGTTATGTAAACCCAGCTAACTTTGCAGATAAAGTATTTTAAAGAAACAATGCCTGATTTTGCTGTTCCTCATGTCAGGGAATTACATTAATATCAAATTGGCGAAAAACAGGAGAAGTGTGCGCGTAGTGCTGGGCTCTGCATGCCTGAGACAGCCATTTCTGAACTTTATTGCTTTTCTCCTCCAAAGTTTTTTGTGAATAGTTCTGGTTGTTAATTAAATGGTCCAAGTGTTCCATATTATGCAGTTTAATAAAGATAATCTCCTGGCTGGCTGGATTTTATTTTGTGATGAAAGAAAAACATTTGTCATTTCTTTTTCCATGAGTATGTGTGTGTGTGTGTGTGCACGCGTGAGTGTGAGTGAGAGTGAGAGAGAGAGAAAATAAGTATTTTTGGTCGTCTTCACAAATGATTTCATTTACCAATGCAATTTCTGATTCGGTAGCCACATAATATGCATGCAATTGTTGAAGATATTCCACCCTATTCTGATGTAGCATTGGGATTAATCTCAGCTCTCAGTTATACAAGATGACCGGTTACATATGTTGTGGGCACAAGCCTGGCTCCATTAAAGTTAATGGAAGTTTTGTTTAGCCATTGACTCCAACTGTGTCAGGATTGCAGCTGGTGTTGCAGAAGTAATAAATGTAATTCTGTCCTTAGGATGCCCTGCGGTACCTAGATCTGGTGAGGGACGCAATTTTCATTTATTTCATACATTATTTTATTTTTTTTACTCTGCAGTCTAAGAGAACCTCCTTAAGTCTGAAAAAAATTATTAGACCTATTTATTTCCAGCCTTCACTCTTACTTTAGCAGATCCTTATTTTGTGTTTCCTCCAATGTACAAATCTAGCTGAAAGTTTACGTGGCACTGCATACTTCTTTGTTTATGAATTGGAATCACCACATTGAGATCAGCAGAAAATGGATAAAATTCTTTGTACTCCTGCATCTGCAGCTTAGGCTATATTGGCTGCCAAGGGAACTGGTCTGATACCTAATTCTACAACATTTTTTGCTCATTAATTGCAGGCAGAGGGAATTTGAGATGAGCCAGCTTGGTAAATATTTTGTTGGAATGTCAAGCCCATCTCACTTGGGAGGATTTTGTATTATGGAAAACCACACACACAGAGCTGTGGGAATGACAGAAAAAGCAGGAGCCACAGAATTGCATGGCCCAGAAGAGAAGTAATTTGTTAGTTGTATCAGGGCTGGTATCCACTGGAAGGCTATTCGTCCTATGAGGATTGCACACAGGAGGTGTGAGGAAGAAACGGTTTCACTTCATTAGGTAGCGGGTGTGTGTCAAAAGGTTTGGAGCGCCATGCCAACAGGGCCTGTGCTCCTGTCTGAAAAAGTACATACCTCCACAGTAACAATATCAGTGTTCCCAAGTTGTAGAAGGAAGTCGTGGGCCATATCCCAGTTTCCCTACTAGGCTCAAAACAATTCATAGCAGCCCCCAAAGAGGCATGGTATTGCTAGCCTGACATCCCTGTACCAGTTTTTCCTGGAACCTCTTCTGACTAGACACGCAAGGCCTCTCCAGAATGTAGAGAATCACAAGCACCAATAGACACAAATAAATACCTCTTGTAAACGTTGGCCCTCTATAAGTCTGTTCTCCATGTAAAGCAATTCTGTCTACTGCACAGAGCCAAAAGGTACTCACATCTCTGAGCACTCAGGACAACAATTCTTTGAAGCATGTGACACCACCCAGGGCATTAAAATCATATGGAGTAAGCACTGTCTGTGTACAGACTGGCAGCTTGCTACCTTTCACTTCATGTTGCCACACTTTACCAGGTCCAGGTTTTTCTAGGTCCGCACCCAACCCTCCATCTTCTATCTATATTATTATTATTATTATTATTATTATAAACATTTATATAGCACCAGCCATACACCTGGTGCTGTACAGAACATAGAAATAGACGCAGTCCCTGCCTGTGGCTTACAATCTAAAAGACAAGGAGGGGGAGACAGGGAGAGGGGACAGTGGGAGAGACAGAGGAGAAGACAAACAAACATTCAGACAGATGTGAAGTCTCAGGTGCGTGTGCTTGGCGTGGTTACAGTCAGGTTGGTTGCAGCAGTAGTTGCAGATATGAACTATCCCAATAACCACTATTTCCTCCCCCAAAGGGCTAGTATCCACACAAGGCACTCCATTCCCTATGTCCTGAGGTGCCGCTGGTGTTACACAGTCCCCAAGATCCCCATGCTATCCTTGTGAGTAGAGGGGAAAAGAGAGTGCTGCACATTCTTGTGAGATTCTCCTACTAGGCTCACAACCCTGGAAAGATCTCACGAGATCTTCCTAGAGGTTTATTCTTAAAAATCCCCCAAACACTCTGTGCATGTGGAAAATGGCCATTCTGTGCATGTGCGGCCCCCCAGTGGGCATTTGGCACATGCACAGAATATTTTTTTGAGGTTTTTGATAATCTTGCAAGATTCTTGAAACCCCTGAAATGCTCCACACATGCACAAAATGACTACCAAGGCCATTCTGCACATGCACCTCCCAGCAGCCATTCTGAGCATGCATGGAACATTTTCAGGGGTCATTTTACCACACTCAAGAATCTTGCGAGAATGGCAGTAAGAATGCCAAGTCTCGTGAGATTCTCAACCTGGAAAAATCCATTCTCAACAAGATTGTCAAGCAGGTCAAAATCTCGTTTCACCCCTACTTGGGACCCAGTCTCTGCACGAGGCGTGTCCCAAGGCACCAATTCCCAACTAGAGCAGCACCAGTGATCTGCCCATGAGGATCTGCACACTCCTCCCTAGAGCTGCAATCCTCATTGCTCTTCCCAGCTGCAAGCTGTACTGGATCCTGTTCAATGGGACCAGTGCAAACACTCCCTGAGCTCTGTACTCTCTTATCAATCCCCTCAGGACTCCCAAACTCAGTCCCAGAATGCTGTGTCTGCCCATACATAGTAGCAGCCGAGAGCTGACCCATAGGGCTCAGACCCAGCTCATACGGACAATCGACTTGGCAATGGCGTCAGCACCCTCACTCTCAGAGATCTGATCTTTCACACAACCATCATGTCCCTCAGTCCCCTCCTCACAAGCTACAATATTATCTTCCTGCCCCATCCCTTCACTGCACTGAGCTGGCAAGTCAGCATCTGCATCTATCCAGAAAAGGGTAGCTAGCACCTCTAAGATGCTTCCTGTGCCTACTCCTGTAACTTGTTTCTCTGACGGCTAGATCAGCCCTTTGGGATCTGCGAACTCCATATTGAAGCTGCACTCCCACCTGCTGACATCAGTCACAACCTTTGCTGCCTCCAGTATGACCTGAGCATTCCCAAGACTCCACATCATTCCCAATCAGAACGTCATAACTTGATGCTGTTTCTTTCTCCTGCAAATTTTCTCAAAGGTGGACGGAAACGCCTCGATGCAGCAGGACTCCTCAAATCTTGATATAAGATCTGTGCATTGCTGGATCAGCTGGTGTTTGTGAGTGCTTGCGGCAGCCGGGTTTTGTTCCATTGTGGCTTCAGTAGAGGCATTTTGTTGGTGAAGTTGTTCTAACTTGATCCATTCTTGAGCTGCTTGGAGCTGAAGTTTTGCAGCCTCTGCTTCTTGCTGGGCTTGGAGGGTAGCTTCTATTTCTCTCTGCTGCTGCTGCTTTCTCTGCAGCTAGCTTCTTGCTCAGCCTTCAGCCAGATTTCATGCCCCCTCTGCTGTATCCTCGCCAGCTCCATCTGCGCCCTCGTGGGGTTTGATGGGACCCTTCCAACCCCTCTGGCCAGTGCTGCCTGGGGTCGCTCTAGTGTCTCGTGCTAGATTAGGGCAACTATTAGCATATCCTTTTCCTTTTCTTCCATTCTCCTCTAAGTTCCTGGTGTGGCATCCTTTAAGCAGGTCCTCTTTGGAGATGTTGGAGAAGCCTGTAGGAAGCAACAAAAGTACAACAACAAATGACTTTGTAATTTCTGTAGAACTCTGACCATGTCTAGTACCACTCAAAGGACACTGCAGACAACTTTTAAATCACTTTCTCAAACATGTCACGGGCTACAGAGGAAAATCTTGGTCCAGTTCTGGCTCATCACAGTCAGGGAGTGCCCACCTGGCACCGCACTAGGAGGCTGGTCTAGCCTGGCTCACTGCCCCACTCGCAGTAGCCCTTGCTGGTCTGGCAACTCTCTCTCTTTTCTCAAGGTAACACAAATGCTGGTTCACTCACAGGGGAGGTTGTGAGCCCTAGATTTGCCTCCTCATTGCAGTAACACATGCACAAGTTGTCTAAGAGGAAGCTTTATCTAGAAGGATAGTTTAGGAATATGGTTCAGAGCTGAGCAACAGAAATAAGCAATATCAAAATAAACAAAGAAAACAAGCATGGTAGCTCACTGCTGTTCCCTGACTCAGTCCTTACTCATTCCAGTTGAGATAGAATGCAGGTCACATCTGAGTTCCCCCAAGTGGGTAGAATCTTTTGTTGACAGAGTCTTGGACCAGGTTTCTTGCATGATGGATGCAGCCTAGGTGGAGTTCCTTGGTGCTCCTTAAAGGTTCCCGGTTGTATCCCATGCATTCCTGGTGGGGCAGGCCTTCCTAGACTGCTCTGCTGCCTCAGGGATTACCCCCTTTGTCAATGGCTTGTGGAGGTGTCAATGTCCCACTTCCCTGGATAATTGCCCACCTGCAGGGAAGGGCTGATTGGTCACTCTGCACCCATTTTTAAATAATTGAGGTGCTTGCATAAACCAGACTGCACTGCACTGGTGACCTGCAATAAACTCCCAGATCAAAATGGCAGGACATCTTTTATACAGCCAACACATAACATCATATCGAGGTGTATGAAACAGCAGGAGTTACACAGACAGTGTAAAGAACACACAATATATACAGAACATAATCCCAACAAGCACCAATTCCTTCACATCAGGACAATACGGTATTTCCACTTCCATTGTGCTGCATCCTGTTGGTGACGCTGGATACCTTAACATTAACTTTACTTTAACACCACTTCAACACCCCCCATTCATGTTCCAGGACTGCATTGGTGCTCTGTGCAGCCCTTCAACATGCACAAGAAATGTCAAAGTGGCATCAAAGTAAGTAAGTAAACTTTATTTGGCATTAGCTTATGCCATAGTCACTTCATAATTAAAATACATGAGCACACAGATACATAAACACATACATCAACGTAAGGCATAATACATAAATATAGAAAGCATAGACAGAGGAAAAAAGCTTCTCTGAACTTCTACATTACCCCTACATCACTCAGGGCAGAATATACAGATGCCTAGCCCTTCGAAGAGCATGATCGTACGGGCATTTACCCCTGAGCCTTAGATCGTATATATAGGACACAAAATCCTATTGTGCCGCCTTACCCTTCACGGGGCTTGTGTTAGCGGCACTTGACCCCTGCGTAAGTTAGACCAGAATGTATAAGTACCTGGCCCTTCGCTGGTATATAGCAAAAAATAAAAACTTATCCCCTAGGGCAAATTATGTATAAGTACCAAGCCCTACTTGGGGCTGGAATAATAGTATTGGTAAAATTATTGTACAGGTAAATGCCTTAGCCAGAACTATTACATAAAACAAGGATACCATTTGAATACCAGGATTAAGCGCCATATAGTGAACACATCATATCTCAAAGAGAATTTTAATCTTATAGAGAATAAACATACATATAAATCAGATCATTTACCTTCCCTCTTCATTCTCAGAGAGGCTGCTGCAGTAGCAAAAGATGCAACTGCCCTAGTTATATTTCCCCTCTTATAGGTTAATAAATACACCTATTGCTGGCGGCGAGATCTACTATTATTCAACTCTATCTTCTTGAATAATTTTCGCCTTAGATAGTCATAGATAGGACAGTCAAACAAATAATGGGGCAAATATTCCACCTGTTCTGAGCCACAGATGCACAGACATTCAGGGTAAGGGGTGCCCCTGAATTGTCCTAGCATGACTTCAATTCTCATAGACTGTATCCTTAGAGCAGCCTTACAAAAGGCCACATTAGTGAGCCAATTAAGATAGTTAGAGCCCATCACTGGAGGTAACCAGAATTTATATAATGGCGTACCTGGTGGAGGAAATTATTTCATTTTGGGCATAGGTAATAAAGGAATCAACTCCTTATCAGAGAGTCTGATCATGAATGGTGCTCAGCACCCCTCCCCCCAAACACATAAGGTATTTTCAGACGTTACGGGCGGCCGGTTCACCGCAGTGAACCACCAGGGGGGGTGAACAGCGCAACCACGGCCGGGGGTGGGAAAACGACCCAAACAGACGTGCCGGGAACGGGACCACGGGCCGGAACCGGGCTGCACCATTGCGGGCCGCGGCAGCACAACAGACGTGCAGCCGGACCCTCGGCGGGCGCTAAACCCCCACAAGGCACCGGGCAGGGGCGGGACACAGACATGGCCGCCTGAGGGCAAACGAAGCCACAAGGCACACAAGGGAACGCCCACACAAG
>QEPC01011483.1:661505-672740 GCA_003113815.1 Sphenodon punctatus
GTGCCCCCTGTTCCCCTCCCGTTGGGTGCCCTTACCCTTTTCCTGGGTGCCTCCTGTGGGCCCGTTCCACCTGCTGTCCCCGGGGCGGTGCGACCCGGCTGCAGCTGTGGGTGTTGTTCCCGGGCCACCTCCCTGGTCGGGTGCTCCTATGTGCCCCCTTTCTGCACCTGTGCCCCCTCCGTCTGCATCGCTGGGGCGGCCTGTACCTCCTCCGCCACCTGTCCCACCGCTGTCGCTGTCTCTGCCTCCGCTCTCTTCCGCTTCCCTCCTTGCTCCATCCCGCCACGCTTGCTTGCTGCTGCTCTCGCTTTAAATCTCCCTCCGGTGGTTGTGTTGATGCTGGTTGCCTGGCTAAGACGCTGCGTGCCTCATCCCCGGCTGGGGCTCGTTTGGTTTGGTTCCGCTCGGGGATTGCCGTCCAGACGTTACTTTTGCTTGGTTCCCTGTGGGTTTGGTTTGACCACGCTTCCCGGGACCTTCCCCCGGCTAGCCCGGGAAGCGTGGTTGAAACTGACCCCATGTGGGTATTGAGCGTGATGAACATCTGGCGCGTGCCGTTCAGACGTTCAGGGCCCTTTGGCCGCACGGGGGTGGTTGAGCGTGGTTCAGTGTGGTTGAGCGTGATCTCGTAACGTCTGAAATCACCCACTCTGTAGCAGGTCAGAGTGTTTGTGACATCTCTGGCCCTTTAAGGGCTGCACCAGAGCTAGGGGAGTCTAGCAACTAAAGGCTTAAGGGGAGCAAGGTACAGCTGGGCATGGCCCTGTCAGCCAGGGTAAAAGCGAACTGAGCTAAATTCAGTCGGGGGTGGGGGGGGCGCAGCAGGGGTATGGCTAGGTTGGAGTGAGCCCAGGTGTCTTGCTCCCCTCTCCAATCAACATCCTCTTCCCAGCCTCCCTGCTCCCACTCAGACCTTACACAGACTCCCCCCCACCCCTCAAACAGACAGACACACACCCGATCCCCTGCCTCCACCCAGCCTCCCTGCCCCCCAAAACCTCCCACACCCTGGGCCCAGACCCCCTGCCCCCCACACCAGACCCCAGGAAACACTCATCTTTCGAGCAAGTGGTGGCAGGCCCAGAGGAGTTTGAGAAGCTGCTGCAGCAGAGGTGATCAGGGAGCAGCTGTGCTCTGCCGCTACAGCTTCTCAGACTCCTCCTCCGCTGCTCTCCCGTCCACTCTGACATCTTCAACACCACCATGGCACCTCTCCTGACTCCTCCTCACCTCCACTTGCTGCGCTGAGTGCAAGACTGCACTGCCTGCCTCATGCCGCCACCACCATCAGTTCTGTCCTGTGCATTGCAGGGCAGTGCTTCTGCTTCCAGCGCTTCTACCATTCTCCGCTCCGTCTCCAGGTGCCACAACAGGACAGCAGGGATTATGTGTGGCAGGGGCACAGCTACCATACTATAGGGATAGGATGAATCATTTGTGGGACCCCCACAGCATGCGCCCTGGGACAAATGTGCCTCCTCTCCCTTTGAAGAGCAGAGCTTAGTGGCAGCTCTGGAGAGAGGTTTGGGAAGAAACATGAAGCAGACAGGGGCTGTGTGGACAGAGTTTGGAGGCCCCACAAATTGACTCTGGCTCCAGGAGAGCCCAGCTCAGCAGGTGTTGCCTGAGCTAAGGGCTTAGCTGGTTACAGGAAGAAGCAATGCCCGGCCAGTGGAGCTATGTTGTATGTCTGGACTGTGAAAATAGGTATTTATTTATTTATTTATTTATTTATACAAAATGTTCTATCCTGCACCTCAGGGCAGCACGCAGCATAATACAATAATAATAAAACCATCTAAAATACTACAATGTATGAAATGGACACCATAAAAATTCAATATCAGCTAAAGCAAATTAAATCCTCAGCCCACCCCCTTCCCCAAAGGTCTGGCAGAACAACCAGGTCTTACAACATCTACAGAAAGAGGGGAGGTCCGGGGACAGATGGGCCTTCAGCGGGAGGGAGTTCCACAGCTGAGATGCATCCACCAAAACGCCCTCTCTGTCGTCGCCACCCAGCATACCTGGGGGATTTCGAGTCCGGCGCCCCTGGCCGACCGCAAGGGCTGTGAAATGACCCGAGGCAGTTTCGCAGGTAAACAGGACCCAAGCCATTTAGGGCTTTATAAGTCATAACCAACACTTTGAATTGGGCCCGGAAGACAAATAGGCAGGCAATGCAGAGTACGGAGCACAGGTGTAATGTGCTCGCAGTGGCCTGTCCCAGTTAGGAGGTGGGCTGCTGAATTCTGCACCAGCTGCAACCTCCGGACCGTCATCAAGGGTAGCCCCATGTAGCGCATGTTACAGGAGTCCAGTTAAGAGGTAATGAAGGCATGGATGATGGTGGCCAGATCCGAGCCTGAGACATACGGCCACAGCCTTCGCACCAGATGCAATTGGCTAAATGCTCCCCTCGCCACAGCTTCCACCTGACAATCCAGGCAGAGCTGTGGGTCAAGGAGCACCCCCAGACTATGAACCTGAGCGGCCAGAGGGGAGCAGACCCCGCGAATGATGGAAGCCACCCCTCCCTCAGCCCTACCCATCAACATCACCTCCATCTTGTCAGGATTCAGCTCAGATGGTTCGTCCTCATCCAATCCCCCACAGCTGCCAAGCATCAGGTAAGCACCGAGACTGCCGGGCCTGGGTCTCCAGAAAATGAGAGGCAGAGTTGTGTATTATCGGCGTACTGATGACATCGCACACCAAGCCTTCTCATGACCTCACCCAAAGGTTGCATATACACATTGAACAGGAGAGGGGACAGAATAGAACCCTGCGGGACTCCACAGTTGAGATTCTGGGGAGATGACGTACATTCCCTGAGAACCAGCTGCTAAGTTCTCCCTGCCGGGAATGAGTGGAACCATCCAAGAACAATTCCATTCATGCTGGTCTGGTCCCGCAGCCTTGCCATCAACATCTCGGGATCAACGGTATCAAACACCGCCGACACATCCAGTAAGATCAAAACTGAGGATCTGCCCTGATCCAATTCGTCATCAACCAAGGCCACAAATGCAGTCTCCATGCCAAACCCGGGGCGAAAACCAGACTGAGAGGGATCAAGAAAACCGACCCGGTCCAGATGCCCCTATAACTGCCGGGCCACCACCCGGAATGTTGGTGATGGAAGACCTGTAAATAAAGGAGTTTTAGAACAAATTCCCCTGTGGGCCTGGGTCTGTGGGGTGGATCCTGGGGCAACTTACCCTGAGACCTAGGAGCACTGTTACACACACACAGTTTTTTCAACAACCATTAGCTAAACAAATATTTCCACAGAAAATATGTTTCTGTTGAGGATATTCACATTCTCATAAAACACACAATTTCAGTGAAGATTTTCAACTATTTCAATAACTTTTTGTAAGAACAAGTCAGCACCTGTCCACCTCTACCCACAATGCACTGAGCTATTCCAACAAAATAAGTGTTTTATTTGAGCATTACATACATTCAACTTTTCCTTCTGATAGTTAAAGCAGCAGCCGCACAGATCAGAAACCAAACTGCAGCCGCTTACATAAGGTTTCCATAACGCCCATGGCATAAATGATGTCACTCTTTAAAGCATACTATCCACCAGCAGCAGGAGGCTCAGAAATGTCAGCAGTAATTACAAACTTTGTTTTCAAATGCAGCCAATAGTTTATTTATGGTGTGAAATGCTTTTTACCCTTTTGAACTTTTCAGATTTCTAGACAGTAAATTTTTACCCTTTTGAACTTTTCAGATTTCTAGACAGTATATATCGTGTGTGTGTGTGTGTTGGTGTTTTTCTTTTAAAATAATTGCATCTGCACTGAAAAACTGCATACCAGTTTCCAGCCTGATGTTTTATTAAATGGGCTGAATTAACAGGCTGGCCTGCGGTAGAATTCAGTGCTTCCATGCAAGAGACATGAGGTGGATTCCAAGAATGACCTCTTATTTCAGGGGCCAGGCGAGATAGGAATAACTGCAGAGACTTCATACTGAAACTTGAGGGAAGGGAACATCTTGCACTGATGATTCAGAAACTGTCCAGTCAGTTAAATAGAGACAATGTCAGACTCCACAGGGAATCTAACCTAGTCTTCATGGGTCATCATGGGTCTTCAAACAGGGAAGAGGAAAATGAGGGACAATGAGAGTGGGGGTAGGGAGGCTGGAAATTCGCAAGATTTCTTTTGTGCACACCCTTAATTATACTAGCACAGCTGAGTGCCACTTGTCTAACACACATACTCACTGTGAAATGCACTACGACATCACCTTGCAAGTACTGACATGCAAACAAATTATCCTTTACACAATTTTTGTAACTACACATTACTACAATTTTTGTAACTTCCAGTCTGTTGGCCTTTCGTCGGGCCTGTAAGACCTGGCTGTTCATCCGGGCCATTGGGGGAGAGGGGGAGTAGTGTTTGCCAGTGGTTTTTACCTCTTTTATTGTCTGTTTTGCAATGTTTTGGGAACCCTTTTGTGTACTGCTTTTAACTTACTCCTTTTAAAACATTTTGTGAGGTGCCCTGAGCTGCCATAGGGCTGGAGGTAGCGGGATATAAATTATTAAATAAATAAATAACTTTATCCAGTGTTAAGTCTTTCCATTTGTCGCCGCACCCCCCAATGAGACACAGAGACCAAAAGCTGGTTTAAATCAGGCCGCACTCTTTATTCATTCAATTATCAAAGACGGTGGGTGATTGCACAAGCAATATGAGTCCAGTATGCTAGCTACTTAATTCTTATTAACTCGGGACTGACCGGGACGTGTCATCCCGTGTCAGCTCCCTCAAAACAAGGCTCCCCATCGACAGCACCCTGGCTCTGACTGAAAGGGGGGGAGCATCCCAACTGTGGGCTTGAGTAAGGAAGTGAGTACCGCTAAGTCAGCAGATAGTGCATGTACTTACTGACCCAACTGCAGTACCCCTCCCAGGGTCATAACCCCAGTGCGTGCTGCCTGCGCCTGGCTCTGGGTGTCACCTCCCCATCTCTTAAGGAGATGACTCATTTCATCCTAGTCTAACCTATTTAACCTACTATAGCATGCTGGACCCCCGCCACAAAGGGGGAGCCCATCCAGGCATCCCCCGACACCCACCGCCTATACACTCAACAATTGCTTCAAATGGTGGGCCAAACTTGCCAGGTATAGTTCATTTCCTGCATGGACAAATGCACTCCGTCATCACGAAACAGATTGGTGCGCCCATACACAATGTTTGTATGGTGAAGGGTCATTCCCCCTGTGCTCTCTATCCATTTCGCGATTTCCCTGTTGATATTCCTCCTCATTCTGTCCACTTTGGTGGGTTTATTGGCCCTACCCCATTTAAGCCTGGGAATGAAACTAGTCCAAACTAAATGGACTTTGTTAAACAAACCCTTAACCTTTAATAAATCTTGCTTAATTTTAATTATTAAGTTAACTCCTTTCCTTGCCGGAATGTCATTTTCCCCTAGGCGAGCTATGATTATGTGCAGTGCACCCGCCAAAGCATCCTGAAGGGACCTCAGCCTCGGAATCAGCTGATGCCATCTCATACCTCCCATTCCATACCACTTAATAGTCGCCTTGTCACCCAGACCTGGTTGGAGCCCCCACTCAGTCTCAGCAGCAGCCTTGCTGGTCCAACGCACCAGGCTGTGGCCCACGATCCAGACCATTCGCTTCTCCACCACAGAGCACCTAGGTCCTGGGTACAGGAGAAACAATTGGTTATTGCTGATAAGGCTTAATATACTTTTTGTAGGCTCCATCAATTGCCTTGATTGCTTCGGTTGGCAAGCCTGCTGCGCATGCTCACCCTCGTGGTTAGGGACCCCTGGCGGGACCAACCTCTGATGGGTGGGCAGTTCCTGGGTACCTACCCTGCTAGGCCCCCCTTGGGCCTGCCCTGTTCTGGGCCCTATTCCACCTGACCCTGATCCTCCCTCCTCTCAGAATTGGACAGGGGGAGTGATCACCCTGGTGCCCCTTCTAATTCCCTCCGACAGCTGGGGAAGGGGGCTGGAGGCCCCCACTACTGCTTGCAACTGTCCCTCGTGGGGGTCATAGGCCCGGGGCTGTCCCTGTGTGCCCTGGCCCCATACCGGGGGCAGGGCAGGCTCAGGGCCTGATGCGCCTGTTAGTGCCTGCAAAGTGGCCTGTGGCAGGGCTGGGCTGTGGGTCCGGAGTATGGCCTCGAATGGCGCAAGGTGCTCCAACAATTCAGCCCTGGATGGAGCCCCCTCCCCCACGTTCTCGCCCTCGAGGTTACTGCCCGTTGTTGGTTGCTGGCTCCGTCTAGGCTGGCTGTTCTTCTTTGCTGCCGCTCCTTTTTTCTTTGTGCGGCCCATCTTTCCTTGACAGCCCTCAGGTGACAAGGCTAAGCCCAGCAGCAAGGCTCCTTGCTGCTGGCTCAGTCGCGTCCCTGCTCAAATTGCCGCTCTCACATGGCCAGAACGGCTCCACCCTTCCACTTCCCGAGCGCGGCGACTCTGCGCACGTGCTCCCATGGTTGCTGGGCAACCGGCTCCCCGGCCGGAAGCACTCTAACGTGCTCTGCCGTGCCCTCCATTGCTTCCGGTCTACTCCCCCTCTCGTGGAGGGGGCCGGACAATTACCCCGTCACCGTCATTGTGGCGGCGAAGGGGACTTTTACTGACAGTGACAGTTTTTCAGGGTGAAAACAGTTACAGAAGTAATAGAAGATCTATCCTTGAGGTAACGTGAATTGGTCCGATCAAAATATGTTAAGAAGGTAGATTTAACAAGGGGCTAAAAGGCTGGATTCAATTTTAACACCATCTCTCCAGTTTTACATGTCATTTGGGCCATGCTGGCTAGCATTAATTAAAGAAACCACATGATAGTCAATGGAACTGCGCTTACCTACACCAGTGAAGAATTTAACCCTGTCTACTACACCAATGGAGAATTTGACCGTTTCTGCCTCAGATTTCCTCCATTAAGTAAAGTGAGGTCGGTGATACATGTATATCCCTCACAAGAGTGTTGTAAAGGGGTTAATTAATATTGTATAGCACTTAGAAACTGGAAAGGATCTGATCCTGCAAATCTTTACTTCTAGGCATTGTATTTTCATGGGGAGCTCTTAAACACAGTGTCACAAGACCTAGTAATGTTTCCATGAGATGAGGCCCCTACCTGCTTGGTAACTTGGGAAGGGAAATCCTATTTTTATTTGCATTGATAAGATGGTTTTACACATGCACCACACACATGGCTCTCTCATAAACGCACAAACACAGGATTCCCATTGTCATTCACTGCCAATAAAAAAATACCCAGCCTGTGTTCATGCTTCTTTTTCAATGAACTCGGGAGGTTTACACATTGCTGACAGTTAATTATCACCAATGAATCCCATGACCAAGATCCCCTCAAACACCAGAAAAGCATGTTGTGATAGGCAGTGAAGAAATAACCTGGGTAAACAAGCACCCCAAATGTGCATCTTATGTTATGCATCACATAAAAGAGCTTTTACCTAAATTGATCCCTGTAGCAGCTAGCTCTTAATTTGTGAGCATTTTAGTAGGAACAAAAAAGTGATCGTGCTCTGCGTATTTCTATCTGCTCATTTGCACTGCATGAAGTAAATACTAAGGTAATTATAATGAGGCAGGACTTGGTTTTGTTTAGATATTCTTTGTACTTCTAGGAGAAAATACATAGGTGAGGAAAGTTAAACTAACCTTTGGCAGCTCATAAAGATGATCGTGTTTATTAAATAAAACTATAATTACCTGGAAAATAGGGACACAGTTGTTGGTTTGAGGAAATGTGTTTTCTCTCTGTCTGTACTGAACCTTGCACTTTAGACAACAACCATGGCCCTTACTAGGTTTGTCTTAAAACTGTTTTCAAAAGAAAATGGTGGCTAATTTATACCGGCATGAACTTTTTAAAAATAATAGATTCTTCAGGCCTTATTCTGATCAATTTTACATTGGTGTAAATCTCCGCTCATCAGTAGTTTGTACTGGTGTAAGTAAGATCAGAACAGAAACTTCTGTGTTTAATTTTTCCATGGCCAATCTTTATATTAATAAGCATTTATAAATTTCAAAATGCTCCTTTGCCAAAACTGGCTCTTTAATTGTGTAAATATTCTTAGAGAGAGTGTGGTTGCCATGTCAGTCCCAAATGTAAGAGATGGAGACAAAGTATCTAAAAATGATATCTTTTACTGAACCAACTTCTGTTGGTGTGAATGTACAAGCTTTCAGGCCACACAAGACCCTTCTTCAGGCATGTAGCGTAGCCAGTCAGAAATCTATAAACCAAGCAAACATAGGACAGTTATATATGAGGAGGCACAGAATGACATGGGTGGGAGTGGATAAGACAAGGGGTGTTATCACATGAGATGGGGTCCCACATTGCCCCCCCTCCATTGCCCAGATGTACCCAACCATATGAAGGGTGGCCAGCAGATGTTCATCCTGGGTTGGACTGGAGCAGCTCGGCATGGCGTTGTCCCCAGAAACAAGGAGTATGCCACAGCCTGCGTGGGTTAACTCGGCCCAAACTGGGGCAACAGGCTCCCTTCAGGTGCCTCCCATGTGAAAGGCCCCTGTCAGTCCCACTTGCATATAGGTCCACCAGCACTGTGAACAAAATTGGAGTGCTGGCAAGGATCGGGCACCTGAAGGAAGTAGCCGCCGCCTGTCGGCTTTTGGAGCAGACCCCAGGGAAGTGAAGGAGTAGCCACAGCAGCAGAAGGGACCTGGCGAAGAGGAAGGAGGATTTGCCCTCCAAATCCAGTCCCGGCTCCTGAGCAAAGGGGCTGACTGAAAACCTAAATGCTGCAATTGTGCCCTGGCCACAATCCTGCAGGGATCCCGGGAAGAGAGGGTGATATCCTGGGGGAGTGTCCGCTCCACTCCTCCCCCAGAGTCCACTCCAACAGGTGGTTGGTGGGTGGCTTGGGAGCGCACCTCACAGTCAGCTCCACCAGCTGACTTGTGGCAGTGGCTGCTTCCTCTGGGGGTCCAATCCTGCTGCCACAAGAGTGGAGTCCTGTGGGTCTGCCTGTGTGATAGGCTTCCAGGGCTGAACTGGAGTAGGGGAAAGGGTAGTGGCTACTCCTCTGCCCGTGGGACCCACACACGGGTCTGCCCGTTGAAGGGCTCCTTGCCCTCTCCCTTTGGGCGGTTGCTGCATTGTGCCCCACAGAGCAGCTCTGGCCTCCCTGCCTCAGTGAAAAACACACAGGATAACATTTAAAAACAGAGCCATCAAAAATACATATTGGTGTAGAAGACAAAGTAACTGGCAGACTCTGTCAGCTGTATACTCAACCTTTGTGTTACTGCTATTAACCTAGTTCCTTTCATATGCATATTCCTTCACCTGGTAAGCGGTTTCCTGCTATACCCCCTACCTGCACAGTTACAAGGCCTGGAGAGCAGGCAGTTCAGGTATGGACCAGCTGAATGCTCCTTTTCCATCCCGCCCCCCAGGCTTCTGCAGGCACTGGCCTCTGTTCTTCATGCAGAGTTCCCATGTGGGGCCAATACATGTTTGGATTTCACGCATGTTCCTTTAAGGGCTGGGTAGGGGCCAGGGAGCGATGATGGCCATGTTCACTCTGGGAGCCACTCTGACCATTTGGCTCACAGGGGTTGTTCAGACAGATTACAACCCCATGTTTTCCTGTTGCCGGCTTGCTCTGTGAGGTGTGCTCTTGGATCTTCTGGAGTGCCCTCTGCAGGACTGCCCTGGAACAGCCATAGCCTGCTCTGTGATGAACATCTACAAAAAACAGGGTATATATAATAGAGAAGTATAAATCACAACAATAACAATAACAACAAACAATGCTCCAAACAATGCAAAAAATGCTAAAAAGGAAATAGTGTTAATCAGAATGATAGTCAAGGTGACAAACAATCTATAGAGAGAGAGTGCTTACAATCATAAACTTCACATTAGTGGACTGCTTAAATAATAATACAGGCTAATCTGATCCAGAATTCAATATCCAATTGACAGAGAAAAAATCAATGTCCAAATCTGGTCCAAAAGATTCAAAATCCAACGTTTCGCCAATATATATCTTCTTCAGGGATTTTCATTATCTTTTACTATTTCTGCTCTCAGGCAAATCACTTAATTAATACTATTCAAGAGAATAAACAATGTAATTAGAACAAAAACAGGGTACAAAAATATTTCTTGCCCCTTTCCAAACTGGGTATGTAATACAAATACTGTCATACTCCTCCATACTAGCTGCAATAGCTCAACAAATAATAACATACCATTAGTGGTATTTCTAATTGTATTGCTCAGCAGCTGGAAGGTTTCTCTAAAGGAGATGACTTATCCCCATAGCCAGTGTCCCCAGCCTCAATTATTTAAACTGTAATACACGAATACCTTTTGTTTCTTTTTGAATGCTCAACTCTGTCACAGGCACCAGTCTTAACCACCCCCGAGGACCTGTTTCTTTGCTGTAATTTATAGAGGTAAAGATAATACTCTTAAGGTTATCCTTAATTTCTCTGTCTCAAATATCTTGATTTTTACTGTTCTCACTCACCTTCGTATTCTCTTAACATTTTGGTCACACAGGGCCTGCCTCGCCTTTACTTTCTTACTTCTACCGGCCGGCAGACTGAAAGTTACAATATACAGGTGCTCACCCAGCTTACTTCCTCCTTTTAAACATATGGACCCAGTCACATGATACACTATAGCCAATTGCTAAACCTGTTTTTCAATCCTCTCTTCTCCCCAAGCTTGGATAAATAACCACTCCAGCTGCTGCCGATTCAATTTTACAATCATCATTCAATTAACCAATTACTCTCCAAGTTCAAATCCCAATCTATTAGCCATGATCTCTCCTCCCTAGTAACTCTTTATACCTATGGAGAGACTCTTTCAAAATTTGAATATGAATTCAGTATAGCATTTACATCTAAGTGCCAATATAGTCATAATCCCATCCCCTTTACTATATCTTTTTCAGCCCTTTTTCAAGATTTAGGTAATCTATCATCTTCACATGACGGAATCTAATAGATCATTCAAACCCCTGGGGCTTATTGTATCTAAAGTCATGATCCCAAAACTCTCCCGTTCTGCCAAAATTTGGGGGTTTATTGGGAGGCTTATTTTTTCAATGCCCCAAAATGAGAAAGTATCATCATCTTTGTGTGATGAATTATAATGTTCAACCATTGGTGCTGCCTGAGTACGATTTTTTAATTTACTAC
>QEPC01011483.1:672840-695220 GCA_003113815.1 Sphenodon punctatus
GCGCCTTCAGCCCTGCCTTCAGCTGCCGTACCAGGACACCTGCCTCAGCTGCCAGCTTCTTGCCCTGAGGGCCACAATCCTGCCCCTGGATAATTTCCTCCAGTATTCTGTGCATACTCTGGACCAGAGGGGTCACCAGAGGAGCTGATGGTCTCAGTCACAGCCAGGAATGGTCTCAGAACAAAGACGGTGAGAGCCAGGATCTCCGATTCTGCCCAATTGTACCCTGGAGTTGCCCCACTGTCCATCACCAGTTGAACCTGATGTAAGGCAGCTTTCTGCTCGAGAAGCCGCTTGAGCATCAGGAATGTGGAATTCCACCTGGTGAACACAACCTGCACCAGGTGGTGCACTGGGGAGCCTTGCTCTGCCTGCTTCGGCCAGAGGAGGTTGTTGCCCTTCATGCTCTGGTTAAAGAAACCAGCCAGCTTCTTCCCCCACTCGATCAGGGAGCTAAGGGTGTCTGACCCAATCCCCTTCTCCCCCAATCCCAGAGAGTCCCTGACCACCAAGTGAAGGGATATTGGTGACGCCCCCCTCACAGACTGCCTTCAATATGTTGGCTGCATTGTCCGTCATCATGCACCCCTTGGTGAAGGGTGCACCTGGTGTGACCCACTCTCTCACCATGGTGGTCAGGGCTGCCTCAATGTTCCGAGCAGTGTGGGGGCTGTCCATGACTTCCGCCTGAAGCAGGGCCCACCTACACCCTGTTTCAGGACCCCTCCTGTCACTCCCAAACGCTGCCTCCAGGTCCTGCCACCAGTGCACTGTCACTCCAAGTAGACGTGCAGTGCGTTTCTGCTCGACCACAGGTCAGTGGTGAAATGGACAGTGGAACCCCCAGCCCCTGCCAGCTGCTCCCTCACCCGCCCCTTTAAAACCTGGTACAAGGCTGGCACCACCTGCTGACTTAGGGTGGTGCGTGAGGGCAGCTTAAACTGGGGGGCCAGGAAGTTAATCAGATGCCTAAACCCCATGTCTCTGACTACCGGGAAGGGCTGCCCATCGAGCTCTGTCATTTCCCCCAACATGCACGTGGCTTTCAGTTGAAAACCACGCCGCCCTCCACATCCTGCAGCTGCCGATGGACTTGGAAGCTGCTCCCACCCCAGCTCCTCCATGGTGCACTGATGCTTCTGGGCCTCAACTGGCTGCTGCTGCTGCACCACTGACAGCGCCGATGGGAGGGGCAGGACATGGTGGTGACACAGCTCTTGGAGGGACGTGTGGCCTGCCCTGTCCAAAGTGGCCAAGGGCCTTTTGTCCTGCCCACCAATGAGTGTACCCAGTGAGCGGGTGTACTCTATGGTGGGGGACATTAAATTTTGCTCGCCGCACCACCTGAGACTGGGGGCCAAGTTGGTGGAGCAATTGCTTTTCATCAAGGTCAACCTTCCGCTGCTGGGATTCCCCAAGCTGCCCCTGGACATGGATTGATGATGCAGTGGCACATGCCATTCTATGCCAGGGGCAGTCTTGGAACGGGGCTCCTCCTCAATCTGGGCTGCTGCTGCTGCTGAGGTGCTGTCCCTTCCTCCCAATGCCTGGCACCCGCCCTGCCTCTCTCTCTCACTAGATGGCCTCAGCTGACCTATCTGACTGACCTCATGATGGCAGGTGGCATTGGGAAGCTGTAAGCCTGCCAGCCGGCCTCTGGCTAAACGATCTCAGCTCATCTATCTGACTGGCTCTCTCACGCTCTGCACAGTCTTTGCCAGCCTATCTGAGTGCCCTGCCAAGGTCCCAGCCTGCCTTCCCTATTGCCTCTCATGCCACACTGCCTGTCTGCCCACCCTGGTTGCCAACCTCGAACCCTGCCTCAGCCTGCCTTCTGCTGCTCATGCCACGCTGCCTGTCTGCTGCTGCTGTATCTGCTGTGCCATGGGTTCTGCTACCGGGCAATCCAATGTCTGCCACTGCTCCTCCAATGCCTGGCATCCTGCAATGCCCGGAGAAGTAGGGGTGCCAGGCCAGTCACCAAGCCCCAAGCCTTCCTGGCATCTGTTGCTACTGCTGCCGCTGGGTCTCATACAGCCAGCCATGGTGCCATGAGCACCCCCATGGCACAAGCGCCGAACCTGCCTGCCCGGGCAACTCGGGGTGCCAAACCCCAAGCCTTCCCGGTCTGTGCTGCTGTTGTGTCTCTGACAGACTGCCATGCCCCCACGGGCAACCCTGGAGTGCCCCAAGTCTGTGCTGCGGCCGAACTTCAGAACGTCTGGGGGGGTTCGAACTCCGCGGAACCGAGCCGACAAACCTGAACTAAGTTTTCAGACTGAACGTCCGAACATTCAAACTGCATTCTCTTCACACATCCCTAGTATGTAATCCTTGTGCCAATGGCATCTGTGGCAAGAAGGGCCAGGTTACCTTTTCAAGGGGTTGACACAACTAAACACACTGGTTTGAGCCCCCACCCAGAAATCTGGGACTCTAAATTTTTCTTGGCAGCCTGGCAGGCTGTTACTTTCCCCCCTTGCAAGCACACCAGCTAGGGCATGAACAAAGGAGCTTTATTAAAAGGTAAGAATTAACAAAGTATTAATACAAAGGAGCATATGGTACTGATGAACTTCCCACACATAAATCCCACCCTCAGAGCAAGAGTCCGGTGTCACAGCAAAGAGTCACAGTTCTGGGTTCCCAAATCACTTCACCCCACTCACAGTTCTTTGGGGACTGTTCAGTTCACAGAACCCTGGTTGTCCCATGCAGGCTGCCACTGTGCTCCATCACCAGCATCTTAAGGCACACCTCAGCAGTCTTTGCCGGCTCAGGAAGGCTGTTCTCCACAGGCTGCTGCAGCTCCTTAGTGCAGTCTTCAGTCCCTGGGAGCCTGATTCCTGATCCAGGAAATGAGTTCAGCAAGGAGCTGGATGAGAGGGGCTTACCAGGTCCAGTCGTCCCACGCAGACTGCTCTCTCCAGCCATCTCACACTAGCTGGTTTCTCTGACGCTGACCTCTGGAGACCATGGGAGTCTACTTCCTGACCCAGAAAGTGATTTCAGCTGGGTCAGAGGGACTTACCAGGTGCAGTCTTCCCGGTGCTTTCTCTAGCACCATCTTCTGGAGACCCTGGGAGCCCACTTCTTGACCCAACAAGTGAACTCAGCTTAAAGGCTGGACTAGGAAGGACTTGCCAAATCCAGTTGTCCAGCACTAGCTGCTTTCCTTAACGCTGCCTTCTAGAGACCTTAGGAGCCTAGCTCTGACCCAGCAAGTGATTTTAGCTGGGGGCTAGGTCAGAAGGACTCTCTGGATACTAACTGGTCTGGTGCTCTCCAATATCAGCACTCCAGAGACTCCTAGAGATTTCTCAATGAAGAACAACTCCAACAACAATACCAAAATACACAGACCATCTCCAGTGGCTTGCTTACATTGACCCAGCATCTTGAGGGGCACTATTTCCGACAGCTCAGCAGGTGATGGTGGCCCAAACCCAACCCAGCCCCAAGGTTTTTTCCAGATTATTGTGGTCCAGGACCATTTTTGCTCTGGTGGTGGTGGGTTGTGAAACTAGTTCCTTATTGCCCAAGGGGGGCCCCCCAAATTGTTTTCTGTGGCCTCACATCATGCACCTGTAAGTGCATGCAAATCAGACATGCATGCATGTAAATGGCATACACTCAGGAAGGGCACACCCATGGAGCAGATTGCTTTCCAGTACAATGGACTTCCACAAACACCCAAAGAGAATACGCCCAGGGAATTTCCATTTCAATGGGCTGTTCCAAAGTCCTGGGCTACGGCAGTTATAAAAACAAATAATATTAGTCTCGTCCAGCTGAGCTGTTTCAGGTGGGGAGAGGCCTGGTTAATTTGGTCTGCCTTCACCTGGAATCAGAGTCATCTACTGCCTGCTGTGACATTTTTATTACTTACTTTGCAGACAAAATCACTCTTATTCCCCATAACTTGGGTGCTGCCATTTTCATGGCAGAATCAGAGTTTGAGGTTATGGAAGTCCAGTCCTGTCCTGTTTATTTGGATCAGTTTCAATTGGTATCACCCACCAATGCAGGGGAGGTTCGTTTGAGTCTGGGTTTGAACATCTTCAGAAGGCGGTGTAAGAATTTTCTGTTTGAAAAAGTATTCGTCGGGCAAGAATAGGGGTGAGTTTGTTGCGCGGGTTTGGAGTAGGGTTGTGAGGGGGGTTAGGTGCAGGAAATCAGAAGGTAGTTTGGATGGGTTTGGTAGGGAGTTATGGGAGTGTTGGGAGCTTAAGGATTTTTTTCTTTTTGTATGAGTTTTAATGTTTTTATTTCTTGTGAGCCACCCTGAGCCTTTGGAAAGGGCAACATATACATTTAAATAAATAAATAAAATAGGGATATTGTGGTTGAATTCTGGGCACTGCCAAGATAATTTATTGTATTTATTATTTGACTGAAAGAATGAGGAGTGAGAAGAAATTGTGTTTGCACATAAGAAGCAGGTAAATTCTGATTGTCAGAACGAACATACTATATTTTCTGGAGTTTGGGCCAGAAGTGACTTCATTCATATGTGCCCCATGGCCCCAAAATGGCCCGATGGCCGCTCTTTGTACATTTTCAAATGAGGGAGTCAAATATTAAGATTTGGGCTACTAGTGTATCTGTTGATGAAAAGTAAAGGCTCATTTTAAATTTTTGCCTACAGGCCCACAAAATCTACTAATTTTGATACGGCAGAAAACACTCATGTAATGACAATGTGCTGAGTTCAGCCCTACCAATGAGGTAATTCAGTTGGTGTCAAAAGAGTTGTGAGTTGTACCTTTTTAAATTAAGGCTGAATTTTTCCGATGAATTCAGGTACAAGCCATAACATTGGGTAATTTCAGACGTGACGGGCCCGGAGGCCCACCACGCTGAACCATGGACCGGGATCCGTTGCAGATCCCGGTCAGGAATCAGGTCGGCTGTCCTTTAGACGTGCCGACCTGATTCAGGAGGGGGATCGAGGAGGGGGTGGGGCTGTGCAGGGAGGGGGCTGTTCAGCAAGGCGTGTGGCCACACAGACCTGCCCCCCTGTGTTTCCCCAGCTGCCCACCCTCTGAGAGACGGGTGGGCACAGTGGCCAATCCGGCCGCTGCACCCGATCCTGTCCAGTGATCGGGACCATGGTCTGGGTGGGTGGAAGGTAACAGATGTCATTTTTGGCCCTTTCCAGATCGTAGCTACGGTTTGGGCCCGATCCCACCACGATTCTGGACCTCTGGGCGGCCGGAGATCCAGAATCGTGGTCATTGTGATTCCCGCTGGAGGTTCACTGGGGTGAACATCTGGCGGAATGCACACCAGACGTTACAGAAATCATGGCCACCACAGGGGATTCACTGTGGTTGACCGTGTTCTCATAACATCTGAAATTACCCAGTATTAGTGGCTTTGGTTGACGACCTTCGCCGGGAATTGGACCAGGGTCATTCGACTCTGCTAATCCTATTAGATCTGTCAGTTGTGTTTGATACTGTTTATCATGAGATGCTGGTGACTTGCCTGCGGGACTATGCTGGGGTGGGTGGAACTGTTCTTGAATGATTCTGCTCCTTCCTGTCTTGGAGAACCCAGTGGGTGGTGATTGGGAATTGTTCATCTTCTCCCCGGGACCTTACATGTGGATTTCCACAAGACTCTATTCTGTCCCTTTTTTTGTTTAATGTATATATGCAGCCACTCGGCAAGGTTGTGAGATGGTATGGGGTGTGGTGTCATCAGTATGCTGATGACACCCATCTCTACCTCTTCTTTTCATCTGACCCAGACCCGGCAGCCTCAGTGCTTACCCGATGTCTGGTGACTGTGGGGGATTAGATGAGGGTGAACCATCTGAAACTAATAGGGATATGCGAACAGAGTTTGGGTGTTTGGTGTTTGGGCCGTTCACAAACACCCCGAACCTGAACTGCCCCCCACCCAAACCTGCAGAACAAAGTTTGGGTTTTGAACCCATTCGGGTGTGTGGGCGAACCTGGTTTCCCCTCCACCCTCCAGGCTGCGTGGGTGGAAGGGGCACCGGGGCTCACCTCCCCCCCCCCCGCCCAGACTGGTAAAATTTTTTATTTTTTAAAAAAAGAAAAACACCCCCACCTCAGGTATCAACCTACCTGGTGGTGCCAGGACTCTGGTCCCGTGTCCGGCGGCATTAGTGGCGGTGGGTCTGGCTCCGGCGATGCTCTGGAGTGCTTCAGACCTCTTCTAGGCCTTCCTAGAAGGAGGTCTGGCCCCTCCCTTTCAGNCTGTTTTTAAATGGACCACGTGGGTGGGGGGGATGGGTGTGCACCGGTGGTGGGTGGAGTTTTTCCCATGGGAGCACACCCACCTCCACCCATGGAGCCTCCTCCAGTTTGCTGGAGAGCTCCGTGGGTGGGCGATGGGTGGAGGTGGGTGTTGCGCGGGAGCGCACACGCACCCCCACCCACCGCCTGTGGTGTTCCCATGGGTGCACACCCCTCCGCCAACTCACCGCCACAGCATTTACACAGACTCCCCCTCCTCCGGCCATATAAGAGCATCTAATGTTTTGTATTTATCATTTTGTTTTGTAACTCTGGAAGCATCTCTTTTTGACATTCTATCATGGCACTTGCCCACGCAAGGATTTTTTGTTTGTTTGTTGCTGTTTTGGGCATTCAGAGCTCTTTCCCATAAGATTGTTTTTAAAAAGAAATTTCTCTTCGCCCTTCCTACTCCTGTAAAATCGGTTCGATTGCCATTCTGACTTTGGCCCTTTCCACACAAGATGCCCCCACCCATCCCACCCATCCGGTGTGTGGGTGACTGCCTGTGGGAACGAGGCCAAGTGGGTGGGTGCACCCCCGCGTCCCACCCATCTCCACCCACCCTGGCCCGTGGCAGTGTCCATTTGAAAAGGGCCTTTGTGATTCTGTGCATATCCATCTGACTCTTCTGATTTCTCGGCTGTCTTTGCTGCCCTTGCATCACATGCTCCTCTTTGCACTGTCTTCCTTGGCTTTCCCACATACCACTAAAAATAACCAACCAAATCTTTGTTGTAGATGACCAATATGTATGCAGATGCATATATACAAAGAAAGAAGCTGGAAACAGAGCCAAGAGAGACCCAGGGAGAAGAAAAGCACCAAGTTCCAAAGAAAGTAAATGTTCAGATAAACTGGAGTAGTGGGTTCTCACACTTACTGCCTTCTTCTCCTTTCTTCTTCTTCTCTCTGTTGCTCTGTATATATGCAGCTACATATATACTAGTCACATTCAGACAAAGATTTGGCTGGTTATTTTTAAGAAGTGGAATTTTAAAAACTGGTAATAGATGGTGGGAAAAAGCCAAAGCTACAGCCACATATTCACATAATAAGCCTCGTAAGAATGGTCCCTTTCGTCATAACATTTGGAATGATTCTAAACATTGTACTTCTCTCACAGAAGATGGAATGATTCTGAAAGTTCTGTGACCCGAGTGTAAACTTTCCCTTTCTTCACAGCAGCTGGGGCAGACTGGAGAGCTGGGACATGATGGTGAGGGAATGCAAGAGTGGGAAAGAGCCTGGGGCACAAGAATGAGGGCGCACAGGAGCAGGCAGCAGCCAGGGCAGAGGAGCAAGAAGAGGGATCGTTAAGCACAGGGGTGAGAGAATGGTGGACTGGAGAGCACTTGGTGAATGGGAGTGAAGCAATGCTGGAGAGCAAACTGTGGTGAGACAGGAATGAAGGAATGCAAGAATAGGGATGTGGCCAGAGCATGGCACGAAGAGCAAAGGAAGGAAGTGGCCTTGTGAGGGACATCCAACTGCATCAGTGGGAGCTGAATCCAAGACTAGAGTGACAACAAGTCTTTATTTGCTTGGTGAATTTGAGGCCCTGAGGAGACTCCACAGTCTGTGGAGATCTCCCCATGGAACGTGTGAGGGAGAGTATCAGCAAGACCTGTAGTCATAGTGGTGCAGTCAGAGGGTCACAAAGGTTTAGCAAAACATTTCTGTTCAGGATTTTCTCAATTCAGAATATTTTTATTTTTAAAAATTAGGAAATCCCCAGTACTCTTCTTCCTTCTCTCCCTCACATCCTGGGTCATCCCCTCCTTTCCTCTGCACTAATTGGCCATTATTGTTCAAGGACAATTTCTTGTTTTGGGAAACTGACTGACTATAAAATGTGACGCATCTGAGTACAATTCTTACCTTACATTGGTACCACTGTTAAACAACTATGTATATTAATATATATACACTATTCTTTCATACACATATACATTTAATAAATATATTTGATCTACAAAGACTGTTTTAATATGCAAAGTAGTTTTGAGCTGCAGGACTCAAATTTTAAATAGCCACACAATCTACAGTGTTTGTAGTATAGAAAGGGAATATGATTTCAAGAAGCT
This sequence comes from Sphenodon punctatus, assembly GCA_003113815.1. NCBI lineage: Eukaryota > Metazoa > Chordata > Lepidosauria > Sphenodontia > Sphenodontidae > Sphenodon > Sphenodon punctatus. Next base: position 681,197 of record QEPC01011483.1, read on the forward strand.
TGAGACTCCAGACCGGCCTTCCGACACTGTATGAAGTTAAGGCTGTGTTGTCAACTATCCAGTCTATACTACTTTGCATAAATTACAATGATGTCTGAAATGCACATAAATAATTGTTCAGAAATCTCATTGTTTCATTTCCTTTTGAGTTCTAGTTTGTAAGAACTCCGTAGAGCAACTTTAATTGTAGCTCTACATGATTTTTGTCAATATTATATATTTATTGACATAGTTCTATCCTTACTCTAAAAACATATATATGTCAATAAATACGTATTATGACAACTATTATGTGTCACCATTGAATCTTCTGTCTCTATCTCTCTTTACATCCAAGTTCTTTCCACATAGTTTTGTTTCTTCTTTTATTACATCTCTGAAATTGAACCTTCTTTCTGTCATGACTGCTAAAACCACTCTCCATCTCCAATTATTTTCTATTTTTACTATTACGGCAGCCTCTTCCTCCTCTCTGTCCTCCCCTTTAATCTGCCCAAACAGGATGCCATTTCTTCTTGCAGTCACTCTGACCATGCTTCCCTTCCTCTTAAATCTCTGCTCTGTAGTCTCATAGGCAAAACAAACAGCTTAAGCAAAAGTAGGTGCCTGGGAAGGTTAGTGTGGCACTTCTGATGTCTATTTTATTTTTAGCTTCCTCGGTTACAAACTGCAGCTATATTGGTCCTTTAAAGAAAGACATAATGCCATTCTTAAGCTGTAGGCTGCCAATGCCAACCTCTGCTCCATGCTGTACAAAGAACCTCTAGAAAGGTATACTGATGCACAGCAAAACAGCATCATGAAGAAGAAAGAGCAGGGCGCTTGAAAGCTAGTGTCACCGGTGGAGCAGGTCAGCTGTTTCTAATATTTGTAAAATAAAATAAACACTAACAACTAACCCTCACTAAACAACTAATCTCTGCAATATGCCATTTATTTATTTTTTAAATGAAAACTGTATAAAGTATGAGATTTCTGACACAATAGGAAAAATATTGTCTGTTCAGAAAGGGGTAGGGGGGAGAACAGCAACATCATTAAACCTATCTAAAAGAAATGCATGTGAGCGGAAAGATTCAAACTAGCCTACAAAGGGTAATTTCAGACATTACGAGATCACAGTCAACCACAGTGAACCACACTCAATCCCCCAGCGCGGCCAATGAGCCCTGAACGTCTGTTCAGCGGCATCCAGATGTTCACCACAGTCAATCACCGGTAGGGTCCAAGGCCAAACACGGTTCTGGAACTTGAGATGGGAGCAGGTCCAGAACCATGGTCAATGCAATCCCCACCAGGAAATGGCCAAAATTAACATCTGAATGGCAACCGCCAGGCATGATCACACAGAATGATCCCACGTCATGGCGAATGCACGCAGCGAAGGCAACAGCCAACAAACAGAACAAGGATGGATATTTAAAGGGCACACTGCAGCAGGGGAATGAGGTGATGAGACAGGAAGAGAGAGTGGAGAGACAGGACAACAATGGAGCATGAGAAGCAGCAGCAGCAGGAGCCAGAGCAACTCGCCCCACAGGGGGATACCGAACAGGGGACGGAGGCCCCCCTGCAAATGGGTAAGGAGACCACAATGGGACAGCCGGGGGGACAGGGGTGCAAGGGTAATGGACAGTCATGGAGGAAGGGCGGGGGCCAGGGCAGGAACGGCACAACCACAGCACCCAATCCCGCATGTCCACCCAACAGACCAGGGAACATGCCCAAGCCCCTGAACCATCACAGGACACCAGCAGGGAGACGGAGGAGGAGGAGGCAGCACAGGAGCTGGAGGGCCCAGCATGGAGATGGAAGTACCAGAGAAGGGGACAGTGGGGAGTCCAGGAGACCCAGGACTTCATCAGGATCTGGGGGTCCCTGGAAAACCAGGTGGAGCTCACGGTAAACAAGTGAAATGAGCACGTATTCGACCTGATAATGAGGGACATGGGGGAGGCTAGATACCAAAGGTTGGCAGCACAGTGCTGGTCCAAGGCCAAGGAGTTAAAGAGGGGCTACAAGCACATAAAGGACAATAACCAGCGGTCCGGTCATGCAGCGCGGACTGCACCCTATTATGATGCTCTAGACAGGATCCTCCATATGAAGGGATCCATCGTGACCCCCTGACTGGTAGGGAGCACCGTGGCACAGGGCCGGACATGGGAGGACATCCCACCCCCATGGCAGCACCAGGTGCACCCACAGACACCGCCAGACCCACACCCCAAGAGGAATGGCCCAGGACCTCAGGAACCAGTAGGCCCCCATCACGGACAGGCATGGTGAGCCCACTACTGCACTCGGGGTCAGGCTTCAATGATGACACGCCGATCACTCTGAGCCAGTGGACACGTGGGGAGCACTCCAAGCAGAGCCCTATCGAGCAGCAGGCCATGGAAGGCTTGGAGACGGACATAGGAGGTAGGCACAGGACATGGAAGGCACAGGGGACTGCACAGACCCAACAGGGGAGCAGGGGGTGGGGTACAATAGGCAGGGAACTATACCAACCAACCAACCAACCCCCCCTTCCATAATGCAGGAGCGACTGAGGGAGAGGAGAAGGCAACAGAGGGGGAATGGGCACCAGAAGCGGTGGAACACATGGTGGAAGGTAAACAGAAGGGACGGGGCCCACCGGAGGGCGGGAGGTGAGGGTAGGGAGAGGGGAACCCCAGCACCACACCTCCATGGCCGTTCCCACACAGGACCAATATCACCACCATGGGAGGCCAAGGCAGATAACAATTGCTATTTGGGTCCATCTTTGTTGGATATCCATTTTGAGTTTTCTGGTTGATTTTTCAAATGTTCAAATATTTGATTATTTGACTGCTTCATCTCAGCCAAAATGAAGTGGATGAATGACTGAATATCTGAAATGTGTGAAAAACTGGATATGAAAATATCAATTTCAGATGCAGATGTTTTGGGGGATATTCACAGGACTATCTGAAAATGTAAATAATATTGGTGAATGCAAAATCCACTATCTGCTTCAGCACTAATCTAGACTCAGTGGTCACACAAGAGGCTTTGCACAAGAGAAAGGAACCACAATGACAAGTTTCTAGATTGACAGGACATTACCAGTGTTTATCTGATACCCACCAATTTGGCAGCTGCATACCTTGCAGTCAGTAAAGTGCATTTCTACTCTGCTCCACAGAGTAGAACCACCTCCACAGCCTCACAGAAGTGGTGACAGTTGTAAGACCCACTCCAAAGTGTTGAGCCATGGAACAGCAGGAATCCAGGGTGGCCTGGGCCCAGACAGTTATGGCCACCCACTGCACGACTGGGATAGGAGAGTGCATGGGGGTCTACATCCACTCCAGCCAGGTCCGCAGAAGCTCTGCCAGTCGCAGGAGGGTACGCCGGTCCTTCCGGAAGTGTATCCTCCAAGCAGCACCATCCCATCATGTCAGGGTCCCCTCTTACCATTGCTGGGCCCTGGGCACAGTCCAGATGCTCCTGTCAATGGGCATAGTGAGCCAAACAGCACTGAAGTTGGCCTCCCTTCTCCAGTAGTGGCATGCAGCTACTTGCCTGAGGGCAGCCAGATGGGCATGTGCAATCAGCAGGGCCCTGTGGTATGTCCCAGAGAGCCGGCGCACCATGCGCATGGCCTTGATGCGGCGGTGCCTCTGGTGGGTGAGCAGGTTGGTTGCAGTGACCCAGGCCAGGCATTCATGCACACCTGTGTACATCTCGAGCAGCTCCATGGTGACCTGCTGGAGCTTGGTGTGCTGGCGGTACCACTCAGCTATGATCTCAAGTAGGAGCCAGCAGGCACCCCGCTGGTTCGCATCCATGTCAGTTTTAACAGGAGACCCCACTCCCACTCGTGAATATTAGGGGGTTGGTGCCACAATACCCATCTGACTCTTAAATGTAGGGGAATTAGCCGAATTGGTTGGACTAAGGGTCCGCGCATGTCTCCAGTATCAGTCTGAGGTCAGATGCGTGCTACAGTCAGGTTATGTACCCTACCCAAAAGAATAGTAAAAGGGAAAAGAGGTTGACAAAATGCTTAATACAAAGGAATATTTATTTAGCAGGAATGGACGGTATCAAAAAAGACCACACAATTGGCTAACACAGTTTCTGGTCTGGCTGACAGTTTTCAGAGGGAAACACAAGTGGTGACTGGGAAAATGAAAGTAATATGGGAAGAAAGAGAGAGAGAGACAGAGAGAAGGCTAGAAGTGAAAGGAGGTTGAAGAAGGGGAACCAGGACCAGTGGCTTCTTCTCCTTGCCTGTTGCAGAGGGGACAGGCAACCCCATGGATCCAGCAATGTTCGGGGATGCAGGGGAGGGACAGACCAAAGTCTGGGAGACCCCATAAGATCCAGACCCGCATGGAGAGACCCGCACGTGTTTGTGTCCAAAGTTTTCTCTGAATCGGAGGGAGGGGGGCGAGGAGCAGTTATAGGGTTTGGAACAAAGGATTTGGGATCAGCTCAAGTACACTACAATAGGTGAGATGGGGAAGATAGGAGAGATTTCCTGGATGGGATTAGGCATGAGAAAAAGGAACATGCCTGCAGGGCCTAGGGGCCAAGAACACCAAGGGACATGACTGGAAAGAGATCCAGGTGTGTCCGAGTACAACAAAGGCATAGGGTAAACAAACTGGGCTGTGGAGACAAAGGCAAATGATTTGGGGGTGGAAAGGGAGCATGAGTAGGGTCCCACGCCGGAGGGCAATTCCCATCTATCAGGTGTGGGGGTACTATCCTGTGTAGTAAAAACCTGACCCATCCTATCCACTTCAGCACAGATGAGCAAACCCCTCAGTAGGAACCAAACCTCCCTCCCAATTTAATCCCACTTTTTGGGAGAAGCAATTATCTCTCCTTTATCCCCACTTTAACACATCTCTCCAACTTCTTTCATGTGAACATAGGGGAGGTTAAAGTGAGTTAGAGAGTATTTACCTCCCCAAAAAGTAATTTGTTAGAACAAGGCCTTAATGAGATAGACCTGGATTTGACTTTGCAAGCTGAAGCTATGTTTTGGTTTCATTTTATTTTTGTTTGTTTTTTAAACTATGGATCCATCTCCACATAGCAGTGTAGAATCTTCATGGCATTTATAAACATATGAAGATTTTCTGCCTCTGAAATACACACCCTCTCTCAGCCATTTTTTGGAGAAATGTGATTCTTTGTCCAGGCCTTCAGAACTGATTAAATTCAGGTTTTAGTCAACTGGTAAATCTGTAAAGCATCAGGGGAGTGTGGTGTTTGATCTCTAATTGAGATCTCGAACCGCTCAAAATGGAGTTCTACTCGAAATAGTAAATCTGCAAAGATGGCACATTCTCACTCCCCAGAGTATTCAGAGGCCACTGTGCCAACTGAAATAACAAATACAGGTTTGTACAGCATTTTCCTCCTGTTAGCACTTCAGAGACAACACAGCTTGGAGGGAGTGATCTGAGAGCTCTTATCCATCCAAGGAAAGCAAGGAACCCAGATTTGGCTTGTAGAATCCAGGCTGAGTTTGCAAGGCTGGCAATTGGACTTGGAAAGTGGTTGGGAGGGAGAGGATGGGAAGGAGTTTTATTTCTTTTCCTGTAATATTTATTTAGTCAATTCCAGTCAACCACAGAGAGAAAATAAAACCCTACTGTTATTATTACCGAGTCATTCTTCAGAGTAGAAATGCACTTTACTGACTGCAAGGTATGCAGCTGCCAAATTGGTGGGTATCAGATAAACACTGGTAATGTCCTGTCAATCTAGAAACTTGTCATTGTGGTTCCTTTCTCTTGTGCAAAGCCTCTTGTGTGACCACTGAGGCCGCTTTTAGACGTGCAGCTGGGATCAGGCGCGGGACCGGCAAAACAGCCGCGGCGCTGTTTTAGACGAACCGGAAGTGGAAGTTGTGCGCGTGATCCGGGGCCGCGCATTCTTTGCCGACCGTGAGTGAACCGCCCTGATCTCTCTGGGGTGACTACGCGGCCGGAAAATAATGCGCGGCGCCGGATCACGCGCACAACTTCCGCTTTCGGTTCATCTAAAACAGCACCGTGGCTGTTTCGCCGCTCCCACGCCTGATCCAGCTGCACGTCTAAAAGCGGCCTGAGTCTAGATTAGTGCTGAAGCAAATAGTGGATTTTGCATTCACCAATATTATTTACATTTTCAGATAGTCCTGTGAATATCCCCCAAAACATCTGCATCTGAAATTGATATTTTCATATCCAGTTTTTCACACATTTCAGATATTCAGTCATTCATCCACTTCATTTTGGCTGAGATGAAGCAGTCAAATAATCAAATATTTGAACATTTGAAAAATCAACCAGAAAACTCAAAATGGATATCCAACAAAGATGGACCCAAATAGCAACTGTTATCTGTTTCAGGAAAAATTGTTCAAAGTGGGGAAAGTGTTGGATAGAATATTCAACACATATTAATTTCAGCCCTAGATAGATTGGTGATGCCCAAATGTTTGGAACTAACGTACGATAGAGAGCTCTCAGAATTTCTCCTAGATCATCATACAACTGCTGCAGATAACCATGGCCCAGCACAGGCTTATTTTGAACCAGCCACAGCTGTACAAGGTGGCAAGGCAGCTTCAGTTTTGCAAGGCTGGACTCAGAGTCAATGTAATCAAACTGGAACACCTTCATCAGCATGACTTGCTCTGAAGGGAGGTAAAAGACTGGAAAAGAAATGTAATGTATGTGTTGATTGCAGGGAAATCATAGCCAAGACATTGCTAGTTTAGTTATCCCACTGCACCTCCTCAGAAACTGTTTTCCATGTTGGTGAGCCTCAACTGGTTCTGCCGAGCAACTCTGGACCTGTAATGGCTACCATGGATAACCTCACGACACATACCACAGTTTTGGAACCACTGGACTAGGTTTCACAGTAGTGGAGTATCTGCATTTATTACATGCACATGCATTTAGCCTCAGGCTGGACTCGGAGTCAATGTAATCAAATTGGAACACCTAGGCAACACACAGCCACAGGTTCTGATCAACACAGCCCTTTAATCTAACAACTATGTACCATGCAACATCTTTTATATGGGCTTCTTGGAGACCTGACACCTAAAGCAGTAATTTTATGCAACCCAAGTTATACAAATTTAACACACAATACAAGCATTGCAAAATTAAAAATGAAACATGTTCAATGGGCTCGTTCCCAAGCCTTGCAGTTCCCCTATGCAGCCATGGATAAACCATGTGGGTTCTCAATCTGGGCACGTTGTGCCCTGAAGAAACTGTGCACATGCATGCACATGGGATCCGCAGTGCATGGGATCGCAACCAATGTCTGTATCAATAAAGAAATCAGAGCACCTTCATCCACCATCTAAAATTACTCAAACACATTTTTCAACCATCTTCCTTACATAAAAGGAAATCAGAACCACTTCTCCTGGAGTTGATAAAAACTGGAAAGATAATTTAGTAGAGAAAACCGTCTATATCATTGCAGTGTGAATGAGGATTTGGAATTAACCTGCATGTTTTTTTGTATGGAAATTCTTTATATTTTGGGGAAAACTTAAAGGGTGAAAACAGACATGATGCAGGCCCGCTATGGCCTGTCTGGGCCAGGGAACCACCCACATGTCTGTTCCCTGGCTGCCAGATGTTAGCCCAGGACAGCCCCAGGCGATGTGGGCAGCTATCCCTGAATGCGTCCCCCGGATGATCCTGGGTGCGCATCCCAGATTAAGAGCCACCCATGCAGACCAATGTGGCCAGCGTGCCTGTTCAGCCTATGGCCAGGCACCATGGCTTTCCATCCTGATGGGTATGCCACCAGTACGTCTGTTGCAGACTCTACCTACCTGGGGCAGCCGGGCAGTGGGACAGCTCTCCGGCACTTTTGGTTGGTGCCCCTCCCCAACCTGGACAGTGACAGTCACTGTTCACCACCCCACCCTGGGCCGGTGAGCTGTTACGCCGCCTGTGCATCTGTTTTCACCAAAAGGGTCTTTGTTGATATCAAACACATGTCTTTTACACAGTCTTAGGAGTAGTAGGTGTATTTTTCCTTTACTGTCATCACATTCAAAAGTCTAAACAAGTTAAGTTTAAATAGACAGCTTATCTGTGTATTGAAAAGTGGAATAAATGAGTATTTCTAGCCTCCATAAATAAAGAAAACCAGAGGAAATGCAATGTCTATCCTAAATAGTTTCTGATGCTAAGTGCTAAATCACTCTTTAAAACAAACTATCAGCAGTGTGGTTTTCCCCCTGTGAATAGGAATTCAACATTTATTGCAGTCACATTTGGCTAGGGTGTTATAATTTATAGCTTGAGAAAGAATCTAAGTATAATGAATACATAAGTATTGCATAAGCAACATAATGAGTCTTATGTTAAGCCCTGCTGATCTGGCTTGGGGAAAATATACTGTCAGGCTACATCGGCAAACCTAGTCCATTGGTGAAGCAAGCTGATCTTGGAAAACAAGCCCTAGTTTCCAGAATTTCTTCAAAATCTACAGAAAATTATTTCCTGCATTGTGCAAATATTGCAACAGCCATTTTACTGCAGAAAAAATGGTTGCACCTAGGATACAAGCTTATGTTGTTGTAATGACAATGGTTGCAGGTAACTTTTTTGTTATTACTATATTGTGTCTAGACTCAGACTGTAAGTGCTTTCTGACAGACAGTACTGAACCTACAGTTTCTAGTCTGTATATCAACTGGTTTATACATTGTTTAGAATGTGTTAAGAAACTGAGGTGGGAGGGGGATGGTAAACAGACTTCTAAATAATGGTGCTTACAAAAGTTTAATTCAGCCAATAGTCTTACTTTTTAAGCCTTAAATGGGGTAGTAAATTAATGACCAGTTAGCTGAAATATCCTTGAATAATTGCTTCTTTCATTCAGTTTCTATTAACACAATTTCAAATTTAGTTGTAAATAATTTATGTATTTTTTATTCTTTTAAAAATAGTGAGACAACAGTTATGGCATAATAACATCCACACACAAAATAAGGAATGTAAAGACAATTCTCCAAAAGGAACTGCTATTTGAACATACAAGATTCACCAGACAGTCCTCATCTCATTTTTACCAAGTAGTGAATGTTCCTAGATGTGGGGAAAGCTACTGGATACCACATCGAAAAGTATTGTCTCTATGTAAAATAAATTTGGAAAACAAAATGCAGACAAGTTTATTTCCATTAGATAATTATAACCACTGAAAACAATTGGAATTGAAGTGAGAGCTAGTATTCTCTCCCAATTCCATGCTAGCTTTTAGTATATCTTGCAACACACCCAGCATGAAAAAGATTTCTTACATATCAAATTACGTATCCAAGCTAAGATGTCTGAATCTCATATGCAGTTCTATAAATATTGCCTAATCCTTTTATCTTGAGTGACAGCAGTCCTTGGTTGCAGAGCAATTGGCAAATTATGTACAATATTATTCATTACTTGTAAGGAGAGCAGGTATAATTATTCTTGATAACTTAGGAGGGGTTTATTCCTTGACTTTTTTGGTGGGTTCCATTTTTATTTTTTTTGGGAGATTAAAAACTACAGACTAGAATAGATACAGTATTTGAAATATATTTATTTTAATATAAAGAAATTTATATTCTTTAAAACAACACTGATTCATATTGAAAGCTATTTAAATTATCAAAACTGGCCTGGATATTCAATTAATTACTTTGAATTGCCCCTACTACACAGCTGTTTTATAACTAATAACTGAAATATATAGCTACAATTTCTAGACAAAGGAGCATGTACAATAACAGGTGTCTTTCTCTATACTGTTGCCTTCCTTTGCTCATTTGTGAATGGTTTCCTTAATTTAAAAGGTGGAAATGTGTATGGCTTACAAACAAGCATGCTCATGGATTTATTTGCATCATATTTATTTCAGTAAGCTAGTATATCTGATTCACTGCTGCCTTGCACCTTGTTTAGTCATTTTTACCTGTGGGAAATGAGAACAAAGTGGGTACAAATGCTACCTACCTGACTTGTAAACATTTTGCACCCACTTTTCACTCACTCTCCTCAGGTGAAAATGAGAACACAAGAAGCTAGAAGGTGGCAGCTCATCAGCTGTCACCTGTGACTCCTAGAATAATGACAGCTAATGAAAAGGCTGATCCACATACACATGTAACCTACAAAATATGTCAGCACATCATATATAATTGATTTGTTGATCTCCAGCTGTGTACAAGACACATCAAACTTCAGAGGATCCAATCATGTAAACTACACACACACACACAACTATTTTTTTTTTAAATGGGAATCCTATCCAAAAAATACTTGCAGAATCAGGGGGAAAGTAGGTATGAAGTGTGATACTTAACCTTACTCTGGTCCCATTATGGTAGAGAAAATTGCTGGAGTCACATAACGGGCCTTTGAAAGCCTCATATTTCACCAGAGATGGATTACTCCTCCTGCTGAAAAACAGAGAGCTTTGTAGTGCAATAGAGTCAATCTTGTTTAATCCCATCCACCCAGGTGAGCCCCACCCCCCTGGGAGGGAACAAGTCCAAGCAAAGCCTGCCCACCCCCAGCTCTGTTCAGGGCTGGGCAGCCATCATCTGGGGGGTTGCCCTCCCCCACACCAGCACAGACCCACCTGACGGTTTCCTCCAATCCCATGCACCCAGGTGAGCCCCACCCCCCTGGGAGGGAACAGCCCAAGCAAAGCCTGCCCGCCCCTAGTGGACGGCAGCCCTTGGGCGGCACCCGAAGGGCGACGACAAAAGGGCGCTGGCCGTTTTGTGGCCAGAGCGAGGACAGCGAGGAGCCACCCCCCTGACGGCACCCACGCCACACGGCCACCTGCGACCATCGCCGCTGGACATCATGCACTCGCACCCGCGACACCCTCAGGCCTGCATTCCCCGATACCCAGACTGTTACCACCTATGATGCCTCCCCATACCGCCCTCGCCTCCATGCCCTCTATCTCCTCCGTCCTTCTCACCCTTCTCATAGCCCCCCTCCTTCTCCCTCTTCCGCCTCCAGTGGCCTTTCTCCAGCCAACCTACCCCTTATTCTCACCTATGCCCATCCCCCCTCCCCACCCTCATCCCCCCTTCTCCCTCGCTGCCCCCCATGCCTGGAACTCCCTCCCTGCCCACATCCACCTTGCCTCCTCCCTCCGCTCCTTCAAATCCCTCCTCAAGACCCACCTTTTCCTTGCTNGCCTTCGACCCTTCTCCCTCGCTGCCCCCCATGCCTGGAACTCCCTCCCTGCCCACATCCACCTAGCCTCCTCCCTCCGCTCCTTCAAATCCCTCCTCAAGACCCACCTTTTCCTTGCTGCCTTTCCGAATGCCTGCTAGTCTTTCCCCTTACTCTTACTGTCTGCCCTCCTCTGCTGACTGCTGCTACTAACCTCTTTGTAACCAAGCCAAGCATACGCACGTGAGACTTCGCATCCGCTTGAATGTTTGTTTGTCTTCTCCCCTGTCCCTCCCACTGTCCCCTCTCCCTGTCTCCCCCCCCTCCCTTTGTCTTTTAGATTGTAAGCCACAGGCAGGGACCACGTCTAATTCTATGTTCTGTACAGCACCATGTCACACGACTGGCGCTATATAAATGCTTATAATAATATAATAATAATAACCCGATCTGCTGAGAATGGGGGAAAGTAGGGCAAATAGAGAGAAGGTGTAGATCAAAGGATTCAGATGACATGGCTTTAAACAGATCATCTCTGGAGTCAGGGGCCAGACCTTGAGAGACTCAGAATAGGCTCAGACAGCACTTGAGAACAAGTCAGTGCTGTAGGAAATTGTCCAGTGCTACTGATTAAAATTAATAGAATTGAAATGTGGGCTTTGTTTGATACGGGTTAACAAGTTACCACTTCACAACAAAGTCACCATGGGGCGACATCTGCGGTCTACCGAGGGGCACCTTCCTGGAGGTCCCCCAGGTGAACTGGGGACCACAATGGAGAGGGCATTCTCGGTGGCCACACCATGACTGTGGAACTCCCTCCCAGAGGAAGCGCGCCTGGCTCCCAGCCTGTTGGCCTTTCATTGGGCCTGTAAGACCTGGCTGTTCATCCAGGCCTATGAGGGTGGGGGGTTTTGCCAGTAGTTTTACCTCTTTTTACTCTTTTTATTGTTTTAGTAAGCCTTTTATGTATTTTTAATATATTGTTTTTAAAATGTTTTGTTGGCCACCTCAAGCTACCATAAGACTTGAGGAAGCAGGGTAGAAGTTCTTAAATAATAAAAAAATAGCTATAAATATTTTCTTAAATATTGGCCTCAGGAGTGTCTTCCAAGCCTTAGCTATAAAGTGAAGCTAGTGGCAGGAAATGGGTTTGCTGTTCTGAATGTTAGTTACATACAGACTGAAATTCGGACTGAGAATACTAAGTATGCAGATCAGGGTATCATTATTACCGCACTCAATAGTAGCATCTGTGGTTTTAGGTATGAACTTACTGCACCATTGTTATGAAGACTTGTTGCATGTACTGAGAAGTCAGGAAGGGGAAATTCCATCAGGAGAGGAAGGCTGGCAGAGTGCAATCAGACACATCTGGAGCTACCACACCTTTGCTAACCAGCACAGAGAAATTGGAAAAGTGAGAATAAAAGATGTGCATCAGAACACAGAGATTATCCTCATTTGCAAGGCAAGAATGGGTTTGTAAGGAAGGGATTATGTGGCTTGTTAGAACCCTGCTGGACTAAAGATGGAAATAGAACGTTTTGTCACAGTGAAAGGGGGATTACTTCCAGTGAGAATTATGAACTATGGGGTAAGATGCATGACACTATGTTGCAGGTTCAGACTTACCAGTGTGGTGAATGTTGTCAGGATCAGTTCAGTCACACAACTACTCAATGGGAACTAGCAAACTATTAATACTTTATTCATACATGTAACAAGTCCCTTCCAGGTGAGGCACCAGACCTCTGGCCAGTCTCAATATACCCTTCATAACAGCCTTAGGTCTAGCCAGATATCAGTCCTCTGCCTGGCTCACTCACATATACTTCACTCAGACTTCTTCCTTCACCTCCTCGGGCTTCTCTGTGGCCTTCACCACTCCAACTGCAATGTGCTCTGCTTGGCTTCCAGATTGCTTTTGACCTTCCACTTCCTGCTTCCAGGCTTTTATACCCAAGAGTGGGAGTGGCCTCAGCCCCATTGTGGTCCTCTTAAAGAAGCTGCAGCTTAAACATGCTGCTCCCTGCTACACGTCTTCCCCTTTTTCGGAGACCTGGCTTAACATTCTTTAAGCAGGGTGCAGCTCAATTTCCGCATTATAACACTTTCATCTCAATACAATTTCAACATTTGCCATCAGTACTCCATAGCTTTTAACACAGTTTATCATCAGTAAATTTCCAACATTTACAGCTAATCAGCAGCACACTAGCCATATACAGTATCACTCTTTCTGTTAGGGTCTAGCACCCTAAAACTGGGCTTTAACACCCTCTCCAGCCTCCCATCACCCCTCGCAGCCAGCCCGTGCCACCGGGTTTACATTAGGGCTGTTCTTGGTTTCTCATGTTTCTCGATGACAATCACACTTTTCATCTCATTCTTTCAAATGAGAACAAGATGAGAATCAGCTGGATTCTCACTGAGAAAAGTGAGAATCTCAAAAAACAGAATACTCAGTGCTGATGCTGGGAGGAAAGGAAGGAGGGAGGAGAAAACCACACTGTTTCTTGCCCAGCTTTCTTACTTTGTCTGGGACTGGCAGCTGTCTCAGTGGGGAAAGCCTTCTGATTGCAAATTTTCAGAAATGGGAAGGGGAGAGCAGGAGGGAGGAGGCAGACTCAGCTGTTATCTTAGCATTCTATTGGCTAGCAGGAGTCAGCAGCCAATAGAATGCTGAAAATCTGTGCTAAGCCCACCTCTTCCCTTCAGCTCCCCCTCCCATCTGTTTCCAGACCCAGACAAGGTAATCACATGGGTAATCACATGTGCAAATCAATTACAGTACTCCTCCCTGTTTCCAGATGGGAGGGGGAGCTGAAGGGAAAAGGC
>QEPC01011483.1:697372-790557 GCA_003113815.1 Sphenodon punctatus
ATGTTGGAAGCCGCCCCGAGCTGCTTTGCAGGAGGGGCGGGGTAGAAATTTGTAAAATAAAAAATAAATAAAATATTGCCTTTTTAGCATTCTCTGTTTTTCCTTTGAGTATCTCTATCTCATCACTTCTGTCTCTTTCACCAGAGCACTCTACTTTCTTTTAGGACTTATTAGGGCATTCCCATCTCATATGTCCTCAGGCTTGATAAGCCCAAAACCTCCTTACTTATGCCCCTTTCCCTTCAATTGGTTTACTTTTGAACTCACTTGGGGCTCTCTCTGCAGGGTGCCATTCTCAAAAGGATACCTCTTTTGTACATGTCCCAATACCCCACAGTTCCAGTATTCTATACTCTTTTCAAGGTTTTTCCCCATGCCTTGGCCCACTGTTTTTGTTTCCTCACAACACATGTGACATTTCCCTCTACAAACCCAAAATCTTTATCATCTTCTGACTTCACCACCTCTGTGGGCAGGCCCTCCAAAAATATCCCAACTTGCCACAGTTATAGCATCCTTGCTTACTACCTCCCCCCAAGGTTCTCCAATACTTGCCAGCTTGTCCTGGTCTTCTAGTTGCAACACGACCTCTACAAAGTTCCAAAGGCACATGGGCTGTCACCATCTTGGCTGCATTCCTCCAGAGACCATTTTGTCTCTCTTGATTGACATCCTAATGCTTGGTGTGGGCAAGTCTCCTAACTCCAGCCCTCACTTGAACCTCTATTCTTGGGCAAGCTCCCTTGCACACCTTGCTTTTTTCCTGCTGTTTTGTAGGTCACAGCCCTCCCTCTCAGGGTACATTCCTCCATCTCTCTTTCTCTCTCTGGTTCACTCACTGCAGATGATCTCTTTCAGTCCTTTGTCAGGTGCTCTTTCACCTTGTCCATCCTCTGTCAGGTACAATTTCTCCAGGCGCAATCCTCCTTCCACTGACAGATCCCCTGCATTAGGTTCCAGATCCCTTCAGGCAGTTAACATAGCAGCTAACATTGGAATCTCCCACATTCTCCACCACCGTTGCAGATTCGGACTTGCCATTGTGGTGAGTATTGTCAGAAACAGTTCAGTCACACAACTACTCAATGGGAATTAGCAAACTATCAATACTTTATTCATACATGCAACACAGTCCCTTCCAGGACAGGCACCAGACGTCTGGCCAGTTGCATTATACCCTTAGGCCTAGTCAGGTATCAGTCCTCTGCTTGGCTCACTCACATATACCTCACTCAGGTTGCTTCCTCAGCTACTCTGTGGACTTCAGCACTCCAACTACAATGTGCTCTGCTTCCACTGACCTTCCACTTCCTGTTTCCAGGCTTTTGTACCCAAGAGTGGGTTTGGCCTCAGTCCCACTCTGGTCCTCTTAAAGGCACTGCAGTCTAAACATGCTGCTCCCTGGTACGGAATAGGAATGGCATAGGAACGAAGTAGTGGGACAGCTGCTGTGTGTCATGGGGAAGATATTATGGTGCTGGGGGAAGCAGTCTTTGGAGTAGGAGTCCCAGGTACAAATAGGGCACCTGCAGGAAGTGGATTCAGATAATGAGGGAAACCTATATGCCTGGATAAAAGAAATGGATATAGGGATGTCTTCAGTTACTACAGAAAAAATCAAGAGACTAGTACAATTGATTAAAAAATATGAGAGCTTTTTCACAACATCCTTTGGATTTTTGTTACACCAGTCAAATTTACCATAATAGCCCCACTGGGGCACATCCTCCCATTAGAGAGGCATTCCGGTCAGTTGCTCCAAATTTATATCAGCCTGTGAAAGAAATTCTAAATGAGATGTTGGAAGCAAAGGTAATCAAAGAAAGTGTTATTCCATGGGATCCAACAATTGTTCCAGTGAATAAAAAGATGGGAACTTGCAATTTTGTGTGGATTATATGAAGTTGAACAGAGTTACGCATAAGGATGCCTACTCTTTGCCATGAATAGAAGATTCTCTTAAGGCACTGAGATCTGCATATGTCGTCTCTGCTGTAGACTTAGCAAGTGGGTACTGGCAGATTCTTGTGGCACCAGGGGACAAAGAGAAGACTTCTATTGTGACAACTATGGGGCTTTATGAGTTTATAAGAATGCTATTTGGACTATGTAATGCCCCTGGCACCTTTCAACAGTTGGTGTAAACTTTTGCCGTTAACACACAGATGGGTGTGTGTGGTGGGGTGGGGGTGGGTGTCCATTTACATGGACACCCACCCACCTACACCCACGGAACCTCCTTTATTTTACTGGAGAGGGCTACATGGGTGGAAGCGAGTGTGTGATGGTTGGAGGTGGATGTGCATCGGGAGCGTGCATGCACAAACACCCACCACCCTTGGTGTTTACACAGGTGCACACCTAGTGCACACCCATCACACTCCCCACCGTCCGTGTTCACAGACTGCCCCCCACCACACACCCACCCGAACACCAAGCGGGGGAAGGGGGGACATCCATGTAAAAACAGCCTTTGTTTGGATTCCAAGAATGTTGACTCTGCGCTACTGTATTTAGATGACATTATCATCTACTAAAATACTTATAAGGAACACTTGCAGCACTTGGACTTAGTGGAGAGGCTCACCCATTATGGACTAAAAATAAACCTCTTAAAGAGTCATTTCCTTAAGGATCAGGTCAATTATTTCGGGCATGTAGTGTCTTCTGCAGGAGTGATCCCAGACCCAGAAAAAAATAAAAGCAATAGCAGGGTGGCCAGCTCCTGTGATAGTACAAGATGTCCAGAAATATTTATGGATTTATTGGCTTTTATTGGAGATTTATTAAGAACTTTGCAAAGATTGCTGCACCATTGCATAAACTGCTGAGAAAGACAGGGAATAAAAAAAATTGTAAGGGAGCACAAGTGGAGTGAAATGAAAAGTGTGAGATGGCATTCAAAATTTCAGAATCTCTATTGATGAAGACATCTATCCTGGCATACCCAGATTACAATATGGCCTTCTGATTATACATCATTGTGAGAAATAAAGGACTTGGAGTCATTTTATCACAGGAGAAAGATGGAAAGAAGCGAGTGATCACCTATGCAAGCTGGAGGTAGTGGAAATTTGAGGGGGGTCAGTGAATTATACAGTTCCTTCAAACTGGAATTTTTGGCATTAGTTTGGGCAGTGACTGAAAAGTTCCAACATTACCTTACAACTACCACTTTTGAGGTCTTCACAAACAACAATCTGTTGACATATCTAGCAACTGGCAAGTTAGGGGTGCTAGAGTAAAGGTGAGCTTCTCACTTGTCAAACTGAAATTTTACTATTAAATACCGACCTGGAAAAAACAACATGAATGCAGATATATTATCATGGTTGTCAGAAGAGGAGGTTCCTGAAGGGAACATGGAGGAACAGGAGAATTTGAATATGCCTCCATTTTTTAATGTACCTGTGGAAGAAGTGCAAGTTCGGGGTCAGTCTTATAAGAGACATGAAGTGGAGGAGGAAGAGGGATTTGAACTAGATACACAGCAGGAATTATCGGAAAGAATACAGAGCCAGAGCCCAGTAATCTAAGAATTGAGAAGGTACTTGAGAGGTGAGCCAATATTAAAGGTGGGCGATTTGAGAGAGTTACCCACAGAGGTGACAAAATAATTGGGACAGGAAATATCTGTGGGAAGGATAATGGAAGATTAATTAGGAAAACTAGTGATCTAAAGTCTCATGAGGAGATATCGCAAATGATTTTGCCTTGCAGAGATGTGAACATGTTATTGGAAGTATACCATAATGCCTCTGGACATTTTGGGCATAAAAAGATGGAAATGATAATGAACATTAAAAGGTAATTTTACTGTATTGGAATGAGGGAAGATATCATCCCATGGAGTAAGAGCTGGGAAGTGTTCTATTTGAAAAAATAAGCTGGGAAGCACAGATAAAGCTCCTTTATGTTCTATTAGTAGCAGTAGTCCATTGGAATTAGAGGCATTAGATCATCTAAAGCTGGAATGCAGCTGAGGAGGAGTTACTTATGTGCTGGTTATGACTGATAATTACACTAAATTTGTAGTAGTAGTTCCGTGTGAGAGATTTATCAGCACAGACCACTGCTCAGCCTTTCTGGACCCACTTTGTAAGGGCCTATGGTTAACCAAAGAAAGTGTTAACTGATCAGGAGGCTGCTTTTGAATCAGAGCTGTTATGTGAATTCTGTACCTTATATGGTAGTCATAAAGTAAGAATTACTGCCTATCATCCACAAACTAATGGGTTATGTGAAAGTAGTAACCAGATCATTATTAACATGATTCAGTCTAAATGAACAGCAGAGGAAGGAATGGCCTAAGTTTTTGCCTGAGCTAATAAATGTAAATAATAATTTGGTGCATTGCTCTACGGGATATACTCATTAATTGATGTTCAGCAGACATTGGAGAACACCTATAGATGTAGCACCAAGGGCTCCAAAGGATACTGAAGTATCTGATTGGGTATATGAACACAATAAGGAGAAGGAATATAGTGAGGGCACAAGTGCAATATAATAAGGAGAAAGACAGGAACCGACAGAAAGAAAACTACAATAAAAAAACTAAGGCGAACCCCTAATGATTGGGGAAAGGGTCTTGCTGAAAAACACGAGATGGGGAAAATTAGACACATACTGAAAGCCAGAGCCTTACATTGTGATTGACATTCCTTATGGTCATCTATTGGTATATAAGGGTCAGATGGAAGACAATGTCCAGGTAGCAAAAATATCTGTTAAAGCCCTGTAGATTTGAGATCAATTCTCTGAAAGTGTACAGTATGATCTTCGAACTGGGAAGGAAAGACTGGAGAACACATGGGATGGGTACATAATGGAGTGGGGGAATACCTGTGGAAGAATGGATATGTTTGCCCAGGGAAGTGGGTGCATTTGACAGACAGGACTTTCAGGGAAACTGAGTTAGAGGTACAGATTCCCAGACATTCCAAAAGGTCAAATTTTGGGGTCCCTCCTAAATGGTTAATCCATCAAGTGGTGATGGCAAAGCAAATGGAAGAATGTGAATAGAGGAATCCTTGTATATATGATGGTATTCTTGTATGTAAACCGTAAATGATTGGTATAGGGTTTATGTGATGTCCAAAGATACATGAGGACACAAAAGATAAAGCAGAGGGGGGGGGGGAGGGGAGAGGCACCTTCTACAGCTAAGGTCAGATAGAAAGTTGGCTCTGACCAATTGGAAGAGGGAATTTTTGAAAGGCCAGTTGAAGAGGGACAGTAGAAAGGAGTCTGGTGAAGGGACTGAGGAAGGTGTGCTGGTAGGATGGGCATCAGCCGTATCTCCTCAAGGAGCAGAGACTGAACACTTTGTGGAAATGATAAATTTTGGCTTTTGCCAGCCTGACAGAATCCTGAGGATTTAAAAAGCAAACCAGTCAGTTTACGAACTAGACTGGAGACAGTGGCTATAAACTGGAGCATAACTGATTTGGCGGTGATCTCAAGCAGCATCGTCAGGGAGATCAAAAGTGACTATATAGATCTCTTGGGAAAAGTAGTGACTCAAAGTTCAGGAAAACCATGTAATAAAATCCATCTGGGAATTTTGGGTCACAAAAGGAGAAGACAAAAAAGAGGAATAGAATAGACTATATTGTAGAAGTATTTAAGGTTCATTGTATAGGGGTAAACTAAAGTATTTAATTAGCAGAGTGTAGAAATTATTAAATAATTGCTAATTTGTTCAAATAAGTAGTTAAATGAAATGCTACTCTTCTTTATTGTTGGATATTAAAGTAGTTTATTGCACTTTGTATTTATAGAACTAGTTATATCCTCACTGATCTTTTGGTGGGCTGCTGCCTCCCCTCACAATTCCAGTACAGGATGTACAATGTATGGTTGTTACATCTACTTTGATGAGTCAGTGCACCAAACATCTAGCATGAATTTTAGATTAATAAATTATTTTATTAGTTCTGACCACTCATAAACAGCCCTTGACTAGGGCAAAGACACGAAATAGATTTTTGTATTTATGGATATTATTTCCATTTTCAGATAACTCTCCAAATATCTGAATGATATCCGCAGCCAAAACAGATATTTGCATGTCGACATAGGGTGATTTCAGACGTGACGGTGGCCCTATTGGCCCCGTCATGGAATCACCCAAATGATTCCCCAGCAGAATCAGACCGGTCCATCAACAGACGAGCCGGCAGATTCCACCGGGGAATCGGGGAGGGGGCAACGTGCGGTCACACAGCCCTGCCCCCCCACGCTTCCGAGGCCACCTGCCCTCCAGGAGATGGGCACACGCAGCGACCAATGCAGCTGCGGCATCCGCCTGCCCCCCCCGGGGTATTGACCACAGCCCGGAATCAGCGGCGAGCATGACCTCTGATTCCGGGCCATGGTCAGGGGCCAGACGAGATGTTACCATGCTCAACCATGACCATCCTCAAAAGCGTGGTTATTTTGATCCCCACCTGTGGTTCACTGTGGTGAACATCTGGCAGGGATCAAAACAGATGTTACAGGACCATTCCCCACCACAGGGGATTGTCTGTGGTTGAGCGTGCTCTCGTAACATCTGAAAATACCCATATTTGGTTATTTCATTTTGGATACTTTGTTTGTTTCAGAATTTCAGTTTGATTATTTTGACATTCCTGTTAATGACTAAATTATCCAAAACAGACAGCCAGTAAGGCAGCACTGAATATCCACTTGGAAGTGGGCAAATTTGTCAGTATTTGCCATGGATATTCATTTCCATTCTACTCTTGCCATATTTAGGCATGACAGCTGCCTTACCACGTCAATAGCGCATTGCTTCAGTTCCAACACAAAACCCCAAATCTCTACAGCTGCTCTGAAAGACTTAATTGTATAGAAAATCAATGCACACTTCACTGCCTGTGTTGAGGGCAAGAAAAATGGGCAACTTTGGGAGGGAAGTGTAGTGAAATATCAGGTGAAGCTGGAAACCCAGCTCACTGAAACTTCACTTACATAAATTCACATGAATTGGAAAAAAACAGAGTAAGACCACAACATAATTTAAAGTGGATAAGGCAGATTTCGTACCGGCCCCTAGTCAATGAAGGTTTGGGAAGTGAATTTGACTTTAAGAAAGTCAGTCCCAATGACTCATGTTTCTGCCAGATGCCACTACACATTAATGTAGACAATGACATAGACATCTCCTGGTGGAATAAATATAAGCTCAGCTGGGAAGCTAAGAGAATACATCATAAATACTCGACTGCCCAAACTTGAAATGGTATTGGCTGAATTTGATGATCTGAGGTTTTCACCTGGAATACATACACCAAACGTGGAAAATGACAAAAGACAAGGATCATTGCTAAGGCATCCTTTTCTGCAGATGGCATGGTCACTTCTCTCTGCTTCCACTCTGGAATGAAACTTGAACAAATTCTCTGAGCTACAAATTCTCCTATAACATTTATTTACAAGTTTAGCTTTCATAGGAAGCTAGTTCTGATGATGATTTTTAAAAAGTGGACAGTAGGGATGGGAGAACGCGGTTCAGAAGTTCGGAGTTCGACCCGAACTCTGCCTGTTCGGACGACCAAACCGAACAAAATTTCCGAACACGAACTGGCCAAACCAAACTCAATTCCGAACGTCGAAATGACCGAACAGTTCGGTCAGTTCGGATCGCGTTCGGATGAGTTCGGGTGGCAAAAAAAGGTTCACTCACTGTAAGGTCAAATGTGACAGGGAGGGGTAGTACTAGTGAGAAGCAGACTTCCAGGCACCAGGGGTGGAGAGGCTTGCAAGAAATGAAAGTATCTACCTCCCCCCTTCCCAACACCTTCTGAGCTAGTCACTGTTCCTGAACAGCAGGCGTTGAGTAGGATTATTAGATTGCTTTAAGTTTCATTTCAGTTTTGTACTGAAATGAAACTTAAACCTTAAACTGAAACCTTGTGTTTGTGATTCCCCCCACCCAAATCCCATATATAGAGAGATAGAGAGATAGGTTAGGGATAGTAGTTGTAGGAGCTAGCTTAGTGATAGAGATAGCGTTAGTGATTTAGTTTTAGTGTTTGTAGGAGTAGGCCTGTGTACTTATTAGATAATCCATTTAGTTCATAGCATTTAGAATAGTTAATAGCAGTTAGATTTAGTGTAGATAGATATATATAATATTAGATTAAAAAAATAAATTAAAAAACCCCATATAAAAACAAAAAAACCAAATAAAAAACAAAAGAAAACCATATAAAACCCAATAAAAAACCAAAAAACCATATAAAAAACAACAAAAACACCCATAACAACATTTCCCGAATGGCCGAACCGAACGGCCGAACGCAACAGCCATTCGGCCGTTTGGAACGGCCGAACCGAACGGCCAAACTCGAACCCGGTGAACTAACCGATCTGCCGAACCGAACGGATGAACCGAACGCAGCCGAACCGAACGACCAAACCGAACGGCCGAACCCGAACCGCGATCTGTTCGCCCATCCCTAGTGGACAGGTTGTTCATCCTGCTGCTATTGCAAGCTAAATCAAAATAGTTTTAACTCTTTTCTACAATTTTCCAGGAGGCCTGCTTGTGTATTGAAGTAGCAGTTTGCACTCTTTAGAGATTTATATGCAAAGATAGATACAATACCTAGCATCAAGTTGTCATCCTAGATGAAGGGGGTAGTTCCTCAACATTTGCTGTTAACTACACTAATGAAAGATGCCCTTACATAATTTATGAACAGCCACTTCTGAGACAAAAAATTCTGACTGTTTGCCCACGTTACTTGCTCAGCAAATCTCCTGGCGCAGACTCTCCTGGCTTGAAATCTTACGCTGATCTCTGCACACGGTCCAGGGGTGAAAACGTCATCAGTCGAGTCCTGTGACATTTTTTCTTATGAATGACAGGACTCAAAATCCAGCCTTGTCATTTGTAAGAAAAAATGCCACAGGACCTGGCTGATGACATTTTACCCCCGCACCCACATGCAGAGATCAGTGCAAGATTCCCAGCTGGGAGATTACCTGTGAGATTCACTGGGCCAGGTAACATGGGCAAGCAGCCTCTGTTTCAAATATAGACTTATAGCCTAATCCATGTAAGTGCTTGTAGACTTAGATCCTTAGATACTTTAGGACTTTAAAAATATTTTTCTAATTCATAACAACTATACCCTGTAATTATACTGCAATTTACAACCCATACAGGATGAAACTAGAAGTTCCAAGAGTTTCAACTCATGAAACTTTCAGCCAATGAACTCATTGGGGTCTTCTGCTGGCTTTCTGAAGTGGGGTTGTGGAGAAGGGCACACAGTCCATTCCATATTTATTTATTCTTATTTATTTAACAAAATTTGTACCCCACTCTTCCCACCACAGGCAGCCCAGAGCGGCTGCCTGTGGCAGGCTAGCTATTACTATTACTAGCAGCTATTACTCTTGGTTGGTACTTGTGTGACTCCTAGATATTCTGCATATGGAGGGAATTTAGACTCTGTTTCTTAAACTTTAGAACAACTGTGTGAAATAGATATTGGCCCTTTTCTGTGCAAACACCAGGGGCAGTGGGTGTAGGTGCGTGCGTGCTACCACGCAACACCCATCTCTAACCACCTGTGCTCTCTGGGTGGGTGGTGGGTAGAGATGGGTGTTGGGCAGGAGCACACCCCCCCTACACCCACTGCCCGCGGTGTTCACACAGACACCTCCACACATCTCCACCCAGCCAAACTGGGTGGACACATCTCGTGTGAAAAGGGCCCATGTTGCAGGGCTGCATTGTTGTCCTGTGGGTGCCCTGTAACATGTATAATAAAATGTAACACCCATTTTAGCGGTGTTAGAGTGTCTGTGTGAAAAAGGCCATTACATTATTATACCTGTTTTATGTCTTGTGAGATTGTCTAAAAGTGGCTTCAAGAAAAGAGTAATTCTAGCATCAGAAGTCTGCTTAAACTGTAGTTGTGGCCAGTTCCATGACCCATCTGCATACTGCTTACCGTGGTTTGACCGACCACTAGTGATCTGCAGATCACACTTTCAGAATCACTGTTCTAGAATTCATTTTTATGAAATGTGTTAGTTTGAGAAGAGTTAAGCCTATGATTCTGGCCTGCGCGTACACAACCAATGGTCTATTTTTTCTCATCATTTGCAGGCATTCATTGTGAAGAAGACGTCAATGAATGTTATACAAATCCTTGCCAAAATGGTGGGACCTGTGAGAATTT
The DNA here is from genome assembly GCA_003113815.1 of Sphenodon punctatus. Taxonomy (NCBI): domain Eukaryota; kingdom Metazoa; phylum Chordata; class Lepidosauria; order Sphenodontia; family Sphenodontidae; genus Sphenodon; species Sphenodon punctatus. The sequence goes on from QEPC01011483.1 coordinate 707,578, forward strand.
CCCTGGAAACTACACCTGCCATTGCCCATTTGGAGATAAGAATGGGATGTTTTATGGGGGCTGGAACTGTACAGAAGTCCTCGTTGGCTGCACTGACCATCAATGCCAAAATGGTGGATTATGTGTCCCTCACCTAAGAAATGGCCAACATGGATCCAGCTGCATGTGTCCATCTGGATATACAGGAACACACTGTGAAATAATGACCACATTTTCTTTTGACGGAAATGGGTTCCTTCAGGTTAACAGTGCCATGACTCCAATAAAGGAATCTTTCTACAACATAAACCTGAAGTTTCAGACTGTGCAGGCTAGAGCTTTTTTATTTCAACGAGGGGAGAAAGATACTTTCATGAAGCTGGAGTTACTGAATAGTTACTTACACTTATCCCTGCAAGTCAATAACAAGTCCAAAGCCCTTTTGCATATTTCACATAATGTCAGTGATGGAGAATGGCATTCAGTGGAGGTAACCTTAGCAAGAGCTGTTACTCTTAATTTACTTGACAGCTCTTGTATAGAATCATGTATCAATAAAACTGCTGCTACAATAAGTAGTGATCAGCTGATGCTTACTTTTCAAAACACATTTTTGGGTGGTTTACCAGTGGGGAATGCAAGCAGTGACTCTCTGCTTAACATCTATAATATGCGTTCTGCACCTTCATTTGTAGGCTGTCTTCAGGACATTGAAATAGACTTGAACATTATTACTCCTGAGAACATATCATCTGAATCATCAGTAAATGTCAAGGCAGGCTGTGCTAAAAAGGATTGGTGTGAAAACCACCCTTGTCAGAATAGGGGACGCTGTATCAACTTGTGGTTGAACTATCAGTGTGACTGCTACAGGCCCTACGCATGGCCAAATTGTGCAACAGGTAAGGTAATGCTCTCAGCATTAGTGCATTAAACACCAGCTCAGAGCAGAAATGTACACAACAAATCTGCTTACAGCACCATGACCCTAAAGGCCTCTGGGACCTATTGCCAACTGACAAGAAAAAAGAAGAGGTTAGTAGTAACTAGCATATGTTCATTATTTTCTAGTTATCTGTCTAGCAAGCCTAACTTTCAGGCAGGCTGAAAAGTCAAGATGAATTGATGGGCCCTATTCATTCAGTTCTTTCATGTTTAAAGGTTCACTACTTCATTAAAGAGCAAGAGCTATGACCTGCTGAAGGTTAGGCACCCACTCACTCTACACTTTTGTTTATTTGAGGGTAAATGAAATCATACACAAGCACTGAAGAGATATAAATAACCTTAATATGCAATTTAAAAAAAAATAATTGTCCCATGAGCTTTCACTAGCCAATTCAGACAAAGTCAACTTACTGTGAATGGATGATTTGAGACATTTGTAATATGATCTTTTCATCACTATGAAATCCAGCCCAGGGTGGCAGCCACCAAAAGGTATCACTCTGGGTGTCTTCATATGGACACCTACCCCACCGCTGCCCTGCTTCACACACACACACCCTGGCCGTCCCATTTAAAGACTTCCCGCCAGATGTGAAGGCAGAGCAGGGCCAGGGCAGGCTGTCCCTGCTCTGGGGCTGCCCCACCAGTGGTGCTCTGGGATGTTCTGAAGCACCACCAGCCAAGCGGACAACCCAACCCCAGGACAGTGGCCAGAGGTGGGGCTGCCGTCTCCTCAGCAAACGGCCACTTCAGCCCTGATCTCAGTCAAGGGTTGCCCTAGTAACAACATCGTGTTGCAGGTGATCCATCTGCAACACTATGGCATGGAAGAGGGCACTGTATGGGCAAGAATGTGGGCCCCAGAAACTGCCGGGTTCATTTAAAATGGACCCAGGTGTGGCTGCAAGCGGGCAGACACGGGGGTGCACCCACGGACTTGCTCCAGGGTTGTGCACCCCCATGTCCATGGGAAAGCACCCCACGTGATGGTTGTTTGCTGGCCACAGTGATGTAGTGTAAGTCCAATCCACAACATCTCAAAAATGAATTGACAGCAAAGATGCCAAAGGTCAAATAAACCTGGATATTTTACTAATTGATCTCCCATTCAAGCAGTTCCTCCAAGTCAGGATTGAAGAAAACTTGGAGGACAATGGAAGGTCCCTGCATTGTCACTGCCTTTGTTATATTTACTATCTAGATAAAGTGATATCCAGCAATCAGTATTTATGGCACCATAAATATGGTATGTCTTAGGAACACATTAGTAAATCCCACACTGTTTTCTTAGCTGAATTCCTATTGGACTCCAGGTGGGGATTCTGCCAGAACTGGGCACTCTGTTCTTGTTCTTGTTCTTGTTCTCGTTCTTGTTCGTTCTCTCTCTCTCTCTCTCTCTCACACACACACACACACACACACACACACACAACTTAACCTTTCAGAAATGTCAATATAAATCAACATTTGGTGATAAAAAATGAAAATCTCTTTTCTAAACTAGGTAGACTGGAGAAATGAAGGGCAGAAAGCTTGTCCCCTTGGCTACATTTAAATTATTACTATAGTATCATCAACGTGCATGGCACTTTCCTAAGAGTTATATCCTCAGCTGGTGTAAATTGGGGTGGCTGTATTGATGTTAATGGAGCTACATCAACTGACAGCAGCTGAAATCTAGTACAATGGGCTTATTGGATGCATTTCTCCAGCAAGCTGCCACATGAAATATATTTCAAAATGTTTGCCTAGTATATTATTTCATATACTGCACTTAATAGTTATCAATACATACCTTTTTCTTTTCTTTTTTATTGCAAAATGACAAAGTCTGAGCAGTAATAGTAACAGACTGCTTTGAAGTTCAGCTGTAATTTATCCAAGGGTTGAAAAGCAACTTTGGGGTATAGAACAACATCTGGTAAATAAGTTTCCCTCCTTATATGAAATGAAATTAAAACCATGCAGGGCCAACAGAGGCTTATTCTGCCATTATAACTGTTGAGAATGATTAGAAAATATTCAGTACCATTTTTTTCTGCTGACCACAATATTGCTAGCAAATCATGACACCATTTTGATACATGGATTCTAAATATATGCTGTATTTAAAACTCACTGGCAGGATTCTTTAAGAGTGGAGGTCTGGGATTTGTGGTAAGGGATAGTATAAGAAAGGTTAGTGTCTTTATTGAAGAAAAGTTGCTGCCAAGTATTTAACTGACATGAGGCAATATTTTCACTACATATACAAAATAACAAGCAGATGTTGACTTATTTTGATCAGCATCCAGCTGTAGTGACCCCAGAGGCTAATACTGATCAAGGTGATGCTAACTGTCCCATCAAACCAGAGACCAAAATCCAGAGTTTTTTGGAGGGAGGCAAAGTAATTGAAAACTTCACGTACAGTATTACCTTTCTCTAACAGTAACTCCTCTTCTCCTTCCCTGTAATGTCCCAATTTTAACTACTCCATCTCCTCGCTCCATCACAAACTATTTAACATGAAAAATGCTTTCCTGTCAAGTAGTGCCTTATAGAGAGGGAGCATTCTAATAAGCTTTTGTATCTCAAAAAGCCCATTTCAGCACAAGGGAAGATTTATTTCTCCATGTCATGTTTTTAACAAGCAGATAAAGAAAGAAACACAGATAATCTCATTCATAAAATTAAAATGTTTCATACTTAGTTATTTATGTAATTGTCTATTCAGGTACAAATAAGAGATTTGTTCTCCTTACTTAGTAAGAGCCCTGTGCTGTTACTTGAGCACCCTGAGTTGGTAAAGTTTGGTTAGGGTTTCCACAATCAAGCCCCTATTTTCAATGGTTTTATAACCTTGCTATAAAATAATAGTGCCGCAGGCATGAACTCAGTATATGAATTTCCCATCCAGCAGTTCTACTATAGAAAATAGAAGTTTAATTATGTAATTACAGGAATGATTGGTTATTTTTTAAAATCAGTTTTAACACTGTTGATACTTTTGACATAAAAACAGCAGCTCCAGAGAGTAAGATGGAGAGTCTGTACTTTACAGTTTTGGCACCTGACATGTAAATTAATAGTACAGTTGAAACGAATATCCATGATTAGTACTATAATTTGAGGAATTCACCCACTTCAAACCAGATCTGAAAAAGCAGCCTCACTTCATCCAATATCTACATCTATGACTTCAATGTCACAACTATTTATTTATTTATTTATTTATTTATTTCCATAAATTTCTACCCCGCCCCTCCTGCCATGCAGCTCGGTCATTTCAGTATTTTAGGTCATTTCAGTATTTAGTTCCTTAATTTTGGCATCAATAGCCAAAGTGAAATAATGAAAATGCTGAAATAACCAAAATACCAAAGTGAACAATGTATCCAAATCAAAATAATCAAATATGTGAATATCTGTTTTGGCTGTGAATGTCACTCAAACTTCACCCAAATGTCTCCCAGAATTCAGAGGGCTATCTAGAAATGCAAATAATATCTGCAGTCACAAAATCCCACCTCTTCCGCTCTGCCCTTCCTAACTCCTGCTATCCATTCCCACCCAGGATTATCCCCCACCTGGTATCTGTAAATTCCCAATTTACTGCAAGCAAGCCAAGAACATGTACCTGAGTTCTCGCATCCTCATGAATGTCACATTCCTTGTCTCTCCCTCTCTTTTCTCCTTCCCTGTCTCCCCTCCCCCATCTTTAGATTGTAAGCTCTCGGGCAGGGACCGTGTCCATCTTATTCTTTGTAAAGCGCCAGGTACATTGCTGATGCTATATAAATGTCCACAATAATAATAATAATAATAATAATAATAATTAATAATAATAATAACATCTACTATTCATTTAAGCTATAATTAATAGAAATATTGTGATTTAGAAAAACTTTAATTTTTCACAATAAGTATTTTTTATCATTAGGATCAGAACCACCAATTTGTCCTTAAGTTGCAGTTTGAAATACACTACAGGAAAAAAAAGCCAATACTAATTGATAAATGAAAAATAGGGGAAAGATTTACCAAGTTCTAGAATTATTTTTCTACAGTACAGAAACAGAAGTGTCACGCATCTTAGGGCAATTGTGAAATTCCCTTCATTGGATGTTTTCCAAGACTGGCTCGATAAGTATTTGTCTGTGAAGCAGTAGGTATAGGGCACCCTGTCTTGAGCTGGATTAGATGGCCCTTCAGGTCCCTGCTAAGCTTACAGCTCTATGCCACAAACTGAACATGGCATTGGAGAGAGATAATATTCTTGTGGCCAGGTTCACTGATAAATTTAGACTGAAGTCAATCAGCACAGGTGGTTGGACCAAGCCTCAGGAGTAGAAATCTGGGTAGGACACATAAAGGAAAAAGCCTAATAGTTGTGATGTATTGTGTGAAAAATGGACATGAGACATTTTTCCCTTTGAGCAGACTCCATGTTTGAACCAACACTGTCCACTCTCCTTACAAGAAATGATGAAGTGTAAGGCCACCCTGGGCCCCGCTCCTGGGGGGGGGGCACACTTGGGGTCCCCAGCTCCCGGTCTGACAGTGGCCAGGAGCTGGAGATCCCGAACGTGGGGCCCCCGGCTGAGTCCGACTTGACTCCGACTGACAGACAGCGGAGGGGGCCAGCAGGAGTAAGGGAGAGGCAGAGGCCCCACCTCTCCCACACTCCATGCCCCACCCCTCCACTGCCTGTCAGTCTCTTGGCCAGGGGAAATGTGGGAGAGGCGGGGCCTCTGCCTCTCCCTCATTCCCCCTGGATGAGACAGCCAGGCAACGGAGGGGGCCAGCGAAAGTGAGGGAGAAGCAGAGGCCCCGCCTCTCCCTCACACCGTGGGTGGCCTCCCACCGCTGCCTGTCAGTCTCTTGGCCAGGGGAAATGTGGGAGTGGCAGGGCCTCTGCCTATCCCACATCCCCCCTGGCCGGGACAGCCAGGCAATCGGGGGGGAGGGGCAGCAGAACGTCCGGTGGCGCTGGCAGGCAGCATGGAGGAAGATTTAATCTGCTGCCATGTGCCCATCCCACCCGAGGCTCCGAGCTTGGGCAGGGCCCAGGACAGCAGTAGCAGTGGATCAGGTAAGTGATCCAATGGCTGGGCTTGGGTATGGACAGAGGGGAGTACCCCTCTGCCCATCCCCGAGCCCAGGCCTGGGTAGTGCGCTGCCCCCAGACCAAGCCAGGGAGCTCCCCCTGAGCCAGGGAGCCCCCTGAGCCTCTGTCTCTCCCACATTCCCCCTGGCCGAGACAGCCAGGCAATGGGTGTGTGTGTGTGTTTGTTTGTGTGGGTGTGCAGTGGACATTCTGGTGGTGCTGGCGGGTAGCGCGGCAACAGATTCAATCTGTTGCCACATGCCTGCCCCACCCGAGGCTCCGAGCCCAGTGTGGGGCTCAAGCTGGGAGCGGCGGTGGCAGCAGTGGCGGATCAGGTAAGTGATCCAATGGCTGGGCTTGGGGATGGGCAGAGGGGAGTGCCCCTCTTCCCATCCCCGGGTCTGGGTAGTGCACTACCACTAGACTGAGCCAGAGATTGCCCCCTCAGCCGGTGGCCAGAATAGGGCCCCGCCTTTGTTCCCCACCCTAGGCCCTGCTTACCCTAAGGCCAGCCCTGAGGACCAGTTAGGTTCACAAACACTGAGGCAAGGGGAGACAGCAGCGCACTGGATGAGTCAAGGCCAACTATCCCTTTTATGCTGAGGTTAAATGCATCTATTTTATTGTCTAATAATTATTAGACAATAATAATTAACTTTTATTTATGAATTAACAGTTATCTATGTCTATAAATTATTTAATGACTGTAATCTAACTCTTATACTTAAATTACTTTATCCCTTTACAATGAACTTGAATATTAAACCACTCAGACCACTATGAAATCTTCTCTCCTACCTTTACTCCATCAGCAATCCACACTCTTCCTAGCCCACTTGTCAGGTTTTCTTAAGTTTCAACTCCTGCCATCTCTCACTTTGCTGTATTGACTGACAATCTTGACAGATGATACTGCGTGCAAGTTTTTGTTCTGGTATAGTCACACTTTCCAAGTTCAACTGAGAATAACTGGCCAGTTAATTGTAAATCCTCATATTCTCATTCGTCTGGCAACCCAAATTTGTAATTTCACATGGTCTGTGGCTGGTCCCTTCAGAGAAGAGCCTCCTGAGGCTTGTCCTGACAGCCTCCTTCGTCCTTCCCCTCCCACGGTTTCCCCACAACTGTCCCTCTTTTTAAAAATTCTTCTTTTTCATTGACTAGAGCCAACATTCCATTAAGCCTGGCTGTGAACCACCTGGCTGTGTGGGCACCACATAAATTCAATAGGAATAACGTTGCTTGCCTTTCAGAGAGTGGTAGACAGGAGATCTGCCTGGATTGAAGACGTATAAATTACAATTTTTAGTGTCGGTAAGACTGAATATGGTCATGATCTTTATGGCATTATAATGGTAATACTGTATAACTGTGCTCATAATATGCCATTATCATAATCAATACAAGCAGTCAAGGTGGAGTCAAGACATCTGGACACATATCTCCTCAGTATACAGGTGCCACTAAAGGGAAAATACAGCACAATATGTAAGCTACAGTATCAAAACAGGACTTCCTTCTGCTGCTCTTGAAGCCGCTAGGAATTCTGCTGCTGAACCAATGGGAATACAATCAAGTATATTTTGTACTTAACACAAACAGATGCCTCTCTGTATCAGTGACCGTTTTTACACAGACGCCACTCCCACCCCCCGCTCGATGTTCAGGGGCACCAGCTGGCTATGGGTGGCTGGATGGGTGTCTGCTCGGCGTTCATCCATGTGAACACCAAGCATGATGGTTGGGGGTGTGTGCATGCTCCCACACAACACCCACCTCCACCCATCACTCACCCACCTCCAGCCACGGAGCCCTCCAGAAAACCAGAGGAGGCCCCGTGGGTGGAGGTAGGTGGAGATGGGTGGAGGTGGATGGGTGTCCATGTAAAGGGACACCCACCCACCTCCACCCACCGTGCCAAAACACCCATCCCCCATCCACCCCCATCTGTGTAAAAAGGGCCAGTGTTAGAAGGTTGATCATTGTACTTCTTCCATGAATTGATCAATCTAAAATATTTCATTTTTTCTCTCTCTTTCCCCATCCCAAGAGTACATGCCAGGAAGATTTGGACATGAGGACTCCGTGGGATATGCTGCTTTTCTCATTGATGGGAGCTTAAATACAAAAGTGACTATATCAATGTTTGTCCGAACACGGAAGTCCTCTGGATTGTTACTGGCTTTGAGGAACACTACATATCTCTATATAAAGATCTGGTTGGAAGATGGGAAACTAGTATTGTTAACTCCAAATTCCCCCAAACTAGTAGGAAAGCGCCCGATGAGCGATGGAATTTTTTATTTCATATCATTAAAAATAGAGCCAAATAAGATTGAATTATTCCAGTCATCTCAATATCTAGGGTATATCTCCATGCCTGTACTAAAAATCCAAAGTGGCGATAGTCTATATGTAGGAGGATTACCAGATCAACAAGAAACCGATATCACTGGTGGGTATTTCAAAGGCTGTATCCAAGATTTAAGAGTGAATAACCAACACCTGGAATTCTTCCCTCTCACCACCTCAATGAATTTTATCATCACCAGAACACTGATCAATGTGGCCCCAGGTTGTACTGGAGATGACCTTTGCAAGGTAAGGATGCCATTTCTCAAAGTACATTTCCGTGGCTACATCTTGGCAATCTCTTTGATTTACGAATGATTCTAAACAGTATGAGACAGCAATGACATGTTAACAACATATATGTGAACAGACTGGTAACATGGTTTTGCCAAACAGTCCTGCAAATCATGGATATCAGTAGGAAAACATCTGGGGAGATTGGGAGGAAGGGCTGAGGGAATTTGACCAAGCAATGAAAAAATGAGGTAATGATAACATATTGGTAAATTTTCTATTCATTAACTTTTAACCTTCCATGGTTTTCAATCTTAGATAATATCCTTGGCATCACTCTAACCAGATATGATAAAAGGCAGGTCATCAGGCACGTTATGCGTCTCAGTTCTGACAGTGACAATAAATACTATAATTTTACACATTGACAAAGGCAGATTTGATGTAACCTAGAACTCCAAAGTTCTCTTTTCCCATTAAGCACATGGTAAAGGATCAATTAATTTACAATGATATTATCTAACAAAAAACCTTCCGGTTTACAAAAAAATAGTTCAGGCAGGTTCTTACTACTTAAACAAATCCTAAAAACCAAGGAAATTAATATTTCCAAAGCCCAGCAACCAAAGGAGAAAAAAAAAACCTCAAACAACAACCCCACATCTCCCGAACTCCTGCCAAACCCACCTTAACAACTATGTAGTGTTAAGTTTTGTTTGGTTTCCTATCCTCAGACTCATGGCCTTACCTTGTTTTTTTGGCGGGGGGAGATGGGGGGTTGTACCCACCAGGTTGCTGTCCACTTTGCAAGATATATGTGCACGGGGGCTTTGGACCCCACTATGAATAATGGGTTAGCTGCTGGAGGGTTGGTGTTTTTTGTGTTGTGGGTACTAATGAGAATTGTTCATTAGCCAAGGCAGGGTGCAGAGAGTTCCCTGGTGAATGCAGCTGACATGTTAGAATGGGATGTTCCTTCTTATTTACTTGGTGACAAAACTGGCCCCTTCCAGGCTAGGGAGAAGGGGCCCCTGAGAATAAGCTACAAATCTGTTGAAGTCAATAAGCCATTTGTACAGTTCTCACTGGTGAGGGTTCCTGGAACTGCTTCGGTACTGCAGCAGAGGGGGATTAGTTATGTTAGGGCCAATGCTGTTTGCATGTGTGCTCCTGCAGGGATCTTTGTTCTGGGTAGAGGGAGTTTACAGGAGGGAGGAGAATTTTGGAGTAAACTCTCTTTCCTGGCTCTATAGTTTAGTAACAACCCAGCCTGTGAGTTGACTTTTCCCTCCACTCTTTGGCTGCTGTTACAGTTACTCTATGGCGCCACCTTTGCTTTTCTAATATAATGCCCCCAATTAGGATGGCCATTCCTCCCCTTTAAAGGAGTACACTTATGAAAAATACATGGTGCAGGGCTGCACTGGAACCACTGCAGCCCTGCAACATGTATTTTTCATATGCATCCTCAGGGAGGTATGGCCACCCTACCCCCAATGCTACATTCTACAGACCCAATCTGCAAGTGCTGTACACTTCCTGCCATCCCCATAACCTTTCCCATACTCCAGCTCACTAAGCTTGTCTGTCTGCTTTCCTGCCGGATTAATGAAGGAGACCACCTGTGGTCTCCCCCCTGCTTTTCAGAGTGCCAGTTAAGCATTGATTTGCTAGGGAAGGTGTTGGTGTTGTCCCTTGCCACTTCATTATGCAGAAGAGGAAAATCAATGAAAATCTAACACCGCACTTTCCGACAAACGAGATGCCTTCTGTACGATTGTGTCTACCCCAGAAGTGGCTGAACTGAGGGGGTTAATCTTGTATATCTCAATATTTGAATGCTCTCTGGAAGATCTTCCTACACTGCAGCAGGGTTAAGTCCCATCTAGACTCATCCTGCTGCTCAGAAACTGTGGAAATTTCACTGTCACTGGAGGTAGGTGGAGATTAAACCAGTGTCCTAGAGGGAGAGCATTTTAAGGGGCAGCCTGCTATGATATAGCCTTTTCTCCCCCACAACCTCAGAGTTCCAGCGCTGGCCCTGGTAACTGTGTCTGCTCCCCTGAAACATGCCAGCTGGCCACAGATTGTAAGCCTCTGGGGCAGGGGCCTGTCTCTAAAGAATTTACAGTGTCATGTACATTGCTGGTCTTATATAACAATCTGGATTACCCATCATTTTGGAAACAGTGGGATCCTGTAACATATACTTGGGGAGTGGTGGTGTTCTTTGAGCACTGGACTGCACTACATGGCTGGAGTTAGTGATGGAGCAGAGCAGAGTCCAGCTGATGGCTGCTTTGGGGGCTGGTGGGTTAATGCCTGGCCATTCATTCTGACTCCCAGAACGGTGTGTCTGTGACTGATGCCCATGTCATTGTCCTCTTGTAGTGAGGATCCTTACACACAGTGTGGATGCCTGTGCTCAAAAGGGACTTGGTCCAATGTCAATGGGAAAGGTTTGTCCTAGCTGGACCTGCTGGCTTCCCTGCAGTAACATGTCCCTCACACACTGTGGGAACATGGGATTCCTCTTCACTTTCCATTGAAAACTTGCAAAAAAAGCTCAGTTTCTCTTTTTCTAGTCTGGGCCTCACAGAGTTGGCTGCCCTCCATGTAGAAGCTGTTAGTTTCAGGATGACTTGGAAGAAATTAACTCTGTGTTGGTATTTAAGCTCAGAGTGGCTCTCCTGATCTGTTTTCCCACCACTCCTTGGATTAACTCCCTCTTGCTTTACTGATAGTGAGACAGGCTGGAACTGGGAAGTTTGGACCCAGCTCCAACTTTCATGTGTAGGGAGGAGGGGTGCTGGTGGAGGGGTTTGCACTTGAAGTGTTGTCTCCCTTGCCCCTGTGCACACACATACACATACACACACACACAGTCTCCCTCCCCCCTGTGCGCACATGCGCACGCACACACACACACACACAGTCTCTCTCCCCCCACGATACACACACACACAGTCCCTCCAGTGCACACACATACACATGCACACACACAGTCTCCCTCCCGCAGCACGCACACCTACACCCCTCCTCCTCCTCGTCCAGCGTCACGAAGAGCAGCCAGGCTCCACTGCTGGAGTTGGAGCTGTTAGCACTGAAGAAGCTGGAGCTGGAGCTGCCGCCGCCGGCACCACCACTACCAAGACTAAAGGAAGAGGAGCTGCTGCTGCTGATGATGATGCAACTGCTGCTGCTAAAGCCAGAGCCGTCATTTTGAAAGTGCCAGGATCCTCGTGCGCATGCACAGCAGCATCCCCAGCACTTTCAAAATGATGGCTCCAGGTTTCGCAGCGGCCTCTCCAGATTCAGTAGCACTAGCAGCCAGGTGAGTGGCTGGTGACACGGGTACCACATCACCCACCCCCAGATCCTGGCAGACAGGTAGGAGCAGCATTAGTTCCTACTCCCCCCTTGCACCCAAGCTGCTGCGGGTTGGGGAGAGCTGTGGCAGTGGTGGTGGCTTTGAAAGTTGTGACTTCAGGAAGACAAGCAGGTGGGTGCTTGGGTGGGGGGGAGCAGCGTAAGTTCTTTCCACCCAACCTTCCACCCAGGCTGCTGCCAAAAAGGAGGTCTAGTTGCTGTTCCCTACCCCATCCCCCACCAGAATCCTGACCCCCGCCCCATCTCACTACAGCTAGCCCTGCCAGCAGACATTATGCTGACTACATATCAAATGTAAGCTTTAGAATGTTCATTGTTATGCCACTTTCCATAGCATTTTTAGCATCAGATTTCTCTAAAATCCATCCACCAAAGGTTCTGAAAAAACCACCAGACCTTAGAGGACCTGTCCCTTTAATTTTTTATCTCATTCTGGGAAACTAACATGCTCCCAGAAATGAACAAACCCCGACAAAAGAAACCTTGCCAACCCGGAAATAAACAGCCTGAAAAATCCAATGCAAGAGAATGGAGGCACTTGCATTGGAACTCCTACCTGCCTTAACTAATAAAGCCGCTCCTGCATCTCTATAATACAGTGAAAATGATGATGAATTTACAACATATTATGCTCCCCTCCCCCAATTGGAGGAGAACATTGTGTCATCCCCCTCCACACATTGGAGGAAGGTAGCAGAGACAGGGTGCAAGGCTTCAGGAGAACTGCAGCCCAGTTGAGGTTGCTAAGGCAACCTCTGCTTATGATGCAAAGGCAAGCCTCGTCTTGCGAGGCTTCCCAGTGGCCATTTTGGGCCTCCCCAGCTAGCTCCTCATTCCGGCTGGTGAAGCCCTTGCAGCTGGATGTATGGACACCCACCAGCTTTAGGCCACTTTTAAATGAGTGGGCCAATCTAGCACATTGAAAAATGCACTTTTAGAAAAGTCACACAAGGGGCATTTTGAAGCACCAGAAGTCAATATCAAGGTCTTTCAAATGCGGATTTAAAAATAATGCGTGAGCTGTGATTCCAATGACAGCCAGCAACTTCCAGTGTGTCTAAACACACACACACACACACCCGCGTGACTTTCCTAAACGTACATTTTTCAATGTGCTAGATTGGCCCACTCATCTAAAAGCAGCCTTAGACTTGCTGCACTGTGAGCCATGGCAGGTTACCAATTGATGGGGCCAGGAAGGAATTTTTCCAGCTGCCTCTGATTGGCTAAAAGGTGACTGGTTTTTCCCCCCACTTTCCCCATAGTGTTCACTTTCAATAGGTAAACCATATAGCAATGCTCGTTTTGTCACACTCAATGGGTGCAGTGGAAAGTTGGCAAGTTTGTAGTTACTACGGCAAAAAATTAGGAGACATCTCCTTATGAGATGCACAGGGGGTAGTGCAAGGGCATAGAGTGCAGCCCAGCATTCGATCTTGCCCAGGGGCACACAGTGATGCAGTCATTAATCTGCAAGATCCCATGCGGTTCTAGATTAGGCATGGTACATCACTGGCCTCTGTTCCAGAGGGGCAACAACGGGCCCCCAGCAGGAATAATGCATCCACATGCCCCCAGTCCAAGCTGGACACCTTGGACATGGGGCCAGGTTAGTTCATGCAGGGAGGTTGGCCCCTCCTCAAAAGAGTTGACTGTGTTTTAAAGTTAAATATGTTTTATGTGTGTATATGCAATAGATGTATAAAGACAATCATTTGTGTATTTCATAAACATTTTGTGCATCTTCATATTTTTAGCAGTTATTTGCAGCCATGTTCCTCGCTTTGATCTTCTTTCCCTTCTGTCTCTTGCTGTGCCTTTTCCTGTCTGCTTTCTTTTAAAAAATTCTTTCCGCCTCTAAGAAAATGTTTCATTTAACAGATTTCATTTCTTTACCCCTCTTTTGTTTCCTTTGTGTTTCTTGTTCCTTCTCTCTTTCTCTTCCCCCACAGGACTCTCAGTTTTGATCTTCCCCTTGTAGCGCCTTCTCAAACATCTCCACAGTGCGTTTCCTTCAAGGCAGACAGCGGGGATAAGATTTTATCCTTCTTTCCCTAGTAAGGGCTAAGATGATGGAAAGGGAGCAGTGCAGAGGAGAACAGTAGCTCAGGCTCTGCTTGTTTAGGTGGAGAGGCCCTCATTCTGATAGGCATTCTCCTCTGTGGGGGGTCACAAGTAAGGAGCTTTCTACCTAAAACAATACACCTACATGTGTAACTGGTGCTGTTGTAGTAATGACAGTGGCCGGATGTGTAGTGAGCCAACCTGTGTGCGTGTCTTTCCAAAAAGCCATCAGTTGTGTTGCAAATTCTGTACTTGTCAGGAACCATTGGCCTTGAACCAGCATCAGCAGCACCATGGCAGCTTCTTGGTTCCTGTCTTGACTGTAGTTTAGAGGGCTTCCTGCAGCAGCCCAAACCACATTCCCGGCTTCCTGACTGGCCACCTTTCTAGTATAAAAGACTGCCCACCAGGAAAAGGAAACTGGAAGTGACAACTTCCTAGGCTTCTTCTGATTCCAGCCTGGCCCTCCATTCCTCCAGCTTTCATCCTCCATTCCTGTCCAGCCCTTGTCCCAGTCTCCTCAGACTGACTTCCTTCCTAGCATTGCACCACATGGCTGGTTATCTTGATTCTGCTCTTTGGACTGACTTTTGATATATTACCCAATCCTGTTTGACTCACTGATCCTGCCCATGATCCAGTATCAAATGCTTTAGTTCACTTTAAGCCTGTTTCCTGCAAATCTCATCTTCCCTTTTAAATCTGTTTTCCCTCTGCACCTCCTCTCCCTTCAGCCATCTCTTTTTATCTAATATTATTTCTGCATATTTCTTCTTCTTCTACTCCCCACTTCCTAAAGAAGGACTAGCCCCAAAACGTTATTTCCTTGCCCATTTTCCCCTGCTGCCTAGTTAGATCTATTGTCAACCCAACAAGACACTGTACTTGAAAAAGCAAAACTGTCTTGACAATGTACACAGGAAATGAGTGAAAAGTAATGAACAAAAATTCTGTCTTTTGTTACATAGTCTCACCTTCCCTTGTGTGGGAGTCTGCTGACACTTGTTCATGCTGTGTTTGTCTCCACTCTTTCCCAATCAGTTTAATCCTTGTCACAATGGTGGTGTTTGCTACTCCATGTGGGATGACTTCACTTGCACCTGTCCCCCAAATACAGCAGGGAAAGCATGTGAGGAAGTGATTTGGTGTGAGCTCAGCCCGTGTCCCCATGAAGCCCAATGCCTGCTGGTACACCAAGGATTTGAATGTAGGTACTACTTTTCCATCCTTTCTCTCCACCTCAGACAGTGTCAGTTTTCATAAACCTTTCAAAGTAAATCAGGCACCCTAGTCCTCATGTTACTCCCACTGATTTCTGTTTCTATTTTGTCATGTTAATATTAATATAGATCCCTGCCACCAAAAGAAATATCGAAAAGTTAAGGGTACTTTGGTAAATGTGAGTTTGTCAGCAATCATGTATGTCTGAAGAGAGTGTGAGAATCATTTTATTTTTAGCCTACAAACAAACAAACAATCAGTTCCTCAGTTTGAACAGACAATAAAGAAAAGGAATATCTGGGTGATATTTTCTCCAGGGCTTTTAGGCTGTAATCCTGACTCCACTGAAGTCAGTGACAAAATTCCTCTTGACTTTAATGGAATTAGGATTTCGCCCTTACTCTTCAGTTATTTGCTGCACCTACTTGGCAAGGTTATAAGCAGACTGTATTGCTTGTCAGTGCCAGTGTGCCCCCCATTGAACAGTACAGCAAGATAAGAGGATCCTCTCAGGGATTAACCTTAAGATGTTCTCCATCCTCTTGGAAAGGGATGCCAGATGATATGTGCTCTCTCTCCTCACATACACACACACACACACACCTTAATTCCATTTTCTTAAAGTGAAACATCTCTTTAAAAATGTTAAGCCACTTAATCCCAGAAAAGCATTTGAAAGACAGAGTCATTAACTGTCTTAAAAAAGAAAAGCCCACTGGAGTTCCAACAAACCCACTGGTTAGAAAATTAATGACCACTAATTACCTTAAAAGCATCAAGAATCTTGCATATCACATTTATATTCTTTTTCATATCTGAAGTGGAATTTTAGAAAGTAACTAAGGACTTTGTAGTGATGTTCTTTTATCAAAGCAAAACCCAACAGGGCTACGAAGCAGGATTATTGAAAACAAAGTGCTAGGGAGGCAGTTAGTGCAGCTGACTCCTAGCAATAGAAGGCTGGTCAGCAAAAGTTTTCTAGCACAGAAAAAATGGAACAACCTGCAAGCAGATGAATAGGATGCAGGGACATGAAGAGCTCTTGGAGTAAGCATGAGAGGATATAATTACAATAAAATTTTTACTCATTTGCTAATACTCTGCACTTGTACTTGATGAAAATGTTAAGATTTGTCATTTCTTACAATCTTACACTTTCTTGTAAGTGGTTCTCCCAGCACCAGGTACAAGTTGCCACTGGACCTGCTCCCAATCACTGTTCTAACTACTTTTTCTCACCTACGTGTCTTTAACTTACAACATGCAAAGTCCTTATACCATCTCCATTTACAATACAGTTCAATCAATCCTTCCCTTTTGGTTCTCCTTAAGGGAGTTTCTAGGCACCTATTACATAGCCCCTTGACCTGGTACATTCCCTGCCAGCCAGTTTCCTTTCTTGGTTTCCCTTTCAGAAAGTTCCCTTTTTGAGACCTCTTGTCTTTAGCCCAGCCCAGCCCAGCCCCACCAGCCAGTTCTCAGGGTTGGGATAGAATCTGTGGACCCCTTCCAACTGGGCCCTCAAGACGAGACTCAGAGCCTGAGGCAGAACCCTCCAGCTTCTACTTGCCTCTCCCTAGTGGTCTAGCCCTTAACTCCCTGACTTTAGCTTTTATGGCTGCGGCTATGCCCCATCCACTGCTCAGCTGAGCTGTCAGCAATGTGTTAACTTGGCTCTTAGCCAGCCATCATCTTAAAGACCAACATTTGCTTTGCAGCACAGGGGCTCCACCCTTGCAAAGACTTACCTCAGCCCCTCTTTGGCCTGGTCTTGCAAGAATTAAATGACTCTGTATAACAAAGTATAACTAGTAACACCAATGAGCAGAAGTGTTTGCTGTTTCAAGGCAATGTGCAGGGATAGTAGCTGATGTAAATAGACAGAACTCTCTTGAAACCAGCAGATAAACTGATGCCATGGCCCATGGGTATGTGAATTTACAATCTAGCTTCCTATTATTATTGTCAAGTGCCATAAGTGTGCAGAGCTTTCTCCAAATTGTGAAGAATCGGGTGCCAATTATAATCATGCTCACACCCAGTTAAAACCAGCCTATTGCCATTCGCGTCAGTGAAGTTACTTCTGATTCAAAAAGGTAGAAAGGAGATCAGAACAAATTCTGCAATTTAAAAGAGTTTCTAGTCTAAAAGACAAAGTTCAGACAAAGCCACACTGAAAACCCCCAGAGGACTGATATCATTCAAAATATTTAGTGCAAGTTTCTACACTCTCAATAACTTAGCATATCTTTATTGACTTCAAGTATTTCTTTTAATGAGAAAGTGATAGTGGAAGATGATATTAATTGTGTATGTCTTGTGTTAATGTGGGTACCACTAGGGCACTAGTGGGAGCCTGGGGACTAGAGAAATTGTACTGTATTCATGTCTCTTCCACTGACTTGCTGTTACCTTGAGCAAGCCATTGCAACCCTTCGTGTCTTTTCTCCCCCTCACTCCTTGTTGTCTTATGTATTTTACAGCTTCTCGAACCTCCACCCCCCAAAAAAATAGTTCTCTCAGTTTCAAAACTGACTAACCCACATTTTTCACATTCATTTGATTCAGCAAAACTTTCAAAACTAAATTGTGAACATGTCAAAACTGCAAAAAATGGTTGATATTTTTGACACTATGCAAAAACATTTTCAAAACGTTGAAACACATTTGGCTTAGTGTCAACATTATCAAAACACTTCCATTACAACACCCTTCTCCCACCCACATTGACCCCAATCCAGGTCTGCGTGGGTGTGCGAAGGATATGCTCCAGCTGAGAACACAGATACGCTGGGGCATGCTATGATGCATAACCCCATAGAAGGGAAGGGTCTAGAGTGAATGGCAGATGCAACGAGACAGGTAGGTGTGGCAGGAGGTAGAGGTTGGCCAGTAGGCACCAGGGCAGGTATGAATTCTGCCCTGCCTCCAGAAGATTGTTGAGTAAGGCTGGGGCCGAGTGGTGCTGTCTCGCCAAAAGCGGAGCATCTCCTGCAGTCCATAGAAGTGGTGTTGCACCACTCCCATGTGTGCCAGGATTCACTGCCAGTCCTCAACAGCACACCACCAAAACAGAGGAGGTTCTTGCAGCTGGATTGGACATAGAAAGACCACACATTGCCTTTTCCCCATCCTCTCCTTATCCCACCGGACTGGCTGACAGCCATTGGGCTAAGTGCGTGTGTTTTGAGCCTTTTCACTGGGGATGAGTGACATGGAGGAACACACCACAGCCCCACCACTGCAGGAAGCAGGCACCGCTTCTACTTCATCCCCAGAATACAGAATCCTTCATCCCCAGAATCTAGAGGGATCTAGATTTGTGCAGGCTGCTGCCGCATACTTGGGCATGATCTCTTTTCAGACCCAGGGGTACGGAGCTCAGTCCTGAGCCCAGGCTGCAGCTCTGCCAAACTCTTATCCTAGGGAAGTGACGAGCTGATTGATTAGTCACCCTTCTCAGTTTGGAAGAGCCACAGCCAGGGTGCAGGAGTTCCATACCTCAGGGTCTGAAGGGAGATCATGTCCAAGTAGGCAACAAGAGCCTGCACCAGATTCTGGGGACAAACCAGCAGTAGAAATGCTTTCTTCCTAGATGGGGGGAACAGGGGTATGTATGTGATGGGGAAGGACATGTGTGTGGGTAGCTGCCTGCTGTGCAGCCTGTGCAACAGATCAGATGACCCATCAAACATCAGAGATCCAAGCCTAGAGGGTCATTGGCTCTTTTGGGATGGCATTGTAGCACCCTGGGTTGCCACGGCTTTCCTGTGTGGGGTTTGGAGGAGCAACTGTTTTGCTGCCTAACTCCATGCCTCTGGGTACAGGGGGCGGGGGGCAGTGGTGATGAGGGGCAGGAAGGGCTCCCTTACTGGCGCAGACTCTTGACCACTAGCATTCCACCCCAACCCAAGACTTCCGCTAGCACAGCGCTCAGACCCGAATGCTGCCTGTGCACCTGTGGTATGCTTATCTGGATCAGGGTCTTAGGCTTTTTTTAATATGGACAGCCCCCCTCCCCCACTGGGTGTGCGGGCACGTGTGGGGGGGGGCATCTGTGTACACGCTGCGGTGGTGGGTGGGGAGGAGGCTCCGTGAGTGGAGGTGAGTGTATGTCTGTGGGAAAGAGAGCACACCCACCTTCACCTGCCACCAGTGCACACCCATCCCCCCACCCACGTCCGTGCAAAAAGGGCTTATTGCTGTGTTTGCACGGACGTCCCACTCCCCCCACTGGGTGCTCAGGCAGGTGTGCAGTGAGGGGGGTGCGTCCGTGTGCATGCCTCAGCGGTGAGTGGGGGGATGGGTGTGCACCTGTGGAAACACCACAGGCGGTGGGTGGGGGTGCATGCATGCTCCCAGTGCACCCCCACTTCCACCCATCACCCACTCACGGAGCCATCCGACAAAATAGAGGCGGCTCCATGGGTGGAGATGGGTGTAGGTGGGTGGAGATGGGTGTGTGCCCATGGGAAAGGGAGCACACCCACCTCCACCCACAGCCAGCGCACACTCATCCCCCCACCCCCCAGCAGCACCATGTGAAAACGGCCTTAGTCTTAAACTAGTTCACTCACCCCCAGTTCCTCCCATGTGGTGTTACTTTCAAATGTCAGCATTTTCCTATTTCAAAACTTTTCAATGATATCATAATTGTTTTTGTAATAAAAACAAAACACTTTTTCATGAAATAGTTCAACTGCCTCAGTGGATGTTCTTCTCTTTGGACAGGTGTTGCCAATGCAGTTTTTAGTGGCAGAAGCAGTGCAGTATTTTACAGAAGCAACGGGAAGATAAGGAGAGACCTGACTAGTATTGCATTTGGCTTTCGGACTAGGGATCCAGACGTAATACTGCTTTATGCCGAAAAGGAGCCTGAGTTTCTTACCATCAGCATTCAGAACACCAAATTAATGTTCCAGCTGCAAAGTGGCAACAGCTTCTATACGCTGAGTCTGACCAGCTCCCGGTCCGTGAATGATGGTGAATGGCACCAAGTGGCTCTCTCAATGACAGAACCACTAGCCCAGTCCTCTAGATGGCACATTGATATAGATGATAAAAAAGAAACTGCAACTAGCACAGTTGCCACAGGAAGCCTCAACTTTCTAAGAGAGGAAACAGACATTTATCTGGCTGACAAAGCTTTTGACAACCTGGATGGTCTAAGAGGATGCATGAGCACTATAGAAATCAGTGGCCTTCATCTTTCCTACTTTGAAAATGCTGATGGCCACACTAAGAAACCTCAAGAGGAACAGTTCCTCAAAATATCTGCCAACCTCATAGTCACCGGCTGTTTGCAATTGTATGCCTGCAGCTCCAGTCCTTGCATGAATGATGGGATATGTGAGGACCTATACAGTGACTACCTGTGTACATGTCCCAAAGGAGTGACCGGAGCACATTGTGAAACCAATATTGACGAATGCTCATCAAACCCCTGTGTTCATGGAAACTGTACCGACAGGATAGCATCATACGTGTGCAAATGTGAACTAGGCTATACAGGGGTTAACTGTGAAAAGGACATAAATGACTGTCATGGACACCTGTGTGCCAATGGGGCCACCTGCATTGATGGGATTAACAGTTATTCCTGCTTGTGTGCTGGGAACTTCACTGGGAAGTTTTGCAGGTACAGTACAAAAGGCAGCTGCAGAAGTTCCTGCCTCTATTGTTCACCTCACAGGTTGTTTAAATTCAATTTAGCAAAGATCAGACCCTAATTCAAACCCAGAGTAGAATTCTCTGAAGAATGATTGCATTGCTTGCTTTCCCATTTTGAGGATTTAAGCATATATTTACAAAGGGCTTGCTTTTGTATTCTGTAGGAGCCAAAACTCAAGTGAACTCAGTGTATATTTATCATGTGTCTTGGATTTAGTATTTGACTTTAAATTTTGAAGGCTTTTTTGATACCTTAGGAAGTCATTTACGGGGAAAAATAATATGAATTCTGTTCTTCATACAGAATTTCCACTGAAATATTATGAGGACATGAAATTCCAGTTTGTTTTCAACCCCGTATTGACTCCATGAGACACTAGAAAAGGAAGATGAAAAGCACGTACACATAGCCACTATCTAAATCCTGCATATCTTACACAGGCAAAACTCCCATTGACTTAGTGACATAAACGGAATTTGAATCAAGGCCACAAAGCTAAATTTGTATCCTGTCCAGTCCTCAGGCACCAACAATGGGACACAATACAAATAATGCTAACAATTAACCACAACAAATTATTGTAATCAACCACACTCACCTATGCAATAACTGTGGGAACAGGACCCCGTGGGCCACATCACCAGCCCGTATAAGGGGGCATAATTCGACTGAAGCCAGCAGAGTCAACGTTCATTTGCTGCAATGGAATTACACTAACTTACACCAGCTGAGGATCCGGTGCTATGTTTCTAATTGCTTTGTAAATCATGAAGGAAAATAGAGACCAATGATAACAAATTTGAAAAATACTGAAGTAACTAAGGAACCTAAACCCCATTGACTTTCAATGGTGTAAAGCTTTGCCTGAGTAAGGAATGTTTATTGGTAAGGCTGGAACAAATAGGGCTTTTCCAATTTGTCCAATAAATTCTGTTAATGAAGCCTTGCATTTGATTTAACCAAACTTTCTACTTTAAGTTTGATTAGTTGTTGTCTCAAAGCCAGAATCAACATCTATTACTTCAAGTTAAAACTAATGTAATTAAGTTTTACTCATCAGTCAAATAAATTACCCTGGACCACATTGTGACAATCCATCACAATTTACAGAATTATCAAATCATCTAATGTCAAATGGGAAAACACGAATATCAAATTACTAGGATCAAATATTGCATTAATGAATATCAATGCTCAATTAGCAAACACTGAATTCATAAAATAGCAGAAGGGACACACACACCCCCAGCCCTAAGCGGGGGGATGAGTTTGTGACTGCCCTCCCCCGAACAGGATGCCGGGCGGGGAGGGGGCGGGGAGGGGGCAGGGGTTTTCTTTGCCCTCCCCCGCCTGCCCATTGAGCGACGGCACCGGGGGGTCAATGGGGGGAGAGGAGGGGCACCTGGGTGAGGGTGTAGACGGGTATATCTACCTGTGCCGGCCAGGTGCTTCCTTCTCTCTCCAATCCCGGCGGCCACTCGCAGAGGCTTTCCCAGGGATAGGTCATTGCAAGCAACAGGATTTTCCATCCCCGGCCAGCTTAACTTTGGAAACGGGGAATAAATAATCCAGTGGTGAAACCAAGGTCCCTTGGTTGAGAAGACACTTTGCGCACCACTAAGAACAGGACAATGGCAGACAGAGAGAGGAGAGAAATGAATTGGAGGTACTGTGAAATAATCACAGAAACATTTCGCAACCACTAGCAAATTTCAAATTTGACAAATACTGAATGTTCATTTTCAGGCCTATTAGCTGGGTGTTGTGCCTCAGATCTCACTTTCCTCTTTTTATAGACACAACTTTTAGTAGCTGTGTTTCATTCCATGCTGTGACTTTACTTGATTTAGTAGCCAGGCATCAGTAAACAAACATAGTGAATATGCCAGACACCAAATTTATAGATGCACATGGGTGTGGAGCACTTCCTCCTTCAAGAAAACCATGCAGACATCAAACAATGTCTAGCTCCATGTATAGCATCCTCTTACAGCTACCAAAAGGGTTTGCTCATTTATTAAAGTGAGTAAGTGATTTGTTTATTTATTTATGTATTTATTTAGGCAGCTCTGGGCGGCGCACAACATAAAACATTAACATAAAAAACTTTTTAAATAAACAACAGGGAGGTATAAAAAATCCCCCACCACCCACCACCCTAACTCATCCCCCCCCCATCCTCCCCCCAAAAGCCAGGTGAAGGCAGAACAGCCAGGTTTTACACTTACGATGGAAGGAGGGGAGATCCGAGGCCAAACAGGCCTCCATCGGCAGGGGGAAAGGGGAAAAGACTAAGTATTTACACCACAAGACAGCTTGAACTGGGTTTGTGTTAAATAAATGAATGAAGAAAAATTAGATTTTGCTTGGAAGGAAATATTAACTAACTGTTACTGTGTCATTTATTTAGGTATCTCAAACTACCGTTTACAGTCTGTGGGAACGAGAAGAGAAATCTTACATGTTACAACTACGGCAACTGTACCAAGCTCAAAGGCGAGTTAGAATGCATGTGCCTGCCAGGCTTCACTGGAGAACGGTGAGACACATGAGGATTTTACATACAACTTTCCCCATCAGGTTGCTACTCACTCCAAGTCACCCTCAAAGCTTAGGTCTGGTTTGCTCATTACCCCAGTCCATTCACCCCATGTCCAGCTCTTCACCTGAATGATGAGGGTTTCTTGCCATCACTGTCTGCGGTCAAGCAATAGCTGGAGGGAGAATGCCATGCTACATTCCTCTGGCATTTGAGTTTCCCTCCAGCTTGAGGGGAAATGGTAGGGGTGTGCAGAAAGGACCAGCTTTGTTTAAGTTTTTGGATTTATTTTCGTTTCCAATTTTTTGTTATGTATTTGTTTTGTTTGTAATTTAACTTGGTTTTAGTAATTGACTTTGTTTCCCATTATTTTCAATGGGCATCACTTTGCAGGTCTTGCATTTGTTTAAATAGCAGTTTTACTTTGGTTCTCTGACACTTTCCCATCCCCAAACTTGCAGAGAGTGCCCCAGGGAGGCAGAATATCAGAGAGAGACTGGCATGCAGCAGATGGACGTAGGAGCAGCTGGTTCTAGCAGGCAATGCATGGGCACAGGAGCAACAGGCACTGGCATTGGCACTCCAAATATGATAGGGCTTCAGCTTGTAGCGAGTGCCCTAGGGTGGCAGAATTTGAGTGAGTCTGGCTGGCAGCAGGCAGGCACACCAGCAGCAGACACTAGCAGACAGCAGGTCAGCACAGGACCAGTAGGCAGTGACACAGGCACTGGTACCCCAAGTATGACAGGACTTCAAATTGCAGTGAGTGCCTCAGTGTGGCATATTATGAGAGAGAGACTGGCAGGCAGCAGGTGGGCACAGCAGCAGCAGACACTGACAGGCAGCAGATGGGCACAGGAGCAGCAGGTACTGGCAGGCATCAGGCAGGCAGAGGAGCAGTAGGCACAGATATCGGCACCCCAAGTATAACAGGGCTTCAAGTATAACTGTGAGTGCCCCAGGGTGGCAGAATATGAGAGACTGCCAGGCAGCAGGGAGGTGCAACAGAAACAGGCACTGGCATGTAGTGGGTGGGCACATGAGCAGCAGGTACTGGCAGACAGCAGACAGGCAGAAGAGCAGCAGGCACTGGAATTGGCACACCAGGTATGACACCTTGGGCGGTCACTGAAGCATCAGGCAGTGACACAGGCATTGGCTCCCCAAGTATGGCAGGGCTTCTACTTGGGGTAAGTACCACAGGGTGGGTGGGCAGCACATGAGGTAGAGAGATAATGGCAGGTGGGCACTGGACAGTTGGCAGCAGCCCAGATGTAACAGTGTCAACTTGCAGCAAGTGCTCCCAGAGGGCAGAATATGAGAGAGAGTGGCAGGGGGCAGCATTTGGGCAGAAGCACAGAGAGAGGGCACATGGGCAGGAGCAGCAACAATCATCCTGGAGTTGGCAGTGTGCTACTCACTACAAGTCACAGGGAAACTCAGGGAACCCCAGCAGCAGAAGGCTCACCTTAAGGAACACCGGCTGCTCTATCAACTCAGGTGCCATGCATGAATGGTGTGAACTCATGAAGTCACCCTCCACAGAGAACACCCATTTGCTTGGCACATTGGTTGGTGGACAGGACAGGAGTTCTACCGCCATATTTTCCAGGACCTGCTGCACCTCGACCTTGTGTACCCAAGTGATGAGAAGATTGCAGGTGTGATCCTGAAGGAGTCGTTGAGGTAGGGGTGACCATGGTCTCTGCACTATCTCTTTCCCATGTAGGTCTGCCTGATGTCTCCACCCCAGTAGCATATGCCCACAGTACCTACCCTGAGGTTGTCCAGCAGGGGATGATGGAAGCGCTGCTGCTGCTGGTCCTTTGCTGGGGGTACTATCCAGTTCCTCTGCCCTACCACTGGAATGGCCACTTCCCCCATCATCACTGCCCTGCTCCTCCCTCATGTCACTCTCTGCCATCTGAATCCTCTCCACCAGCCTCAGCTTCATGTTGGTGAAGCTTGTGTAACAAGCTGCCATGCTTCCTTTCACCCAGGGGTCACACATAATGGCCAAAACATAGTCCTCCTGCTGCATTAAGGGGCCAAATCACATTTTCAGCTCCACTTGTAATCTTGTAGCTAGGGCCACCACCTGTGGTTTGAGAAGGTGCTTCCCTGCCCTCTCATTCTGCTACTGCAGAAAGCCCACCATTTTCTTAAGCAGCAGTCGGATAAGGAGGGAATCACCTGGCTGAGTGTGGCAGTCTCAGCCTTCAAGGCCAGGGTAGTGTCCTTGAAGGACTGGAGCATGTGCATCACCTGCACCATTCTCATCCACTGTGCCTGGGTTAGCGTTGAGTCCACCCCCATGTCACCCACACAGGGCATCTCATGGGGTACTTTCTGCTGCTCCATCAGCTGCTCCAGCGTATTGTAGGTGAAGTTCCACATGGTGGCCACATCTTGCAGCAGGTGGTGCTATTGTACCCATCTCCTTCTCCACCTGTTTCCACAGGAGCTGAGTTTCCTTCACGCTCCTGTGGAAGTACCGAATGATATTCCAGGTAATGTCAATGAGGCCAGCAATGGGACCATGTCCGTCCTCCACCAGGGCTCCCATGATCACAATTTGTGTGCCAGATACCGGATGCTGGAAAAGGTGTCATCCCACATGACTCCCAATATTTTGAGCCCATTGTTGGTTACAAAAAAGCCCCTGTTTACGGGTGCTCCAGTTATCTACCCCTCCAGCATAGCATTCACTGCCTGCAGAATGTTCTTGGGTGAATGGCTTTCCCCAGGGTATACAGCAGTGCCCACCTGTGCCCTGCCCCCACACAACTATTGCATACTTCCACCTCCTGCATCTGTAACCAGTGAGCTGTGAGGATGAGGTACGCATGCTACGCACTGTGGCTGGTCCATATGTCACCAGTAAAGTGCACAGTGCACACTGCACACCCATAGCCAGCTGCTGCTGTAGCCATTCCCTGGCTCCCCAGTACAGAGATGGCATCACTGTCTGACTAAAGGTGGTGTGGGGGGGGGGCAGTTTGTACCGGGTCACAAGCAGTGAAAGCAGCCATTGGGAGCCATCATTATTTACTTACATTGACCCCATTGTTGGTTACAAATACGCCCCTGTTTGTTTACAGGTATTCCCATTATCTACCTCTCCAGCTATCTCGTTATCTACCTCTCCAGTTATTTACTTATAAACTTCTATCCCTCTCAGTCGTCTCTTCTCCAAGCTGAAGAGCCATAACCTAGCAAGCTTCACTCCGTACAGGAGCCATTCCATACCCTTGATCATACTCTGTTATCAAAGGTACAACCTCCCCCCACCCCCAGCAAGGGCTGCCTGCAGGAGAAGGCTGTCCATACATGCTTTGATGGTGGGCTGCCAAATCCTTGCCCGTAGCCCCATCCCTAGCTTGAGGGTGCCCCTGCCCCTATCTTGGGTACCCCACAGCTAATAGTGCTTTGTTACTTCCTCATAAAATATAGTGTTTTATGTAATGTGATTCACAGAGCAGCACAGAGAAAAGATTCTATTTCCTAATTTCTGTATCCAATCCTATATGATCTGTATAAATATAATCTCTATAATCCTGTAAATCTATATCTGTCTAGACAATCCTATGTAATCTATATAAATCTAAAACCCTATATAGCCCTATAAATCTATATCAACCTATACAATCCAATACTCCTATAATTTCCACATTCCTATACGACTGAATGTCTTTAATCTCTATCTAATCTCAGTATCTAACTATCTTCTGTCTATATCCTATAAGATGTAAGGGGAAGGGAAGGGACAAGGGGCAGAGGGAAAATTAATTTAAAAAACCACACAGACAGACTCAGAGAGGGAGAAGATTTCAAAATGAAAACCACAATCAAAGATTTAAATCAAAATAAAACACCTAACTAACTTAAGGAGGAAACACAAAGTGATAAAGTGAGTGGGATCGGAATCAAGGTATGGAAGCACAACAAACACTAAAGGGAATCTGCCAAGCACTCTGCAGTGCAAGAGAACTAGCAGCAGATAAAAGCTGGACGGTGCTCCAAGGGGAGTTTATAGGCTCCTGCTACCCCCTGATTGGCACTGCCAAGTTGCTAGCAGCAGTGAAGGAAGACGTATACCAGGGGTTCTCGGTGTCCATCACGGTGCTGCCGGATGGGTCATGCCAGTTGGTCAGCAGGGATGCCAATCATGTCTCCTGACTGCTCTCCATCTCCCACTCCCCTCTGCCTTCCCTGGAGTGCTTCACAGCCTCATAGATGACTGTATAGAGTCCGATGGGAATGAAACAAACATTTTCAAATGACTTTCCTTTGAAATGAACTGTCTTTGCTGACTTTGTAATGAAAACGAATAAAGAAAAAGTTATTTTTGTTACAAATTTAACAAAAATGAATTGCACACCCCTAGAAAATGGCAATGGTTCGACACACTCCTCCAGCTGGCAGGAAAGTAAAATGCTTGAAGGGAGTGGGGCTACCTTGTGTGCACACAAGACAGGTCCCACACACAGCAACCCCAAGCCCACTGAGGAGAGCCGCCCACAGTTCTGGACATCCACAAGTCCAGATGTTTTGGATGTCCCCCTAAGGGTCTCTATTGTCCAGAAATATACCCTCATGGACACATTCACAAAGCGATTTTACTTCAACCTGTCTGACTATGCAAGTTGCTCCCTCTTACAGGGCAAAGCGTAAAATTTTAGTCTTTACAATGGGAGTGTAGCCTACCTTTAACTATCCAATCTTGCCATTTTAGGGCTGCTTTTTAAAACTATTTGTGGACTTCACTCTATGTGTGTGCTCAACAGGCAGCCAAATCAGGGCAGGTCGGGTGAGGAGGTCCCCTTTCTCTTGGGCAGGGCCTTATGGGTTCATGAGTGCAGAGCCCTCTGCCTAGTCAGACCACCTGCCCCGGTCTGATGTCTGATGCCTGAGCCTACCCTCCCGCAAGCCAGTCCTGTCCTCCAGTCCCCTGGTCTGAAGGGGGGGGGGGGGAAGAGTCCCCATTATGTCACGGGCCTTCTCCTCAACTCACAGTTTACTAACCCAGTTGGGGTTGAAGTGGTTCTTCTCCAGGGCTCTTGGGCCCTCTAGCTCCGGCCCTTGGGATCTCTGAGGTGGTGTCCCTTCTGCAAAGTTTCTCGCTTGCTTTGTCTCCTCCTCTGCTGCCCTCCCACCCCCACTCCCGTGGCTATTCTCCATGGGGCTTTTCTGCTCCCAGTCCCACCCCTCTCCTGTGGCTGCGATGCAACCCCCAGGCAGGGGCATGGCACCATTTGATGACATTAGTGCCACTGCCATTGACGCACATCCTTCCCACTCCATGTCTTTCTCCTCGGCACCACAGGAACTGCCCAAAGAACCGGGGGACTTCAGGGCTGGGTTTTGGGGTCTGCCACACTGTTATAAAGACCAAACTGTTCAACTTGATTGTACAAAATTCATCCTATTCCCACTTTGGGCTCTAGGAGCTACCACTTCACTCAGGCCTACATTTTTATATATAGTATGTTAGGGTTGCCACCTCTCGCAGTTTTGACCCTGCCATGTCCATAGGCCAACCACCTCACCAACAAGGATTGCCAAATATACAATTTTTTACTGGCCACTTATAAAAAACAAATGTTGCAGGGCTGCACTGGCACCACTGCAGCTCTGCAACATGTATTTTTCATAAATGGTTTGTAAACATTTGCATATCTGGCAGCCCTATCACCAACTCAAATTTATTGGTTAGTTTCTAACTATGAGCTCTTTCTATTAAAACAGCTCCTACATCCCCAGTCCAAATTGGGACTGAATTTTACAAGTCCACTATGTATGTATTTATTTATTTTTATTTATTTCAATTATTACACCACCCTTCCCAAATGGCTCAGGGCAGCTTACAAAACAAATAAAAACAACATCTAATACATATAAAACAGCATAAAAAACCCAACCCCCCCAACTTTTCCCTCACCCCTCCCTAATGCCACCACAACCC
This sequence comes from Sphenodon punctatus, assembly GCA_003113815.1. Classification (NCBI taxonomy): domain Eukaryota; kingdom Metazoa; phylum Chordata; class Lepidosauria; order Sphenodontia; family Sphenodontidae; genus Sphenodon; species Sphenodon punctatus. Next base: position 737,030 of record QEPC01011483.1, read on the forward strand.
TTCCAAAACCCTCCCCAACAGCCCCCTCACGCCCCTATCCAAAACCTACCCACCAAACCCCCATTCCCTATCCCTGCCCGCCAAATGCCTTAACAAATAGAAAGGTCTTACACCACTTCCGGAAGACGCCTGGGCTTGGGCTCCAACAAACCTCCAGAGGAAGGGAGTTCCATAGCATTGGGGCAGCAGCCAAGAACATCTCCCTGCAAGCCCTCACCACATGAACAAGACTAACAGGTAGTATCTACAGGAAGGCTCTCTGGACCGATTGCAGGGGTTGCACTGGGGCATGGACTGACAGGCATTCTCTTGGATATGTGGGGCCCAGACAGTTTAGGACTTTAATGGTCAAAAACATCAACTTGAATTGTGTCCAGAAAGCTATTGGGAGCCAGTGCAGACTTCGGAGCACTGGTGTAATGTGCTCCCGGTGGCTTGCCCCCAAAAGGAGGTGAGCCGCTGCATTCTGCACTAGGTGTAGCGTCTGAACAGTCATCAAGGGCAGCCCCACGTAGATCACATTGCAGTAGTCTAGCCTTGAGGTGATGAAAGCATGGATGACAGTGGCCAGATCCGAATCAGAAAGAAAAGGCTACAGTCTCCTCACCAGATGGAGTTGGCAAAAAGTGCTCCTGGCCACTGTTGCAACCTGACAATTCAGGTGCAACAAGGGGTCCAGAAGCACTCCAAGGCTGTAAACCTGATTGACCAGAGCGGACTGGACTTTGTCAATAACAGGAGTTCCAATCTCCTCCAGATCACAAGGCTGGACAACCATCATCACCAGTCTTGTCTGGATTCAGCTTCAATCCATTCATCCTCATCCAGTCCCCAACAGCAGCCAGTCATCAGGTAAGAACCGAGCCTTTAGGGCTTGGGTCATATGAAAAAGAGAGGCAAAACTGTGTGTCAAACTCATCAGTATACTGATGGCACTTCACCCCAAACCTCCGAGTGACCTTGCCCAGAAGCCTCTTATATATGTTGAACAAGAGGAGAGATGGGATAGAACCCTGTGGGGATGATGAACAATCACACATCACCACTCCTGACAGGAAGGAGTAGAGTCACTTGAGAGCGGTCCTGTGCACCCCTGCCAGGTCCCGCAGTCATGTCAACAACATCTTATGATTAACTGTATCAAAGACCGCCAAAAGATCCAACAGGATTCAAAAGATCCAAGAAGATCCAACAGGGCAGAATTCCTCTTGTCAATCTCCAGGCAGTGGTCACTGACCAAGACCACAAGCACAGTCTCCGTGCCATACCCAGGGCAAGAGCCTAACTGAAATGGGTCCAGGAATCTGAGGATATCGAAATGAGCCTGGAGCTGTCATGGAACCACCTGTTTAATAACCTTCCCTAAAAAGGGAAGGTAAGAGACAGGCCAATAGCTGGCTGGGGAGTCAGCATCCAAAGATGGCTTCTTAAGCAGGGGCCAGACAACCACAGTTTTTAGAACATCTGATACCCTACTGTCCTGAAAGGAGGCGTTGACAACCTCAGGCCAGCAACAGCCCCAGCGTCTCCTGGGTGGCTTTCACCAGGCAGGACAGGGAAGGATCTAGTTCATAACTAGTTGCCCTCCCTGTCCCAAGCACCTCCCCCACATCAGTGGGATGATACTGATTGAAACGGATCCAAATCAACAGGACAGGACTAAGCATGCAGGCCATGTGATCCATGCAACCCCAAAATGATGCACTTCCAAGCCCTAAGACTTATATCAAGTTTTGTTCAGAAGCATTCTGCTATGTTATGTGGACAGTACATCACATATTCTGCACAATAGCTTGTAGCAGAGAGAAAATTTTATCCTATAAAGGAAAGAGAAAACATAATGTAAATGGTTTTGCTTTCAGTGCAATGAAAAATTAAATCTGTGGCATACGGTGTCCAAAGGCTCAACGGACCTGAGATGTACACCGCTAGCAGATACTGAAAAACTTTCAGCAAAGACTCTCTCTCTCTCTCTCTCTCTCATTAACTTTTCAACACACGCTGACTTTGTGGCATCACTGCAGCAAGTTGTAAATGATGGATGAAATGAAAAATTCCTGCCCGCCCAGAACACAGAGCACTTGGCAATCACTGCTGTGCTGTAATATTTAGCTCAGACAGCCCAAAAAACCTCCCACTAACCCCTGAAGACTCGGGAACAACTACCTCCTCAAGCAGGCTCTGTGTGTGTGTGTATTTTTCTTGAGCCTTTGGGAAAGGAAGAAAATGCTTTTTCTCCCTTCTCTTCAGCCCCAGGCATCCAGCTAACTAGAGCTTTGGGAACAAGAGTCCTTCCTCACATCCCACACCCACTGCTTGGTAATAACAACAATTTTGTGAAATAGTGATTCTTTTCCAACCGTGCTGCACTGTAACAAACCAGAATGAAAAAGCATTTCTACACTGTGCTGTCCTTTTAATCCCAAATTACCACCGTCTTTATTCTCTTTCTCCAATTTGCCAAATGGTGTAACTTAAGATAGCTGTGCTTCTAAGTTTGAGGGTCATGCCTAAACCATACCCTCTCCCTCCCCCCCCCAAAAAACATTCTGCTAGCAAAAAATGTCAACAATTCAAAGCAACACTGTGACAGAGGTTGCTTTTAGATGAACAGGTCGTGGTTGCGTGATCCACTCATGTAACTTTTGAAAATCCTACAGGCTGGGATTAAATGAGACGTTTTGTGCGTTAAAGCCGGTTGTGTGTTATTTTAAAACCGAGAACTAAATACCTCGACATCGGGGTATTTAGTTCACATTTTTAAAATAATGTGCAAAACGTTTTATCTAATCCCGGCACGTGGGATTTTCAAAAGTCACATGAGTGGATCACGCAACCGCGACCCACTCATCTAAAAGCGGCCAGAGTCACAGGGTCTGACAGGATCAGTACCTCAAGAAGGGTCTAGCGGGACTGGGCACTGGTCCTTTAAGAGCCGGAGGCAACACAGATAATGTGCCTGGGCTGGGACACAGCTGACAAACCCAGGAATCTAGCGCACAGGGAGAGTGTGAGAGGTAGAGGAGAGAGTGAGGGAGTTAAGAGGTCTGTGACTGGGTAGAGAGAGTCTTTGAAGCAACAAACCGTCAGCAGGCTTGAAGGTAGCCTGATGCCCAGGACTGAGTGGAAGTCCTGTGGCACTAAGGAAACAGCTACCCCAGCAAATCCAACCTTGGAGAGTGGAGGCAGAGCACCAGAGAGCAGGTGTGACCCACCCATGCTACTGAGCTAGGGAGGGAGAGTTTTGGTTTGGTTGGGCCAGAGCTGCTTTGGGGACCCAGAGTTGGGAGAAGCCCATAACCCAGGAGGATTGGGAATGGCTATACGGGAGTGTGCAGCCTCTAAAGCTCCATCCTGACCATGGCTGCTTTCCCACGAGCTGCTTTTGCGCCGCAGGAGCATGCCCTGTTCAAATTTAGTGCAACTCCTGTCTCGTGGGAAAGTAGGAATCGTGGCTCTCCTACAGGCAGACTCACACAATGGACAGGGTTAAGGCTGCCTCAGGGGTCTGTGCAGGGTAGTGGGCCAGCTAGTTCCCCGGAGAAGGTGCTGTGAAGCCTTGGGGGGGGAGGGTTTGCACTTGGCTCACTGCCACAAACCCTGTCTAAATGTATGACATTTCCCGTTAGCAGTCTTCGGGTAACATCAGCTGAGATGACAGCTTGCTGGAGTCCGTCTTAGGTTGATGCAGCCTCCACTCATATAATTAGTACATCCTGTGGGTAGTTGTTGTGCGTCCATGCAGTTCCCCCATGCACAGCTTTAGCACAATAAACCCAATACATGGACAGGCATTTTTCACCACAGTCGTCCACCAACTCCCCTGCTTCCCACTGTATCTCCCTCCCCACCCCCATGCCTCACCCCTGCAGCAAACCATGGTAAGAAGAACCCCTGCTGTTCCTTCTGGGATATCACGCCGGGAGGCATTCCAGCCCCTGCTGGCCCCACCCAGATACGGAGGTTGATATCTGCCAGTACCTGACAGCTGGAAATAACCTTTCGTTATACACAAAATACTGTGTTTATTGAGCAAATTGTATACTTTATTGAGTGCCTATAGTTAAAATTCAAAGCAAAAGTCAAAATTGAAATGCAATCAGTCTTTGCATGGTCTCTCCTCCTGGTTTCTCGCATCCACAGCTCACAACGATGTGTGGGCAGGCAGAATACATGCACATGTTTGGTAGCTGGACCTGATAGGAAGGGCTAGAATTAATCTCCTATGCGTTTTTAGATTATCTCTATAGATCTTTCTCTACAGATAGATAACTGGCTGGAGCCTTTAGCTAGATTACAGCTGGTTGATTTTTTCTCTGTGTGCACGTGCTGAAAGTGACTTTTGTTTTTGTTTATGGTAGTGTATGGAAGTCATGGATCAGGGTCCCATTGTGTACAAGGTACAGTCACACTCTACAAACACAGAACAAAAAACAACAGCACAGGTGGTATTGGGAACAGGGGCTCAGTCCTGTCCTGGGGACCCCAGCCCTATCTCTGTACAAGAAACAAAGCCAACATGGGGCTGAGAGCCCGGGAAGCACAGTGATGCTTGATGGATTCAATCTGCTCCATGGCAACCGCTCAGGCTGATCCAGGTCCCTTGTTCCACAGCCCTGCTGATGGCTTGTCCTGGGCTCTGCCGGCAGCAGGTCAGCCCCTGTGGCCCCGACTCTCCTGCTTGCTGCTTCTTCCCAGCAAAACCCCATGGACTCCTAGCACCTGTGGCAGGGATCAGCCGAACTGGAGATATCACTGGGCAAGAACGGATTCATGCAGGGGGAAGGAGAGCGTTGAGTGCTGGGATAGATGGGCCTGTCCCCTTGCCCCCTGCCTGGGCCAGCATCTGGGACAAGTTAGGAAGGCTGATCCCAGAGTCAGATCTCACCTGCCTGTGTCCTCCTGGTATGTCTCTGTGTCTTGTTTGCAGCCTCCAGACTTCCCCTGTGAGGAGCGGGTCAGTCAGGTGGCAGCCTCTCCACTGGAAACCCAGACTGAAGCTTGTTAGCCACTTGGGATCTCCTGACCTCCCTTAATGCCCTTCTCCCCATAGCAGGGATTCTGGCTGGGCCTGCATTGATCTGCCAGAGCAGGGATGGCCTTAAGATACACGGGGCCCAGGGCAGGGGAGAAATGTGGAGCCCAGTTGCTGCCAGTGGCCGGCAGGCCTAGGGGCACTCCCCGGCTTGGTCTAGGGGCGCTATCCAGGCCTGGGCTCAGGGATGGACGGAGGGGCACTCCCCTTCGCCCACCCCCAAGCCCAGCCATTTTGGGGGCACTTACCTTCCACATCCACCCCTTGCCATCCTGGGCCCTGGGCCCACTCACTGGGGCAGCTCCCTGTGGTGGGTTCCAGCGGCAGCAGGCACAGCAGCAGCAGATTAAATCTGCCTCCGCCTGCCACCACCGTAAGTTGCCTGGAGTGTAGGAGGGGTGGGGCCTCTGCCTCTCCCTCAGTTCCACTGGTGGCTGGCTCCCCCCTCTGCTGCCTGGCTGGCTTGACTAGGGGGAATGAGGGAAAGGCAGAGGCCCCACCTCTCCCACATTTCCCCTGGCCGAGACTGACAGGCAGCGGGGGGGGAGCATGGAGTGTGGGAGAGGCAGGGCCTCTGCCTCTCTCTCACTCCATGGCCCCCCTCCTCCACTGCCTGTCAGGGCCCAGGGAAATGTGGACCGACCAGTCAGTTGGCCAGGGGGTCTCCACATGGGGTCCCCAGCTCCCAGCCATTATCAGGCTGGGAGCTGACGACCCCGAGTGCAGGGGGCCCCCAGGACCAGGGCTTGGGGCAGCCACCCCAAACCACCCCACAGTAGGGCCAGCCCTGTGCCAGAGCCATCCACTGCCCCCAAGACAGAGGGGACCTGACTCAGCCTAAGCAGTAACTGTTGGGCGTGCTTCAAACCAAGACGAACTGGGAAAGGCATGTGTTTGAATTTGACATGCATTGGGCTTCCGAGGCACCAGTGAGAATGAGAGTGGCGAGAGGGGGATGTGGGACATAGTGTTTATGATAAAACAAAGATTTGTCTATTAATGGTGTAACAAACAGAAATGCAAGTATATTTTTACAAACCCTGAAATGAAAGAACCCAGTGTTTTTGTGGTTTCTTAAAATGCCAGAATCTAATACACTATTAATCCAGCATAATAGCAGTTAAAAGCCACCACTCATTGGGCTGTTATTGAGCTGATAATGGACCATTAAGCTCAAGGGAATGTAGCCCTCAGCAGTCTCCCCAAGCCACAGCAGCCACCGCAGCTTACCTGCCTCACTTTCCAGGAAACAGGATGTGGGGTCTGGGCACTTGTGTCAGCTGGGCAGTGGCAAGGATGGGTGGCCCAAGAAGAAGGGGAAGGCTCTGAAGCTTGTGGGGGGCAGAGGTTCAGGGTAGGGTGCTCTGGGAAGCTCAGAGGTGTTGGACTGCACTGCCTTGGTGGGGGTCAAACTGCTCTTACTGGAGCTGGGGCTCAGCTGCAGTTACACAAAGTCCCTAGGCAGCACCCCAACCCTGCCTGCCAGCACCTCTTATGACAGCATTTCCCTGGTTTTGGTGCATCCCCGATTCCCTTCCAAACCCCAAAGCAACTTAACCAAAGTGCTATGCTAAATCACATTTCTCCAATTCCCTTCCCCAAAACTTCACCCTCTTTCTGAGAAGAAACATATAAAACAGGGAATATGAAAAAAAAAGATTATTTTAAAAAACATTAAATTAAAAGGGTTTCTTTTTACACCTGCAAGAGCAGCTGCAGCAGCTGAATCAGTGCCGACCCAGCCACTGACTCCCATGACATAGCCACCCAACCAGCCAGCCCAAGAAGAACCTGCAGCAGCAGACCCCTTCCCCAGCCAGACCCAAGGATGTGCCCAGCTGGTTGCTGGCCAAGAGCCACCCAACCTATCTTCTTGCTCTGGTATTTCAGCCCCTGCCTCCCCTTCTTGCCTGATCTAATGGCCACTCTTCCCACCCAAAGGGAAGCAGGAATGAGAACCCCATCACCTGCCATGGTGCCTTTCCCCCACCCCCAGCTGGCTTTTGCCATGGTGCCTTTTCCTCCCCCCACCCAGGCTGCTGTCCCACAATGGTGCCTCTCCCCTTTCCCCCAGCCCACAATCCTTCCCTTGCCAGCCCACCATGACACCATGGTGCCTCTCCGCCCTGCCCCCCCTCCCAGCCAGTTTGCATCCAGTCCTGCTGTCCCCCAGGAAGTATTCTTCTGCTTCCCAGGCCACCAAAAACCTACATAATTATATAGTAATAATCAGAAGCCTTAGTAATGAAGCTGTGTAAACACTGACATGTGCATTAACTTAGTATAGTTGTCTGGCTGTCATTCTGGCAGGCAGGGAGTGCCTTCATGGAACTGCAGAGGTGGCATAGCAAAGGTAGCAATGTGGATAGTTGCTCGGCTGTCATTCTGAGCCATGGCCATTCTGAGCACGCCTTCGGCACATGCTGCAAAGCAGACTGGGCTGGGATAATGCATGTTTGAAATTGGCACGCATTGGGCTTTCAAGGTGCCAGTGAGAGCGGAGGGAGGGGTAGGAAGAAGTTGCTGCTCGGAGCGCTCTAGGCTTTTTGCCCATGACACTGTGGTGCTGGCAGACCTGTGTGCGCGCTGCTGCACATACCCTAATTGACAGGACAAGGCCACATGGGTGCACATTAGCCCAAATTTGCCCATATAGCAGGCTCCGCATTCTCTGAGGCCTCACCATGAGTGGGGGCTGTGTCCAGTGAGTGGGCAGTGTGGGCAAACATCAGGCAAACACAAAATAAATGGACAGGTGTGGACTAATGCGGGCTATGGTCTCGTTTTGTTTTCACCATCTCTCAAAAAGACCCAGATTCAAAGGACATTGAAGTCCATGGGCAGCTTTTCTTGCCGTGTGGATTCCACTTACATTAGCTTTCTTCATGCGCTAATGAAATAAAATTCCTGTTTGAAAACTACTGAATCTCCATTACGTATCAGTAGGAGGAATGATTATTGGAATTCGGCATAATATGGCCTGTGAATGTTGGCAATGGTACTTCAACAGATCAGATGGGCATTTGTGTGACTTGGGGCAAAAACTTTCAAGCTGTTAAGTGCTTTTGATTCCAACTGACTGCAGAAGCTGAGCTCTTCACAGGCTGTACCTAGGCTCAGGCATTAAGTTACAAAAATTCCCATTTAACATGCCTAAGGGCTACCTTTTTTAATGCTGCACAAGATTTCATACTTCAGTATTCAATTCATGCCTGAAAATAACACAGTGCATCAAAGACAGAAATGCAGTTGACAAAGTGGCTAATGTTTGAATTTTCAGGACAGTGACCGACTGAAATCCTGTCTCTTTATTTGTATTTATTTAATGTCACAGATGTTCAGTTTGGGTGTTTTTTCCATACAAAGGTGTGAAGTGGACATTAACGAGTGTAACTCTGATCCCTGCCTCAATGGAGGCCTCTGCCAGAACCATCTCAACAAATTCCAGTGCATCTGTGATGTGAACTTTGCTGGCGACCGCTGTGAGATAGATGTAAGCGACCTCTCCTTCTTTGTCTCTCTATTATTGTGGCAGAATCTCTTCCAGCTTCTCTCTTACCTTATTCTGCACATGGATGACGATCCAGAAGTTGAGTGGGGTGAACAGGAAGATTATTAGCAGTCTGCACACTGTAGGATTTCAAAGCCATTTTAACATTTCAAAAGATGCCTTGACCAAACAGGAAAGATAGCTTAAAACTTGAAAAAGCAATAATAAATCATCATGGTTTGGAAACCATTTTCTAATGTTTTGAACATATGTAAAATATATAATTAATTCTCCAACCTTTAAGCACAGAAGTTGCATTCCTAAGTAGCATCACATTTTCTTGATGTAATTTAGCATTTAAAATTATAGATGGACTCTGAGTGCCATGGTAGGAGGGCGCTATATAAAAATAAAGATTATCATTATTTATTATTATTATAAGTGATATTCAGATCTCGATTCTCACTCTGCTTTGGCCCAATTGTTTCATTCCCTAATAAATACTGATACATAGCAGCTGTCAGTATGACAAGTGTGCTGGATTCTGTTTCCATCAGAGTATTACACTGCCATGCATGCACTGTGCCTGTGATCCACTGACATCTGAGTAGACTTATTGAAGTCCATAGAATCTGGGTTTATGGGCCAGATCCAGGATGGAAAGGGGCTTCTTGGAAGTGATTTTGTGAATTGCAGCCTGTGCATCTGCCCTCCTGCTGTACACAACGTATTATTGGCAGAACCCACAATCTATGAGCCTATGAAATTGTTTTATTATTTTCATACCAGCTGTTATTTGCTGCTTTTGATTTAGGGTGAAAACAGACATGACGCTAACCACCCTTGGTGGTTATTTATGCATGTTGCAGGGCTGTATTGGTGCCCTATGCAGCCCTGAAACATGCATAAATGACCACCAGGGGTGGTTAGCGTCATGTCTGTTTTCACCCTTAGACGTAACAAGTTTGTAGTCAGGTGTGTTGTGCAATAATAGTAGACACTGCAGACAAGCTTGCCATGGATTAGGCACTGGCAGTATGCTAAACTGAATCCTGTCAGAGTCATTGGCAAAATTCTTATTTGTTTCATTATGGGGTAGGATTGTGTCTGCTATCTGTACTCATCCAGTAAAGTTTAGTGGTTTCAAAGTTAATGTAACTGTAACCCTGCCAATGAATCTTGAGGAAAGGCATTCAAGTGTACCATAAGATTTGATTTTCTTTACTTTAACTAAATATCCATCAAGGAGGAGCACCAAATTTGAATAAATTACAGACATACAGTTTGTAAAAGTAATAATAATAATAATAATAATAATAATAATTTATTGTTTCAACCAAAGGTTATAACAATGTAACAAAATATAAATATACATAAGACAAAAAAGCAATAAGCAACAACATAAAACTCCACAATAAAGCGGATCCCAGGGGGCCTTTAACTATGACTGCTAAAAACCCCTGGCCAACCTTTAATAAAATCACAACATACCCAGACCTGCTTTCAAATAGGACCAATTAGTTATCCCTTCTAGCGGTTAATTAACAACATAAAAAGCCATACTATTTCATTATTTTAACTGAGTGACCACTAATCCTTCTATAGGATAGAAAAGTAAGCCTATATAGTTACAATGTTAATGTCCCGGTGAAGTTTCCCAATCAGGGTTTGGTCCAGGGTGGCCCTAGCTCTTCCACAGAGCTTGAGTGCAGGAGACTCTTGACCCCTGCTTAATTTAGTTCGATCCATTTATTCTGTGAGACTAGTTCGACCCAACCTCCCAACCACGAGGTGGGGGCAATTTAGCTATAATCCTCCTGAAGTTTATTCATCTGTCTCCGAGCCACAAAAGAACATTTCGGGTCACACTGCCCTTCACACATTTCCCTGGATAGGCAAACAGGCAGACAGAGCTGGGCCTCTGAAGCACGAGATCACCCCCGACACTCACCAAATCAGCATATACGGGGTCCTCCCATATTTAGTTAAGATCATAAATCTTCCTGCCAGTTGGGTTTTGCTCGCAGCCAGCCCGCTGGCCACAGGTGACTTAGACCCAACAAACTACCAAGAAAGATGGGAAGTATCACCCAGTCACTGGTCGAGAGCACTCAGACCTTCAGCATGTGCCACCCCGTTTGTGTCTAGGGAGGTTTTGATTTTGTTAACCAAACTCAAAAAGCGGGCAACCTGCAACGAAACATACGGCAGGCGATCGCCCAGCAAAAAAATCAAAAGTGATGCCTCAGGGCGGCCAGGCAAGGATGCCAGCAATGGTGCAAGGTAAACTCCCCTCTGGGTCGCATAGAGGGGGCAGTGCAACAAAATATGGGCCAAAGATTCCACTGTTCTCAAGGGGCAGCAGCACAAGCGTTCTGCCAGGGGAGTGTGATTATATCTGCCAGCCGTGACAGCAGATGGAAAAGCTTTCCACCTTGCTAGTAGGAGCAATCTTCTGGAATTCAGGGGGATCCCCCCATCCAAAAAAGGCATGGGCAGAGCGGTTGCATTGGCCAGCTGTACGTAAAGGCCATTTTTTTGTAAAAGTATTGTTGCCACTTTAATCTGCACACTCCGGGAAGGAAATATTAACATCACTCATCTTCCATTTCAAAAGTGGATCACCTCCTTCACAGATGGGCTGAATGTTGTCATCCTTAATAAATTAACAGTGCAGTCCTCAAGTGGATTAGCACCAATGCTAGTCCCTTGTGCTGGTGCAGCACTAAGGGCTAGGAACAGCACTAGCCCTTTTCAGTGGTAGGGAACCTTTTCACCGTGGAGGGCACTCTGAAAATTAATGCAAGCTCCCTGGGTTGGTTAAGAGTTGAGGAATGGGAATCCAAGGGGCATGCTCAAATGGGAGAGAAGGGTCCAGATCATGGATTTGACTCACTGATTCATCTCCTATCCTCAAGTGCATGCCCTCATCTCTGCAGTCTTCCTCCAGAGTGCACTCTTTTAGCGCTTGAAGGTCGGCACTGAATCTAGGGGTCAGATCCAAGATGGAAAAGGGCCAAGTAAAATCTGGCCATGGGCTGCATTTGGCCCATGAGTTAAGGATTCCACCTCCCTGCCCTACATGTATGCAAACTGCACACTTTCATGGCCTGAGTCAACAAAAAATATGGGAGTCTTAAATTTTAATCAACCTTCAATTAAAAGCCATAATTGTCTCTGTGCGCGTAATGCTGTTCTGTGTCTCTATGATGTGTAACGTGAATGTCTTGAGGAGCTGCTTTGGTTTGAAAACATGAGTTTAATACATGTGCAATATTATAACTGTATTACACTGGGCCACTTTCTTGGTTACCTATTTACAGAGATAAATGCCCAAGATAGTTTTGCTGTTGTAAACATATTGTCCAATGAAATACTTCATTCTCCTCTTTTGCTCTAAAATAAGCCACATATTTGTGAATAAACTATTGCAATTATTGGAACTGAGGATGGAGGTAGTATTGCAGCAGCATCAGAGAACATCCATGTAACAAGGGCTGAAGTGTACACTGTGGGTTTTTATAAGAGCAGAACTGACAGTAGTAAGTATAGACTTTGGAGGCAGGTGCATACTGAAGACAGGGTCTTGCATTTATGCTGTGACCAGCGCTGGGAGGTTAGGCCATTGTGGGAGAGGGGAGCACAAAGGGGTACATTTGCACTCCCTTGGCTCCTACCTGGCCTCACCCTTTGGGGTAAAAGGGCCCTTTCCCCTTTCCAATGTGGTCACACCCATTTTTTGAGCACCATGAAGAGGGCATAGTCATGTCAGAAGTGGGTGGGGCAAAGGTATTGCCCAGCCCTTTCCGATGTGATCTTTTCCAAGCATTGACAACACAGCAATTACAAAAGGGCCGAGTGAAGGGACTCTCTCACACCCTTCTGAATTTAATCCCAAAAGTGCCCTTGGGTTAGACCTCAGTTTAGCAAAGTGTTGGAGTGCATGCTTATGTCTATCTATACTAGAGTTCAGTATTCAGTTGGGTTACTTTGGTCAATTCACTGCCAAGAGAAAAAATTAATGTGAATTTGATTGGGCCATCTGCGGGATGTAATGGAGAAAGTCACAAAAAATACTGAATAGTAGGGCTGAAATGAGAATCGATTTGTTTCTTGTGTAAATCTCGTAAGAATCGAGAATCATTACTGAGATCTCAGGACAATCTTAGTAACGGTTCAAGAGCTCATCGAGAACCTTGTCCAAATTTACCATGTGCGGTTTACTATGATTTACCATGTACTGATTTATTTATTATTAATTATTATTATTATTAAATTCATTTTTAACCCATTCCTCATGCCGCTGGCAGCTCGGGGCAGCAAACAACAATAAAAAATACAATAAATACAACAAATAAGACAATACATTAGCTAAAAGCAAATAAGAAACAGTACAGCAGCTGCCACCTCAATTAAAAACTCTCAATATTGTGCAGGAAAAAAAGAACAACCTTCCCTCGCCCCCAACCCACCCTTCACCCATCCCCCCACTGAATGCCTGGTGGAAGAGGCACGTTTTACAGTGGTGTTGGAAGGTGAGGAATCCAGGATGAGATGAATACCCAGTGGGAGCAAGTTCCACAGCACTGGTGCAGCCGCCAAGAATGTCGGCCTGTCGGTCACCACCCATTTATACCAGGGAACATTTTTTTTTTTTCATTTTAATTTTGTACCCTGCAGACTACACCACAGGTGTCTCGTAGTGGAGGGTGCCCCCAGATGTTCGCAGGAGCCACCCCAGAGCCCAGGGAATGAGGCAGTCCTTCAGGTAACCAGGGCCCAGACTGTTTAGGGCTTTATAGGTCAGGCCCAGAAGACAATAGACAGCCAGTGCAGATCCCGGAGCACCGGTGTGATGTGCTCCTAGTGACCCGTCCCAGACAACAGAGAGGCCACCATGTTCTGCACCAGCTGCAGCTTCCAAACTGTCATCACGTGCAGCCCCACGTACAGCACATTACAGTAGTCCAGCCTCGAGGTGACAAATGCATGAATGACAGTGGCGAAATCAGAGTCCGAGACATATGGGTGAAAATGTCTCACTAGATGTAACTGGCAGAAGGCACCTCTGGCCACAGCCAACACCTGGAGATCCAGGCACAGCTGCAGATTCACAGTCACCCCCAGGCTACGAACCCAAGATGCCAATGCAGGATGGACCCCATCAATGACAGGGGATCCTCCCTCGCCCAGATCCTTGACCTCGCCAATGAATATCACCTCCATCTTATTGGGATTCAGCTTCAATCAGCTAGACCTCATCCAATCACCCTGTGTACCAGTTACGATGTTTGTCCCGGCAATGCACATGCAGAACAAAATGATCACCATGGCTGTTGTGTGCACGTGCATCACTCTTCCAAGATGGCGCCAGCAGCGTCACCACCATTTTGGAGAAGTGCAGCCAATTTGTACATGCACATTATCAGGAGAAACGCAGTACACGGTAAATTGGTATATGGTATATGGTAAATTGGTAAATCATGGTAAACGGTACACGATAAATTAAACAGTATTTAAATCGTTGATGTTTTTAAAATTGTTTTATATTTTTGCAATGTTGGAAGCCACCCCGAGCTGCTTGCAGGAGGGGAGGGATATAAATATCAAAAATAAATAAATAAATAAATAAATAAATCACCGAAAATCAAGGAAACTTCATGACTGAGAATGTGTTGAGAACCGGGGGTTTTCTCGATTATCAATTCTTGCTAAAAATAAGTCAAGAACCATGATTCTCATCAAGAATCGAGAGAAAATTGAGATTGACTTTCAGCTCTAATGAACAGTGAAGTGAATGAAGTACAGAAAGTGACCAAAGTACCAATGATCTAATCAAGGTACCGAATAATGAACTGACAAATACAGAAGTGAGAAATTTTGCATCAAAAATAAAGATCTGGACTGTATTTGTACTTTTAAAATTGCATATCCATTTCAGTTCTAGCTTTCAACCAGGATTTCTGGACTTGATGCAGGAATCTCTGTAACTTGTAGTATGCAGGAAATCAGTCCAGATTATCGTAATGTTCCTTTCTAACCTTAAAATCTATTAAATGGAGGAAAGGTAGTTCTGATACTATCTTTCATTGCACCAAATATACAGTAGTTGGTCCAATACAAAATATCAGTAGAACCACTTTGCCTACATCTCTTACATTTGGGACCAACGCAGCAACCACTCAATCTCTAGACTGAAAATCTGTGCATGTCTTAAATGCAGAATTGGGGCCCTAAATTATATGCCATTAAGCTGCTTCCAGTAGTTGATGACCAGGGAAACCAGGGAATGGGGAAAGACCTCAGGCCAATTTTTTCATCCTACTGTATCTCTAACTGCACCAGGTAAAAAAAGAAATCAAACCAAAAGACTGTATGAAATGGAGAGAGATTTTAACTAAGCCACATGCTCCCCTCTAGATGCTTAATATTGCAGTGCATATATATACAGTATATATTGTATATTTCATCCATGTTTTATAAAGAGTCCCTAATTAAACAGTGCAACAATGTCTCTTCTTCTGTATACATATTGCTAATGGCACTTATTCACTGTGATTGTAAACAACTTTTTTCTTCCTCCAACGCCTTGTCATCACAAAACATCCTTTGACTTCAGAAATGCTGCTCTTTTTTCCTCTTTGTACTTCTGTATTCTCAGCTACATTGTGTGTACATAGTTTTCCTACCTTTATACATAAAATAAATCTTCTGCCTTTGTCTCCTTACGTCTACCTCTTCTCATTTTTTCCTGCTAATTACCGTTTTTTCATTTGCTTTTAAGTGTATCATGATTTGTTTGTTCACAAACCTGCTCCCTACAAATTCAAACAGCCTGCCTTGCACTGCTTTACCTTTGCAAGATATGTGACTGCTTAAGCATCTCTGCAGACTGGTGCCTTCCAGACAGCGAAGCATGATTCTGTCCCTCAGGACGACAGTCCTTCATTTTGGATTCTAGAATGCATAAGGTGCCTGCTGTTTTGATTTCATCATAAGTTATCAAGAAGGGAGGGGGATCATCCACTTGGGATTTCCCTGTTTAACCCTGAATTCTTCTCTCCCCAATGTTTCTAATGTTGGATGGAGAATACAGAAGTTTACTCACAGCAAAATGACCCTTCACTTGACTTGCTATCCAAAGGAACAGCATCTTAATTCTGGAGCAGTAAAAGGTACAGCTTATGCCAAATGCTGCAAAATGGGCTCACTTAATTCTGGATTTTCAAAGATGTAAGCAAATAATTAAATGTGACCAAACACATTTACTAACGTCTAGACTTAGTTACTTCACGTTGTAACTGTTATTCCAGGACTGTAACAGAAATTCCAATTAGAGCTGAAATTAATATTTACTATTATCTGGTATCCAATTGGATACACCGATAGGTATCCTCTTTGGTATCCACCAGCTATCAGGTTAATTGGATTACTGAATTACTGTTTACCGCATTACTGGCATTTACCAACTATTATTTGACCTTTTTTTTTTTTTTTTTCTGTTTTTTCTTTTGACTCCCTTCCTCTGTCCAGACCTAGACCACGTTGGTTATGTGATAATTCAATAAAGGGTAATCTGGTAAACAGTAATATTTGGTGTTCCATTTTGACGCTTAACCTCTGTGACTACCAGGTAGCTGCTAAATAACCACCAAGTTATTTGGAATCCCAGGTATTAACCACGGATTATTTATTTATTTATTTATTGGCTATTTGTTTCAGCTCTAATTCCAATAAAAGATAATTGCTCCACTGCAACGAATGAAGCTCAGGGTGAAAGGAATCTCACCCTCCATTCTTGGGGNCAGTGAGCATGGCTCCCTGTTGGTTATTACCCACTTCATCAGCCTTGGGTCCAGTAGAGCAGATTTGATCAATTTATTTTGTTTCAGCTCTAATTCCAATAAAAGATAATTGCTCCACTGCAACGAATGAAGCTCAGGGTGAAAGGAATCTCACCCTCCATTCTTGGGGTAGGGTATATTGTTCTCTCCCTTCCTCCCCTCCGGGGCTTTCCTCTTTTGCTCCTGCTGTCATAGCTGACTGGAGCCATCAGGGCCAGTAGAGAGGAGGTGTGCAATGAGACATGATATCAGGAAGTGTCATTGCAGTACTGGGAACCACCCCAATCTTGGACAAGAGCCAGTTCAGAGGCATACTCTCCAGAAATTCCTCTGTGCAGTCTCAAGTTCTGTTCTGGCCAACCTAAATATTTTATTACTACAAATCTTGAGGTTTAACAGGCTACAGAAAACCTCTATTGCAAATTGTGCATGTCAACATACCCACCCCTAGACACACACCACAGTTTCCGTAGAGCGACCTGTTTCTAGTAGAATGCACTCGAGCTGCATCATGAGAGAAAATGGAGGAGAAAAACAGTTTTACTTCAACCTTCTACAAACCAGGCCTTGCTCTTTTACTTTAAATGGTCTATCTAGTGTGAGAGCAAGCTGAAGGTTTTGCATAAAATGAAGATGTTTTTCATCCATTATCTATTTGTGAAATGCCTCTTTTGTATCGTGGTTTAGGTTCTATAGTTTGCCTCAGGTAAGTCAGATCTTGATCTTTGGAGTGAATTATTATTTTAGAATTCCATATTGCACCAAGAAATAACAGACTGATGGAATGGCTATAGCCCGAAGAGTAGAAGCAAAGACATGTACCTGTGCATAACAACCCATCCTGACATCATTCTCATTGAGGATTACTCAAAATTTGCTGTTCTACACAGGAGACGGTCTTTGCAGGGCTGGGGCACTATGTATTGACAGCATGCACTAACAAAATATTATTTCAAATACATTCCCAGAAACTTAGAGCAAGGTATAGCATGGTCAATTACTGGTATAGTATAGCAGCACCCAAAGGCCTCATTAAAACTGGGGTCACATTTGGTAGACACTAAAACCAAAAATATTCCCCTGTTTGATTGGCTTACAACATTGGAGGAAAGGAGGGGGCTATTTTCCCTCCTGTGGGCCACTCTGAAAATTAGTAAAAGCTCTGTGGGCTGGATAGGACTTGGAAACAGGGTCGCTTATCGAGTGTGCTCACGATGGAGAAAGAAGGGGAAGGTCCAAGTCCAGATCATGGATCTGTGCCATGAATCCATCCCCCTGGCCTTGAGTACATGCCCTCATCTCTGCTCCCTTCCCTAAGGCTCACTCTTTCCATGCTTGATGGTGGGGCTGAATCCATGGGCCAGAACCAGGATTAGGAAAGGGGCTGAATGAGAATAAAGTCACAGGCTGGATTTGGCCCATGGGCCACAGGTTCCCAACCCCTGGCTTACAAGCTTCTACTCTGAGAGCATTTCCAAGACTGGGTCAAAATAGCTGTTCCATTTGCATGGAGCATTTCTGCAAAAACAGAAGACAGCGGTGTTTTTTTTCAATCCAATAGGCCTGGTGGCCATTTTTCACATGCACAAATAGCCAGTATTTAAACCTGTTATGAGCAGAATCAATGATTGTTTATTCCAATCCCTGATCACATAAAATGCCTGAATTCAAAACCAGGCAAAATTTTGGCTTCACTCCTAGCATTTCCTGAACATTAACATGTTTCTTGTGGGGTGGTTGTTGTTTTTTTTTTAAAAAAAACAACAACCCAGAACTTAATATGAACATACAATGCAGAAGAAATGGCAAAATCCTGCTTTAAGATGACTCTGTTTCCACACACATACCCCCCAATGTCTGCCCAGGCTTCCTTACTACTGCTGCTGAGTTGTTGTAAGTACTTGTGACCAAAAATTCTGTTTTCACATAATCTTCCAGTTGGGATCATGTTACTCTCCTGGGCAAAGGGACAAGTGATACATCCCACATTAAATGTTGTTAAAAAAAAATGAATAAGCATGTCAGATATGTACAATATTGAATCCAGATTCAATAAAAACATTGTCAGGCTACCCTAATGTGGAAGCCTGGGATTTCTACTGAGTCTGCCCCTCAGTGATTAGTTAATGTATTCATTAACCGCAAGTGTTAGTTATGCGAATGTATCTAATGATACTTAATTACAATAATAAGTGCCTGCTGTCTCATGAATAATTTACACTCTGTGTGCATATTCATTGTGGCGCAGTTATTTATGAGTAATTCTCACATTGGCTAAAAGACATGCTCATCAAGAATGTAAGGACAACATCTCCTTCCTTGTGTTCATCTTTCTTTCGTCTACCATATCACTCAGCTCACCTTTCTGCCTTGCTTTGCTCCTGTCTGTTGGTGGTTGTGAAATGCACTGATTTTCCAGGACAATGCATTGATAAATACAAACCCTTTCATTTGGGACAGAGCAAAAGAAAAAGTTTCTAGCCCTTAGTGTTGTGAAAAAAAGCCTTCCAAAGATAAAATGGAAGCTGTACTACCTTTCTGAAGCTAGGATAGTCGGAAACAATTGCTCTTAACAATTGCTCCGGAGCAACAGACAATCAGCACAGGAGCATTTCCTCAAGCTTTATGCAGGGTAGATGATTTGTTCTCAAACATTTATGCACAAATAGATTGCTTTGATCTAGTGACCACCTGAGCTTACATATGCAGGGCTGTATTGGTGCCCTATGCAGCCCTGCAACATGCATAAATAACCACCAAGGGTGGTTAAAGGGTGGTTAGCGTCATGTCTGTTTTCACCCATAGACATAAAATTCTATAGGTTTTTGATGCATCTTTAACTAGAGCTGCACTGGTGCACAGAATGGGAAATAGGAAACTAGGAACTTTCCTGAGTTACATTCCTTACTCTCCCACTGACACTTGCTGTGCATTTAAGCAAATCACATCTCTTCTCACCTCAGCTTCCTCATCTGTAAAATAGAACCATAGGGTTGGAAGGGAAATCAAGAGCCATCAAGGGGATGACAAGTACCCACTTCACATGTGGCTGCAAAATGATCATAACTTTTTCTATGCTCTGAAAGCCTGATTTTTAGAAGAGTTGAAACAAATGGTAGAGTTTTTTATGGATGGATATTTACTCCCATTTTTGGATAGGCTTCTGAATATCTGAATAATATCTGCAACTGAAATAGTTATTTGCGTGTCTGTTTACTTAGATACTTCAGTTTGGTTATTTCAATTTGGTTATTTTGGTTACTTCATTTCAGCAATTGCACATGTACAATACTGCCAAACTAACATAGCCGAAATACTGAAACAACAGAATAATCAAAATAACCAAACCAAAATAACTGAAATAGCCAAAATGAAATAACCAAAACAGGTATCCAACAAAATGGGAACAAATATTTGTTTTCAGGTACCTGTGCTCACTGTGTTTTCCTGATTGCTGCCAGTGGGGAAATCACAGTGAGCATGGCTCCCTGTTGGTTATTACCCACTTCATCAGCCTTGGGTCCAGTAGAGCAGATTTGATCAATTTATTTTGTTTCAGCTCTAATTTCCAGAAGGGGTGAGCACCCATTAGCAAGGGATGATATGGTAGGCATCCAAAGCTTTAGGAAAGAGAACTTAGCTGAACATGTTGAGCTGCTAGCATTTGGGGGTTAGTGGCCCTGTCCTGCCTGCATTCCTGAGTCACTGGTATTGCAACAAAACGAAGCTCTTTCAAGTTGCCAGGTTGGGTACCCAAAATAAACAGTGGGTTTTGAAAACCTGATCCTTGCTGCATGAAGTCTGGTTTCCCTCTGAAAAGTGACCCTAAGATTAGCATGTTAATTAACAGACCTCCGTGTGAGCATGATTGTGATAGTCTGTGGGCATAACTTTAACATGGGCAGGCAGTGCAGCTGAACCAGAACCCACAGCCCTGGACTTATGTCCAAGTTCTGAGATGACCTTTAGGATAGGCAGACTCTCTGGCAGTGTGTACTGTTTCTCAGTTTGGGGCAAAAGAGAAAGTTTGTGAATGAGAACTTTTGGAGTTTGTAAATCATCACACCTACACACATCTCTAGCTCCATCACCACCTCTGGCCACATCTGCATTCCTATCTCTGGCTCATTCCACCTACTGTTCTTCTGCAACAAGGAACCATCTTGGCAAGTGGGGGCATTTCTTCTTCTGCACCAGGACCACCCATTCCAACCGAGCTATGCATCTGCTTACACCTCACTCCTTGTCCCACTGAGTCATTCAAGAAATAAACTGCAGCCAGGAGATTGTAAAGGTGTCACAACCTAGTGTTATTACTTACATCATTTACTGAGGTAAGCTTTTGGGCCACAGACAGTGGTTTCAAGGCTGCAGCCTGCTGAGGAAATACAACTCGGGTAACAGAGCTAGATTTTTGCTGCTTTTGCATCAGCAGAACTGTAACGGGTGTATCATTTGCAGAATATTGATTGTTGATGTCTGAGCCAGACAAGAACTCAGCTTGGCTTCTGTTCCAGTCTGAGTGTGGCGTTAGAGACAACATCCTTTTATTTGCAAACTGAGCATTTTTGATCTGGAACAAACCTCATAATGCCATTTTGCAGCATTTTCCTTTTCAAAGCAGAATGGTGCTTTAATATCCTTAGCTATTTATTTTTTATTAGCTCTACACCATGCTGCTGATTTATGCAGAAAGGTAAAGAGGAGGGCTTGTAAGAAGCCTAATATTTAATACACGTTGCAGGGTAATGTGCAAAACTGTTACGTTGTAAAGACAGTAAGGTTAGGTAATGTGTCATATTGGTAATAGAAGAACTTCTCACAAGGCTAATGTTACTGCATGCATCAATGAGAAGCACTTGAATATTTAATACAGATGGTAAACACAAGCAGAAAGGGGAGTCAGGATGACATATGACAGCATAACAGTGTGTAATATAGGAATCAATTCAAATCGAGTGCTCATATAACAGATTTACAATGCAAACTAACACATTCTGTCTGTTCAACATCCTTTGCGCTGCCATGGCATTGTTTTCCCTTTCCTCACCTTCTTATGTTTTCCCCCTGGACTCACATTCACATTGCCTGGGCCTCCTCTTTAGTCACTGCTTCCCTGCACATGAATGCCCTGTAAGCTTGCATTGTCATTCTGTGTGCTAAACTTTGTGTCCTTATCTCTCTAGCACCTTTCAGCATGAATGTGCTGACCCTGCCTTCTGCTACTCTACCTTCAGACCAGACATTAATTATTCATTAATTAATAATATTATTATTTATCATTTCTATAGCACTTTCTGTGTTGAAAGTGCTTTACCATCCTTATCTAGTCCACTTACAACAGACCTGCAAGGTAGGTTATTATTATTCTCATTTGACAGATGGGGAACCGAGACTGAGGCCATTTTCACACAGACACTCGAACACTGATAAAATGGGTGTTTAACGTATAATAAAATGTAACAACCATTTTAACAGTGTTAGAGTGTCTGTGTGAAAAGGGCCTGAAAGACAGTAACTTGCTCAACACCACCCAGTGAGACTACCCGGTGACCCCTGGTCTCTACTGTGTTAACTAGGATACAGTAGTTTTCATTTGTACTCAGGCATCTACGGGTGAAAACAGACATGACGCTAACCACACTTGGTGGTTATTTATGCATGTTGCAGGGCTGTATTGGTGCCCTATGCAGCCCTGAAACATGCATAAATGACCACCAAGGGTGGTTAAAGGGTGGTTAGCGTCATGTCTGTTTTCACCCTACGACATCTTCACAGATGCAAACTATATATTTTCCCTTCATGCTCAGTCCTAATTCTGAAAACACTGACACATACGTAATTCTGTGGAACGCTACACATGTGTTTTCAGGATCGGCACCTCTTTATTGATTATCACATATATGCTACTTCCCAAACTGATTAAGTAAATAGTTTTCTGAGCCACAAAGCATACCTACAACATTAGTGGACTGGTCAGGCTTTAATTTCCAAATGTTTTCATTTTGACAATGTTGAGAAATAATTTTATTTTAATTTAGACCTCTTTGAACTGCCAGCATTCATCAGTGGAATCCTTGTCTTTGTAAAAATTCAGATTCCTTATATTTAATGAAGAACATGGTGAAGCACGGCCTGAAATTCAGCCTTTAAATCTGCCCCAATTCCATAAATCATAAATAGCCTAATTCACTAAAACTTCACCTTCATATTGAAAAGCTCTGCAGTCAGTGTTAACCTGGATCATAATAAAAATAAAGTAACAACATACCACCCAACAGTCCCTGTTTAAGGAGGACAGTCCCTCTTTGGGTGTTGAATCTCATTGTCCCTCTTTCAGGGGCCAAAGTCCCTTTTTCAGGAGAGTCAGAAAGACAAATACTAACAGGCAAGAGATTTTCAAATAAGTCTGCCACAAGCGTGTTTAACTTTGAGAAGGGGAACTATGCAAAGATGAAGAAGTTAGATAAGGGGAAACTAAAAGAGAAAATCATCAGGGTCAAAGGCCTGCAGAAGACATGGAGACCAAGGCTCTTTTCAAATAGGCTGCAATGGGTGGGGGGATAGGTGTGCACCCCTGAGAACGGGCGCTCATCTCCACCCACCTCCACACACGGAGCAACCGGCATTGGAGCCTGTTGCTCTGTGCGTGGGTGATGGGTGGAGGTGGGTGGAGCACAGGAGCACACACATACTCCCACCCACTGCAGGTAGCGTTCACACAGGCGCCCTCACCACTGTACACATGTGCGGTGGGGGGGGGACCCATGTGAAAAGGCCCTAAGGCCCTTTTTAAATGAACTGCCCTGGGGGGCGAGTGGCGAAGGCCGGTGTGCGTTCTGGTGTGGGGGTGGGGGTACATGGGTGCACACCAGCATCCATCCATCCCCTATGCATGGAGCAACCTGTGTTTTCTCTGGTTGCTCTGTATATGGCCGATGGGTGGAGGTGGGTGGGCATGCATGTTTCGCAGGAGTACGCACACCCACCCACTGCCACGTACAAATGAGAGTCACCCACGCATGCCCACACAGGTCCCTGCATGGGCATGCGTGGGTGCGTGTCATGTAAAAAGGGCCTAAGACAGTAGTTTCCACAATAGATGCCCAGTTTAAATGCATACCTCAAGTCAAAAAAGCAGGAAAAGACCCAAACAAATGCCTGCATGGCTAAATGGAAACATTCAGGAGGTTTCAGAGCCAAAAAATTGTCCTTCAAAATCAGAAAAGTATTCCAAATGAGGTAAATAGGAATGAGCACAGACATTGGCAGAGGAAGTGTAAAACCATGATAAGATGGGCTAAGGGAATTCGTGGAACAACTAAGGATACTAAATCCAGTATATCAGAGGCAGGAAACCTGTTAGAGAGGCATGTGGTCTGCTATATGATCAGGGAACAAAGGGGGAGCTCAAAGATGACAAGGCCATTGCAGTAAAAACTGATGCAAAGAACTGATTTAGTTTCTCCGCAAAGGATGTTGGGTTGAGATACCCATACCAGAACATTTTTTCTTGGTGATGAATCGGAGGAATTATCTGAAATTAGTATCATGCCAGAAGAGGTTTTATTGCATATAGATAATTTAAACAGTAGCAAGTCACCCGGGCCTGATGGTATTAATCCAAGGTTACTGAAAGAACTCAAATTTGAAATTGCTGAACTATCAGTAATAGGTAACTTATCGCTAAACCCCTCCTCTATGCCAGAGGATTGGAGGTTAACAAATGTAACTCCAGTTGTTAAGAAGGGCTCCAGAGGTGACCCTGGAAACTACAGATCAGTAAGCCTGACATCAGTACCAGGCAAACTTGTGGAGACTACTCTTAAAAACAGGATTATTAAGCATGATTTGATGAGTAAAAACCAGCAGAACTTTAGCAAAGGGAAGTCAATGTGCCTCACTAACCTTTCCAGGCACAATTCAAGGTGCTGGTTTTAACCTATAAAGTCCTAAACAGCTGGGGCCCCAGGTATCTGAAAGGCCGCCTCCTCCCTCCTGTCTGCTCGTGGCCCTGGAAATCAGCTGGGGGAACCCTCTTGCAGGTGCCCTCTCTCTGAGATGTTTTTACACCTAGGGCATGTAGGGAGGTGTTCACGGTGGCTACTACCCCGCAATTATGGAACTCCCCCTAGGGGTCTGCCTAAGTCTGGAAAGTTTTCCAGAAACAATGTAAGACCTTTCTATTTGGGCAGGCATTTGGCAAACAGGGATAGGGCTGGATGGGATTGGGCAGGGGGTGTAGGGAGGGCAGGGTGGGGCATCAAGGGGTTTTAAAAATTGATTTTAATGACTTTTTATTAGTGTTTTTATTATTGTAAGCCTCCCTGAACCTCTGTGGGAAGAGCGGCATATAAATTCAACTAAATAAATAAAAAAATAAATCAATAACCTATTAGAATTTTATGAGATTGTTAATAAGCATGTGAATACTGGATAGGGGTGATCCAGTTGATATATTATATTTGGATTTTCAAAAAGCTTTTGACACTATCCCTCACCAGAGACTCCTGAGCAAACTAAGTAGTCATGGGATAAGAGGAAGAGTCCTGTCATGGATTGATAGCTGGTTAAAAGATAGGAAACAACGGGTATGAATAAATGGCCATTTTCCAAGTTGGAGCAAGGTAAATAGCAGAGCGTCTCAGGGATCAGTACTGGGACCAGTATTGTTTAACATATTCATGATCTGGAAAAAGGGGTAATGAGTGAGGTGGCTAAATCTGAAGACAACACCAAATTATTCAAGATAGTTAAGACCCAGGTGGACTCTGAGGAACTACAGAGGGATCTTGCACGACTGGACAAAAAAGGAATGGGAAATAAAATGGCAATTGAAATTCAATGGGTGAAAACAGACGTGCACCTAACACCACTTTAACATTTCTTATACATGTTGTAGGGCTGTATTGGTGCCCTATACAGCCCTGCAATATGCATAAGAAATGTTAAAGTGGTGTTAAAGTGCATGTCTGCTTTCACCAATGCTGATACGTGCAAGGCGACGCACATAGGGAAAAATAATCCTCACTTTATATACACAATGCTAGGTTCTGAGTGTAACTACTCAGGAGAAGGAACTTGGAGTCAATGGGTTCAATCCAACAGGCCTCATACGTGGCCCACTGGTGCAATGTCCGGCCAGGCATGTGTGGGCTCTGGTGGGTCGTATTGGCAAGCACGCCCCATTGCGCTGAGTGGCTTGCTATGTGGGGGACACACATGCGCAAATGTGCACCAGCGTAAGTTAACTGTGCCCGGCATAGGTGCAGTTTATTATGGGGTGTTGGCTTGCACCCATTGTGGATAGTTCCTTGAAGACATCAGCTCAATATGCAGCAGCAGTCAAAAAAGCAAACTGAATGCTAGGCATTATTGTAAAAGGAATAGAAAATAAAATGGGGAATATCATAATGCTGCTGTATAAAACTTTTGTACAACACCACCTTAAGTATTGTGTGTAGTTCTACTCGCCCCATCTCAGGAAGGATATAAAATAATTTGTTCGGAGAAGGACAACAAGGATGATAGAAGGGATGAATCAACCTCCATATAAGGGTAGAGCTGTTTAGCTTGAAAAAGAGGCGATTAAGGGGGGATATGATCATTGATAAAATCATGAGCAGTGTGGAAAAAGTAAATAGGGAACTGTTGTTTGACCTTTCTCACAGTGAGTGATGTGGAAAAAGTAAATAGGGAACTGTTGCACGCCTTTCTCACAAAGGGACACTCTCTGAAGTTAAATGGTGACAGATTTAAAACAAACAAAAGGAAATACTTTCCCACTTAGCAGACAATACAGTTGTGGAACTTATTGCCACATAGCACTATAACTAGTTTCAAACAGATACTAGATACATTTTTAGAGGATAGAGCCATAAATGCTTACTAGTTGGAGCTTAAACCCCTGGCTACCGGTAGCAGGAGCTGGCTCCCATCTCTATGACCTGTACTTGTACTTCTCTTGAGCTACTGTAGCTGGTCACTGTTGGAGACAGGATGCTGGGCTAGATGGATCATGGGTATGACCCAGTATGGCACTTCTTATGTTCTTAGGTAGACTCTCAGGAAAAGCCCCAGAGAAGACAATGGGAAGATAATGGAATGGAAAGGAACTAAGTGGAATGAGAAGCAGAAGAGCTCTTGTCCCTCTTTATGCACTTAGGATGTTGGGAGCTGCGCCAATGTGTGGAAGTGCATGAGGGGGCAGAGCTTATTCACTGTGGGTCAGAGTTTATTGGCCAAGGGAATGTTGGGAGTAGGTAATAAAGAGGCTGCTCTAGAAGAGTTTAGAATTAAAAGGTTAACTCACCCAAGACTCAGGGCATTTTTAGACAAGCCCTCAAGTCTGGGACAAACAAACTCATGTGGCAAGTTTAAATGTTCACCCCCACTGTCACGGCCTGACCTCAGGGCTTATCTGAGACACTCCCTGCTTCCTGTGCTAGTGGCAGATTGCTGCAAGGAATGGCTCTCTTCCTCCTCTTGGTATTCTCCCACTCTCCCTCTGCGCCCTATGCACACCTGGTGGAGAGCATGGGCCCATCTGCCACAGCCTGATTGGCTCGGTGCAGTATTTAGGGCTGCCGAGGGCTGTGGCAGGTGTGGAGCTTCTGGTCATTCCTCCTTGACCCTTGCTCGGCTCATGCCCCTTGCTCTTCGCGCCTTCTTCTGTTTGTGTCAGTGAGTCTCAGTGTGTTGTGTTCCCTCTGTCTTCCTAGTGTGCTATACCCTTCCCCCCTCCTCCTGTGTTGATATCTGCCCTGTTTTTCTTTTGTGTGTGTTGGGGCATTTCTTGCCCAGCTCTCTTCCTCCTCTGTTTGCCTGCAGGGGGTATAGGATGATTGGTCCCTACTCACACCCTGCCCCGCGTCTATGTTGATGTGTTTCCCTTATGCCCCCAAACCCCCACAGTGTAGCATTGCTTCTGTTCGTTGGCAGGAGAGGCCCCGTTCTGTGGTTGTCCCTTGTCTCTCCTTGTTACCTTGCCACTCGTCTCCTGCCTCTCTTTGTAACCTTACTGCTCTCCCCACCCCCCATTTGGCTCTGATTCCACATGGGCCTGTTCCCTGGCCTGCCAGCCCTATGTTACTGGTTCTCTAACCCCTCTGCTGTCCCTTAGACTTTGGCTCCTCCAGCTCTGGTCCCTTGCTCCCTGCCTCTAGCCCCTTGCCTCCTGCCTCTGGTCCCCTGTTGCTCCCCCAGGTCTGGTTTCTGGCTCCCTGCTTCTGGGTCCCAGTTCCTTGCCTTGGGTCCCCTGCTCCCTGTCTCTGGTCCCCCATTGCTCCCTAACTCTAGTTCTTTGTTCCCTGCCGCTTGCCTCCTGCCTCTGGTCCCCTGTTGCTCCCCTAGCTCTGGTTTCTGGCTCCCTGCCTCTGGTTTCCAGTTCCTTGCCTTGGGTTCGCTGCTCCCCACCTCTGGCCCTGCTCCCTGTCTCTGGTCCCCCATTGCTCCCTAACTCCCTACCTATAGTTCCTTGTTTCCTGCCTCTGGTGCTCCCTAACTCCCTATCTGTAGTTCCTTGTGTCCTGCCTCTGGGTCCTCACTCCCTACCCCTGGCTTCCCGTTTCTTGTCCCTGGTTTCCCTTTTCCCAGTTCCCCGTCCCTTAGCCTCAGTGATGAGCCATATGCTTTCTTAGGCCAGTCCGTCTGGCCCATATGCTGAGCACTTAGTCTCCTTGGTATCAGAGAGCGGCTGAGAGGTTCCCTTATTTCCCCCTTTGCCTCGCCTCCCTACCTTCCCCTCCTTCTCTCCCTAGGCTCCGGCCGCTGAGCCTGACACCCACTACCAGAAGTCAGCTGGGCACCATTGGAAACAGCAGGCACCAGAGAACTCACATATGCTTAGAGACCTGGATTTGTAATACCCTGAGGTTTTACAGCACCCGCTGTTTCCAATGGTGCCTGGCCGACTTCTGGTAGTGGGGGTGAATGTCTAATCCTCCTACACCCGCTCCCCGTGCGAGTTTGTTTCTCCTGGACTCAGAAGTCTGGGAGAAACAAGGGCCCATCTAAAAAACACCTCATGATGGCTCTCTGTTTTAGGTATACATACATTCAGCAGTACTAACAAGGGTGGAGACAGAGCAGGTGGGACAACAGGGGTCAAGCTAGGACTCAAAGTGGGACTCACATCCTCAAGTGCTTCCCTGAAGTTTTTGGACCCCTTTTTTATGAAGACAAATCTCAGAATTGCACAGATGGCTATCAAAGTTCCTAAGGATATGCTCTATATGTAGTAGTGTGTGTGTGAATCCAAATCATCACTCTGAAAATAACCCTAATGAAATACTCCTTGTATTTTATATCAATTTGATAATCTCTTAATTTCACCCAGAACCCCTCTAGTACCACTCACAGATAGACTTTTGAAATAAGATATGAAATATTTCTGGATGCGGTGTGAGGGGAGAGCAATTCTATAGCAAAATGATTATGATGGTATCGTGTGAAGACTCAACCCCTCATTTCTCTACACGTAACTAATATAAGAAGTCTAACATAATTGTTGTACGACTCCCCATCACCATAGTTGCTAATCCCCTAAAACACCCTTCTCAGATAATGTAGAAGCATTCCCTTCCCAGCACAGCATTGGAAACAAGGCAATATAGACATTGAAGAGACTCATCTTAAAGGATTTGTCTAAACTGGGGAACTAGGCGCCAATGATATTTGGTTCTTAAGTTCATTTAGCAATTGTAAAACTTAGGGCGCAATCCTCTGCCACTGAAGTCAATGGAAGTGGAGCCACTGGGTGTTTTCAGATGGACGGGCTGCACCGGTGCTGGACGCGCCAGCCCACTTCACCTCCGGGTGGCCTGTCCATCTGAAGGCAGCCCTGCCAGATGTGCAGGTGGAGTAGACTCTGCCTGCTTCAGGGCAGCCCTACAAGCCAGCCAAACCCAGGGCACTGGCCCAAAGCAGAGCAGCTGTCCATCCGCTGCATGGACCCATGCTGCTGCTCCACTTCAAGCTGGCAGTTACCCCGGGCAATACCATAGAGTTGTGGGTGCCAACCTAGAGTGTCGGACAATCGCCCACAGCTCTATGGTCTGTGGGGCGGGGATGCCATATAGGCATACCGTGGGCCGGGAAACCTGCCAGGTACCTCTGATCCCAACCCAGGCAGGGCTGGGAGTGGGCAGATGCAGGGGTGCTACCCCAGAGTAGCTTTGGGGGTGGCCAGCCCCAGGTCCATCTGAAAACACCCGTTGACTTCAGTGGTTGGGCAAGTGTGCCCTTAATGCAAGTGAGCCAGGATTGGCTTAAGATATTCTGCTGCCCTAGATAAACCTAGTTTAACCAAAACTCTTAAACCCAAATCTCAGAATACCCCCAAACACCTGTATTTTTTTTCCACAGTTTTTCCCTTGATGTCAGACTGACTAATTTTATCACCTTCAGTCTCTTAGAAATATATATATATTATATAAACAGCTGCGGTAATTGAATGTGTGCCATCGGATTCTCCGTTAGAATGAATTTGATTTATTTTAATTCAGTAATAATATATTCAATTAATTTTATTCCTGCACTATTTTAGGGCATCAGCATTTAAAGTTCACTGTTTTCATAAATTCATCACATGAGATTTAAAAAAACACCATTCATTAGACTTTTTACATTGCATGTAACATCTTGGCACTTATAGTAATCCCTGCACAGCTCCAAACCCCAAGTCTCCTATTTAGAGGAATCCCTGATGATACCCCAGAGCTTTCAAATGGCTGCCAAGACTGTAAGAGGAGCAGGTTTTAGTCCATGTGAAACTTGCCTATCAAAGTCTTGACCATGTTTATTCAGCTCCGATTGCTCACTGGAGCGTTCAGAAGCCTTTTGTTTCTGTCTGCACCCAGGTCATTCCCTGCCTTAAAACAAAAGCATTAGGAGACATCAAAAGGCTCTCCAAATAGATGGAGGGATACTGGCACCTGCCATAATCCTATTGACAGAGAAACTGAAAG
This sequence comes from Sphenodon punctatus, assembly GCA_003113815.1. NCBI lineage: Eukaryota > Metazoa > Chordata > Lepidosauria > Sphenodontia > Sphenodontidae > Sphenodon > Sphenodon punctatus. The sequence continues at coordinate 767,366 of QEPC01011483.1, forward strand.
CACACTCGCCAACTTAAAAGAAATAGGTCTTCATTGGATGGGGGGCAATTACAGATAATGAGATGGACAGGAACAGATCATTTCAATGTCTCAGAATATTTTAGCTGAAAACAAGCCCCAGAGGGTGTTTTTCACCCCTCCTCATTCAGACAGGATTCTCCCAGGAGTGTTGACTACAGGCAAGTGAGGGCATTGTGAGTTATCCTTAGCTTTATTTACATTAAAAAGAGTGATTGGTTGAGGAGCATAATCAAGATTGCATATGGAGATGGTGCACACTTGACTATTATCTAAAAATAAGACCCTGGTCCTTCAGTTTTTTTCTGCATTAGAGCTGCAGTGACGAGCCCCCAGAGATGGCTGGGCCTTCCAATGATGCCTATGTGCAGTCAATTTGTGACTGATGTAAGTGCAATATCCTTTCAATGATACAGAAGCTCCTGTTTGTACTACTTTGGCAAGTAATAGCGCTCATACAGATTTGAATGGAATAACCATAGCTTCATAATTTCCTCTCAGCACTATGTGCTTTGTAAGGGTTTGCTTAACAAGAAATTGTGCCGTGTGTACTGAAATTGTGTAAACCAAGCTAGTTAGATTTATACAAGACTCATGCATAAATTATTTTTGCATGAATTATTTTGGTCCAAGTGCAGTTTGCTTTGGCTTAGCTTTAGATACCTTTGGAACTAGCTCAAGGTCAGCAAAGTCTACACTGCTCACTTTGAAGTGTGCACACCTTAATTATGCTATCTGGCTAAGCATACAGACATTTATGCTAGACATCTCTGTGCAGGGCTAGTTCCTATGATGACGGGATTTCATTATATAGCAGATCTTTTTCATTTTTGACTACAGTAAACTACCTTCACTCAAGCTGTTGGAACTCACAAAGGAAACTGTTTAAAAGTTTCCGATTACCTCCCATTTACCAGGCATATGCTTAGGTCCACTGCAACGTGTCTTCTAACATTAATAGCAGGAAACATTACAACAGTCATCTCTAGTTGGGGATGAGGTAAAAGAAATGGAAATAAAAAGTAAAGGAACAAAAGTATCCAGTCTTCCTTGCCACCTTCATATTGCCTACATCACTTCCCATAACAAACTAACTAAAATCAGAGGTGAAACAAATAGCAGATTTTTAAAAATGTGGATATTATTTGCATTTCTGGATAGCCATCTGAATATCCAAATAAATACCTGCACCCAAGATTTAAAAAATCATCTATTCAGACCTTGGATATTTATTTATTTATTTAAATTTATATGCCTCCCTTCCCATTAAGGCTCAGGGTGGCTTATCAATAAAAGCATCTAAAAAAATCCCCTTAGCCCCCCCCCCAAACCCTTTTTTACCTAACCCTCCCGCTCATCCCTATCCCTGTCTGCCAAACTCCTGGCCAAACAGAAAGGTCTTACATCATTTCCAGAAGATGAGCAGGCCCGGGCTTAGACAGATCTCCAGGGGGAGGGAATTCCATCATCATGGGGCGGCCACTGAGAATGGCTTTAGTTTTGTATACCCCACATTTTTCATTATTTTAGTTATTTCATTGCAGATATTTGGTTATTTGACTGAATATCCAAAATGAAATTACTTAAATACCCAGAAAAATGAAAACTAATTTCTGCAAAAGGTAAACAAAGTGGAAACAAATGTTTATTTTTAACCTGCCCTTCCCCAAAGGCTCAAGGTGTTCAACATAATGTATCTATAAACACACATGTATAAAACATACAAAAATAAACCCATTAAAAGCTATATAAAATTCCCATTAAACCCACTCCCTGAGCCCTATCCCTGCCTGGTAAAGGCCAGTTTCCAGATAATGCTCAGACTCAGGCTTTGGTGAACCTCCTGGAAGAAGCCGCTGAGAACAGCTTTGTGATACGGACTTGGGACAGTGATGGAACTTGCAAGAGACTGACTTTAAGGAATACAATGGAACATAGCATAGAAGGCAGTCTTTTAGATAGGGCTTCCTATCCACTTCCTTCAATTGATCTGAAGTGGGCAATAGAGTAAAATATAATGTTCACCATGGAAATTCATTCTAGCTCTAGTTAAAATCATGGCATCCATAGCCCAGTGAACATGTTGGCGATACTATATAAGTTCTTGACTTCCATCTCCCATAGATGGTAAAATGTTAGAGGAAATTAATTAGATAGTATCTTTTAAAAATAAAGTCCTCAGGGAAATCCTTGGGCCTGTTAAACATCTTGCTACTTAGCAGAGCAATGAAACAAATCACAAACAGCAATAATCAGGAATCAGATCGACAGGAAGACCTTGTTTAAGATGCAGTGATTTGTGAAAACTAGAAGTAGCTGTTGAGCTTAGCTAAAAATAGAAGAATATAATAGTGAAAGCCTGTGTTTGCAAAGATAGACCTGCAAGTTCTTTGAAGCTAGAAGAGTGAGTGAGAACAGGTGGTCTAGCTTCCTCAAGCTCACATGCTAGTGCAAAATCTACTTTTGCATGGATAAGGTAAAATAATGTTGCAAACATGCAGACTATGTGACAGTCAGATGTGCCAGGTCATACAAGAGTGTGAGGCCAGATTTAGGGATTATTTATTTATTTATTTCATTTCTAGGCCGCCCCTCTCACAAAAGCAACTTAGGGCAGCGTACAAGATAAATAAATAAAAAAACAATAAAATAGAATAAAACACTTATTAAAACAATCCCCCCCACATGGTCGGTCACAGAAAGCATTCTCCACCACTCCCTCCCTCCCTCCCTCCCACTCACCCCCACCAAACACCTGGTGGAATAACCAGCTGGGTCTTACATTGCCGCTAGAAAAGTGATAGACAAAAAACACTTTCCCTCAGTGGCAGTGAAGACTGGCAAAATCTTTGGCAAGCCAATCCTGCAAACCAGGCTATAAGGTGTTAACAAATGAGATGCTAGCCCCCTGGAGTCTAGCATTTCCTATTGGCATTCACATTTATTAAAGTTCATTAAATTAGGGAACTTTAAATATAGAAATAGAAATATAAAATTTTTAAAAGAACAAACGGTTTCTTTCTTTGCCCAACTCCTTTGGAGGCAGCTTGGTGTGCTCTCATGGGTGGTGGGGTTGGCAGGGGAACATCCTCCTGATCCTCCTCCCATGGATCTGGCTGTGGAGAAGCATTTACGAGAGGCATGAAGGAATGCTTGGCAGGGGAGGCGTGCCCGGCCCAGGGACTGTTCCCTGGTATGAGGGCATGTAGAGAGGGTTCCGGTGCTTTCCCTTGGGGTGGATTGTGGGGGAACCAGGACAAGTGGTCAGGTTTCCACAGAGCCTGGTGTGAATGGCTGATGGGGGTTAGGAAATGGTGCCTTCCCCTGAGCAACAATGCGCGCGGTCACGACAGCAACGTGCTCGAGCAGGGAGCTCTGCGGTTGAATGGACTGGAACTGGCTGCTTTTCATTTGTGCTCACATCTCACTCATCTCCTTGCTCACCTTCTTGATCACGCTGTCTGACCACTCAAACTCCTGCCAAAGGCAGGCTTCAGTGCCTGTCCTCTTGCCAGTGGCTCAGGCGGGCCTTGGCAGCAAAGGCCTTGCGTGCTGGAGGGTTTTATCACACCAGCTGCCTATGCTCCCAGGTCATGCCATTAATGGCACCGCAGATCTCATCCACCTGCTGCATGATCTCCCCAAGTAGCTCCCTTACAGCTTCAGCTTTGATTCAATCAGTGCTAACCACATGGTCAATGACAGGGGAATCCCATTATAAAATTAGATTTTATTCTTACCTATCTAATAACAAGCATTTAGTTCAAAGCTTCTTTCACAGCCAACATTTGCACAAGTTAATTCACCTTTATGAGAGCCCTGATAGACTTTCTAGTAGGAAAGAGCTGACATGATAAAAATATACTCAGACTTGTTAACAAGCACTGTAATTACCTACATCTCAGCTAGCAACACCAGGTGTCATGCAGGATGTTGAGGCAAGTAATATTATCTAGCCAATGAAGCTCTCTCTTTCCTTATTCATATTTACAGTTGGAAGCGATAGATGGCTGCAATCTAAGTGCTGCACCAAGCAAGGAGAGTTTTTGACTTGCTACCTTGTTGTGTGACAGTGTGAAATATTCAAATAGCTAATCACCACTTGACAGTATAAGGATAATACTAGGTAGCAAGCAGCACATGGAAGTTTTGCATCAGCCCAGCACCAACTGAGGAGAAGAGCTCTCTGGGATGTTTTGTGCATTATTATGCTCATTGGATTAGCAGATAGGCATTGAGTTGACCTGCTCAGGGAGCGTGGTACAGTGCTCAGCTCCTTGCTCTGCCACTGACCTGTTTCATGGCATTGGGCAAATTGCTTAACCTTTTCTCCAAGGGGATATGGCTCACAGGGGCACTACAAGGCTTAATAAATAATTGTAAAGTGCTAAGATTCTCAGATGAAATAGGCTGTGTAAGTGCAAAGTGAGATCATCATTAGTAATTTATGCATCAGGCTGCATTGAACCAAAATAACCAGCATTATCTGATCCCTGGGATTCAGGGTGGAGTGGGATCATGTGCAGAGAATGTACAGAGTCAGTAGGCTTAAGTAGTTTCTCCCCACTTGGTGTGATCCATACAAAAGGCCTACCCTTTTTGTGCAGACTTTGCAAGGACCAGTTGCAATCACAGTGCTTGTAGGATAGGGAGCACATAGATTGTTTCCTCTATAAACTCCCCCAAAGGAGGGGTGAAAATCAGGCAAGTCAAAAGACTCATCCTCTTGTGGAGGGTGATATCCCTTTCAGGCCCTGCTTGTTTAGCAACTCTCTTTAGCCTTGACAGCATACAAGTTTACACTAGAGCAGCAGTCTCTATCAGACACCAATAAAGACAGACTTGACACAGAGGGTGCTTCTACATGAGTATTATCCTGGGATAAATGCCTCTAATCTCAGGATTAAGTGTTTGTGTGGAAAGATAACCCAGTATAAATAAATCTGATTCCCGCTTTTATTCCGGAATGATAAAACCTAATTTTCCAGGTTTTATTCTACTACTACTTATCATTTCTATAGCGCTACTAGGCATACGCAGTGCTTTACAGTCACTGATTTTTAGAGACAGGTCCATGCCCAGTGAGCTTACAATCTAAGATAGACACGGGTGAGGGGAACACAGACATTCCCATTTTACAGATGGGGAACTGAGGCTGAGAGGTAGTGACTTGCGCAAGGCCACCCATTGAGTTCATGGCTGGGGTGGGATTTGAACCCTGAGACTGAGAGGTTGTGATATTCTGATGTCTCTGGTGGCAAAATGTCATGGATAGGAATTTCCAACAGAGAAGGCTGTGACAAAATGCTACCCATGCTGCCTCCTAATTCACTCTGACCCTGCAGCGGAGGGAATCCATCACACCCATCCACTTCAGGGACCCATGACAGCAAGTGACATAGGCACAACAAGGACATTGGGAGGAAAGGGGCTCACAGCTGCCCACACAGCAGCCAGGAGAGGCACCCATGACTAGGGGATACTGCCCCTCTCTTTAGGGTCTCTCACCAAACCCTCAGATTGGCCAGGGGCAAGGAAGGGGAGCAGCTGGAAATGAAGGGGGAAGATTACATGTCCACTATCTCCAAGGGCACTGGCATCCCCACCAATCCGTTGTATTCCCAAAAATCAGCATGTAAGAAGGTGCTGAAATTCAGCTGAGCTATCTGTGTGGCAGAATCCAGTTCCCTTTAGAACTGCCCTGTTTGTCTCAGCTCTCTACATAAACACAGAATTCCCTCTGGAAATTTACATCCTGGACAAAGAATGACAAGTCCGGTGCTCTAGCAAAGGGATTCTCCTCCCAGTTGCAGTTCCCCAAAGTGCTGAAATTCAACTGTGCTGCACCATGGGATTGATGCAGTCCTACTTGTCACTCTTATACTGGAATAACCATGTACACTGCCATCCTAGGATAGTGCTTTATCCTGGAAAATTAATAACCGTGTAGACACTTATCCCAGGACATCAATCCCCGAATTCAATAATTGTGCTTGTGTAGAAGCAGCCAGAATCTGCTTAAAACTTCTAACATTCACTTATGCCACCTCTCTGGGTTTCACCTGGAGAGTCTTCAGGTTTTGACCCGGAGTCTTTGGGCTCTTGGAGAAACCCCAATTTCTCTGGATCAGCGCTTCCATGGGTGGTGGAGGTGGCCATGTCACAAAGGGAGCAGGCCACAAGAAATGTTCTGCCTGCTTTCTGACATGATCCTGCCCTTACAGCACATCATGCCACTCCATAAGGGGCAGGGTTACATCAGAAAGGGGCATGAGATCCCTACTCCATCAACATGGCCCCAGCCTGACTGGGATAAAGCCCAGTGAGTCATAACCCTGCGTATGCCCCCAAGTTCAAGCCTACTTGTTATGAAACTACTACCCTGCCTCCCCAGTCCTGTGTACCAGCCACACAGCAAGTCTGGGGAAGGAAGCAACCCCTGCTCACATTACCCTTAGCACAGGTGCCTACAGGTTGGTGTTTGGCCCTTGTAGATCTGCAGCTGCTACTCCAGTGCTTCACTGTCACTGCCTTTTTTTGTGGGGGGGGTGGGGGGTTAGGGATTTTTAGGGGAATTTAGTGTATTGTTTTGTATTTTTACTAATTTTTTTCATTGTATTCTTGATGTTGTAATCTACCCTGAGCCTTCAGGGAAGGGCAAAGCATACATTTCAATAAATAAATAGTTGCTCATACTCTGCCACACTGATTTGAGTCCAACAACAATGCAGCTATAGTTCTGACTTGTTACATACCTAAGGAAGGGCCCTGTGTAGCAAGAAGTTTGCATATTCTCATCAACAGAAACTGGCCCAAGAAACTATCGGAACTACATTATCTGCATCTCTTACACCTGGGACCAAGATGCCAACCATTCTCTCTCTCCCCCTCCAAATTTACCCTCCTCATCCCCATCCTTACTCTTCCACACAACAGCTTTCTGCCATTTTTAAAAACACACTTTTTCCTGTTCCTTTTCCTTATCAGCCCTTCCTTTCCTAAGCAGCTTGTCATCTAAGGGCCTGATCCTGCAGTGCAATCAGCAGCCAGGTAATCAGAGCCTCATCTTGACAGACTGCGTGTGGACAGCGCCTAACATATTGTGGGAACTATCATAACAAATACAAATGATCTCTAACAGCCAGAAGCTGTAACCAAACTGGTACGGAGTGTCAATCCTGAGCGACTGGCATATTTGCTGAAATACTGACTCATATTGTTTGGCTAGTCCGAGGTTTAGCAACTTGGGGCCAAATTCATTCCTACTGCAACTCTGTTGACAGTGACAAGTTTATCTCAGGAATGAATTTGGCCTTTTGTGTTTCTAAACTGCAGCAGATGGTTCCGTTTTACACCAACGGCCATCAGTAGAATTTTAAAAGGCATCTCGTAACAACATACTGAAGCCATAAATGTAACATGTGCTGCATTAGCAGAATGAGCCTGGAAAGAATTTGAGCGCATTAAGAAAAATTAGCATGGCAGTTGCTACAAAGTAATAACTGGGCACATTCAAAAAAGCTCCCTGCTTAATGAGGGGTGTTCCCCAGGAACTGCCAGCCATTTCCCCACTGACAACAAGCTCCCTAGTGAGAAGGGAGACTGGGCGCCTGAGACTTGGGCCTATGAATTGCTGAGCACTCTAACTGCATTCAGCAAAGCATTTGCATTATCCACATGAATAAATACACATTTACATGCTTTGCTGGATTGATCCAAAGCACTCAGCACTCCCCAATGGAGTGTAGTGACTGACTGGGGCGGTCAGATCATTAACATTTCTAGTTGATAAACGGGGGCGTTCTTAGCCGAGGAATGGATCAATTAACCAATTAAACACAAAAATAATATAGAACCACAGTATTACTTTATACAACAACATTTTCCAATTTGTTAATTCATGCCTTGATCACAAATTAAAATCAAAACCATCAAACATTTTTAAAATAATTAGAATTAATTTGAAGAAAATGTTTGAACATATTTTTTAAAGTTTCAAAAATTAAAAATATTAAAAATTAAACAACATTCTTCCCCTGGCAGGACTAGCCTAGAATACAGTGAACCAATAGATTTCAGTAATTTGTCCCATCCCATTATTATCAATAATAATATTTCTTGCTTGAGAAAACAAATAGACTATTTTGCAATCAGCTGGAAAGAACAAACAGAGTTTGGTAATTTGTCACAACAGTTATCACATTTATAGTGAACTCACCCATCACAAATGGATCTTGGACAACAAAGTTTTGTCTCTTCCAAGGATGGGATTTGCTCTGACAATGCTGTGAATTTAAATGCATTCAACCTATGTTTTGCATTTAAACACAGGGGTGATGATTGTATATGGCTGTTGCTTTTGAGACTAACACAGGAGGCAGAAGATATAATTTAGCAAGAGGGCACTAAAGGAGTGAATAAATCAGTGTTTTTAGATGGACACCTGCTTTGCCTCACCCCTGGGTGGCCTATCCATGTACAGGCAGACCACCCTGGGGTGAGGTGGAGTAGGAACAGAGCGCTCGAGACCAGTTCCGATTGCCGTGCTCCAGAACATCCCAGAGCACTGCAAGTGGAGCGGGCTACCCAAACCTGGAGCACAGACCGCGGGCAGAGCAGCAGGCCACTGCAGCTCTGCTTCCATGTGGGGGTTGCAAAGGCAACGGTCATAGAGTTGTGAGTGGCAGCCTAGAGTATCTGGCACTCTGCCCACAACTCTGTGGTGCCGGGGAGGGGGCACTGTGTGGACAGACTGTGGTCCGCGGTGGCAGCCGTGTCTGTTTAAACCTGCTGCAGCCAGAGCAGACTTAGGGGTGGCTCCCCCATCTAAAAACACCAAATATTTTAAGTTTTAAAAAATCAAGGGTTAGGAAACAAGTTGATGGGATTAGGCCACACATTTATATGGATGACTTAAAGCAAAAGCTTGCTGACCATAAAGGTCTGAGCAAATTTGGTTAGGGAGATGTGAATTTATTCTTTCAGATTCAGTTCTGTCCCTTGTGGATGTTGTCTAACCTGAGAACTCTTCACACAGATTACTATGATTTATTATTTCTATAGCACTCAGTTTTCCAACTGTTTTAAAATCCCTGTCTAGTTCATCCTCACAACAACCCTGTGAGGCAGGTCATTATTGTTCCAATTTTACAGAAGGGAAACTGAGGTTGAGAGAAAGTGATTTACCCGAGGCCTTGCAAAAAATTCATGGTTAAGATAGGATTTGAACCCTGGTCTCCCAGTTCCAAGGTTAACAATTTACCCATGGGCTACACAGCTTCATCTGCTGAAAGGGTGGGGGAAGGTGGGGTTTGGGAGGGAGGGTGTGTTTTTATTACTTGTTTTACATTTTGTAGATTTATTTTAAAATGTTTTAGTGTTGAATTATTTTTTTAGTGCATGTTGTTCGCCGCCCCGAGCTGCCTTTGGGCAGGAGGGGCAGGATATAAGTTTTGAATAAATAAATAAAAATAAAAAAATATGGGCACATCCCAGCAGTAATTTTAGGAAATTCTGGATGAAGCCAACAGTTCACTCTTCTGGATATTTAAAAATCACTGCACTGATTCAAAAGGGAAACACATTTGCCTAGCTATCGTGTGTTACTAATTTAATGCCATTTTAAGATATTGGAACAAAGCCAAGACAGGAATTTATTGCAGCTTTGCCACTGTTGTAATAGGCTGCAGGCCCACGCATTGCAAGCCTGGGGTTATCAGTGCATCTCGTTAGACCACGGTTTTGCATAAGTGTCTGGATTCCTTGTCCAACAACTAGGGCTCTTACAGCAACCCAGTCTTAGAAAAAATACGTCTCTGATAAGAAATCCATAAATCCTGGATGGAATAAACTCAGTTTATCTATTGGCTTTTTGATCATTTTTATGTCTTTGCTTTGACTGATAAAATTATCCCTTTATGCCCCCAAGTCCTTTAAAGTAATTCTGACATGGATTAGGGCTCCTTGAGCCAACAGTGCCTCATTACTTTAGCAAATGGTTTTGATTTTGAAGCCAAGTGCATGATGGTGTGAGCCAGATTTGCTTCATCAGGAATGAGATGATAGCTTTACTCAAGGTTATTCAGTCCAGGGAACCTGAGTAGCCAAAGTGCTGGGGCACATAAGCAGCTGTAGCCCATTGCAAACTCACCTTGGTGGCAGTTTAACGTTCCCTAACAGACAAGAAAGAATGAACGTAAGAACATAAGTGCCATACTGAGTCAGACCAATGGTCCATCAAGCCCGGCATCCTGTCCTCTGACAGTGGCCAATCTTGATCGCATGGGAGAAGAACCACCAGTCACAATGGGCAATCCATTCCCCATTGTTCACTCCCAGCTCCCGACAGTAAGAAGTTCATCCCATAAGCTACTTGATTAATAGTAATTAGTGAGCCTATTCTCTAAGAACTTATCCAGTTCTTTTTAAAACCCAGCTATACTACTGGCCTTGACAATGTCCTCTGGCAACAAATTCCATAAGTTAATTATGCGTTGAGTGAAAAAGTACTTCCTTTTATTTGTTTTAAAGCTGCCGGCAGCTAGTTTCATGGAGTGTCCCCTAGTTCTAGTACTATTTGAGAGGGTAAATAACCGTTCCCTATCTACTCATTCCACACCTCTCAAGATTTTATAAACCTCTAGCTGCTATATTTTCCTGTGCACCTCAACCTTGCAACAATAGAATGACCAGTTTTCATTGAGTGTTGCAAAGCAACCCAAATCCCTTTGAAATTCAATAGCAGTTGAGCATCTCACTCCTTTTGGACCTTTTAACAATCCAATTCTTTCTTATTAGTTTAGCTGATCTTGCACAAAATCAAATCAATGTTAAAGCCCTTCAGTGGTACAGGAGCAGGCTCATTCTGGATTTCCAGAAAGTATTTGATAAGGTCCCACATAAAAGACTCTTGAGAAAATTAAAAAGTCATGGGATTGGAGGTAGTGTCTTACTATGGATTGGTAACTGGTTAAAGGATAGGAAGCAAAGAATAGGACTGAATGGTCAGTTTTCACAATGGAGAGATATAAAAAGTGGTATGCCCCAGGGATCTGTATTGGGACTGCTGCTGTTTAATGTATTCATTAATGATCTGGAAAAGGGCGTTAAGAGTGAGGTGATCAAATCTGCAGTTGACACCAAGTTATTCAAGGTAGTTAAAACATGAGCAGACTGTGAGGAACTGCAACGGGATCTTACAAGACTGGGTGCCTGGGCATCTAAATGGCAGATGAGATTTAATGTGGACAATTCCACATTAGTACACAATTTTGGGTACTAAGCTAGGAGTTACCATTCAGGAAAAGGATCTGGGAGTGATTGTGGACAATACACTAAAATCCTCAGCCCAATGTGCTGCAGCAGTCAAAAAAGCAAACAGAATGTTAGGAGTTATTCACAAAGGGATAGAGAATAAAACTGGGGATGTCATTATGCCTCTCTACAAATCAATGATGCAACCGCACCTGGAATATTGTGTGCAGTTCTGGTCACCCAATCTCAAAAAAGACATAGCTGAACTAGAAAATGTACAGAGAAGGGCAACAAGAATGATAAAGGGTATGGAACGGCTGCCGTACAAAGAGAGACTTAACAAGCTGGGTCTCTTCAGCTTAGAGAAGAGAAGACGAAGGGAGCTTTCACATGAGCTAGTGAGATATGTTAGGATATGGTCTGATTCAGAAAACTGCTCCATGGTTGGAAACCTTGTGTCAATGGGCATTTTTACACACATGTTAAAGCTCTGGATTTTTCAGTCTTCTGGGTTTACAAGTCCACAAGTAAGTTCCGGATGCATTTTTCACACACACACACTGCCCTGAGGCAACCAAAAGTAGTCACAGCTGTAGATGGGACCGGCTGGTGACCACAGCTGCCTGGAGCAAAGCAATTTACCAGGAGAACTTTTTACACACAAATGTTCTGGGAGACGTTCTACACAGAAGTTCAGAGAGCTGGATGTTTAAGATCTGGGTGAGTGATTTAGACACACAGAAAGTTCAGGATGTAACAGCAAACATCCAGGAGAAATGTGTTTGTAAAAACAATGAAGAGCCTCTTTGAAGTCACTGTGACTGTGCGCTGGCACATGGAGCAACTTGCAAGATCAGGCCTGATAATGGGTGTTTTTACACACACATACCTCTTTGAACTTCTGTATAGAACTTCTCCCAGAACTTTTGTGTGTAAAAGGTTCTCCTGGTAAACTGCTTTGTTCCAGGCAGCTGTGGTCACTTGGTTTCCATGGTAGCCCCTCACATCTACAGCTGTGGCTGCTTTAGGCTGCCTCAGGGCAGTGTTTGTGTGAAGAATGCATCTGGAACTGCCTTAGGGCTGTGTGCGTGTGTGTGTGTGTGAAAAATGAATCCGGAACTTACTTCTGGACTTGTAAACCCAGAAGATTGAAAAATCCAGAACTTTAATGTGTGTGTAAAAATGCCCAATGCCATAATGGAACAGAATGTACGTGAGAAAAACAATTTATTCCTTCCAGGTTCTAATACTGTTGCCATCGCAATGGAACCAGGACGCCTAAGGGTAGGGACCCTCCATTTGTACTAGTGATCATTAGAAGGGATAATATTTACCAAGAGTCATCACATAGTGGGAGCTACATTTTTATGGCTTTGACCATTATAAACAGAGTCCTGTGTATTCTATGCATTTCCCCCCCCCCAAAGTCTGTGATTAAGTATTCAAATTTTGTGTGTAGAAAACTCAAATTTTGCAAGCAGACAAAATTATGCAAATTGATAATATTATGCAGATTTTGATGAAAAGCTCTCATTTACATCTAACTAGCCATTGCAAAACTAAAAGGCCTTTTCAAACTTTGGGGGGGAACAAAAGGACTAAAATATAAATGTTGGTGTAAAACTGGGGGGAAATATTCCCCACAAAAATAAACTTAGAAGATCAATCAATCAATAAAATAAATAAATACATTTCAACAAGTTTCCCTCTTTTCCACCACGGGATGGGGAGTCTGTGTGTGCGTGCGTGTGTGCTTGTGCTCTCCTTTCCCCTCTCTCCTGGCTGGAGTTTGCTATAATTTGAGGGAAGCTGAAGGAGCGAGGTGTTGTGACAGATATTCCCTCCCCTCCAACGCAGGAGCTCCCATTAGTGCACGAAAGAGCAATGCAGCCTTTCTCAGACTAGGAGCACACAAAGGGCATTTTGTGCCCGCACCACCCACATGAACAGACACAGACATGCTCTGGGGTTGAAAGGCCTTGGTCGCAAATTTATTAAAACATAACTTACACATATGAGCAATACAACCATATTAAACAACCTGTGTGCATAATAGCGGGGAGGAGCCATGCTACAAAAAACAGGCCCAAGGGGGGTTGAGCTAAATCTCACCCTCTCTGCCCGGGTGAACTGACCCTTCAAATTCACCCTCCCCTTGGGTCAAGCCGGGTTATCAGCCCCAAACCAGCCATTCTGAGCCTGTGCTGGGGCCCCGGCCTTATGACCCCCCCACCCCCCAAGTGGTAATGGGTACAAGCGCGACCCCTCAGCTCATAGGGAGCCTTACCACAGCATGGTTCCTACTCCGCTAACTGCCATAGTTGCAACCAGATGTTGGAGAAGTGTTGACCAATCTATTACAACGTACATAACATAACGGCTGCAGAGGAGGCGAAAAACCCAACTGCCTTCTGAGTCAATTAGGTCGGCGGGAAAATTCCTCCTTGGCCCTGAAAACAGCGACCAGCTTTCGCCCACAGCTGTAGATTAAACACTCAGCACAATACCTAAACACTCAGCACAATACAAGCACTCATTGTTGCAGAAACAGTTTGCAAAGGGAACGGGTTGGGAGGGAAAGCCTCCGCGAGCGGCCACCGGGATTGCAGAGAGGAGGAGGCACCTGGCCAGCACAGGTAAATATACCCATCTATGCCCCCACCCAGGTGCCCCTCCTCTCCCCCCTATTGCCCCCCCGGTGCCGTCACTCAATAGGCAGGCGGGGGAGGGAAAGGAAACCCCTGCCCCCTCCCCGCCCGGCACCCTGTTCGGGGGAGGACGGTCAAAAACTCACCCCCCTGCTTAGGGCTAGGGGGGGGTGTCCCTTGTGCCCGCACCACCCACATGAACAGACAGAGACATGCTCTGGGGTTAAAAGGCCTTGACCGCAAATGTATTAAAACATAACTTACACATATGAGCAATACAACCATATTAACCAACCTGTGTGCATAATAGCGGGGAGGAGTCATGCTACAAAAAACAGGCCCAAGGGGGGTTGAGCTAAATCTCACCCTCCCTGCCCAGGTGAACTGACCCTTCGAATTCACCTTCCCCTTGGGTCAAGCCGGGTTATCAGCCCCAAACTAGCCATTCCAAGTCTGGGCTGGGGCCCCAGCCTTATGACCCCCCCACTCCCCAAGTGGTAATGGGTACAAGCGCGACCCCTCAGCTCATAGGGAGCCTTACCACAGCATGGTTCCTACCCCGCTAACCGCCATGAAAAGGGGGGAGGCAATGCTACTCCACCCCTTTCCCCCACACAGGTACCCCAAAATGCACTTGTATGGCCTCCCGCAAGTCTTCCAACCAGAAAGTGTTCCCCTGAACCAATAAATGTACGCCATCGCGTAGGAAGAGGTCAGCATGCTGGCTCACAATCCTTTTGTGATGCACCACCGTGCCACCCAAGCGCCTTATGAACGCCCACATGGCCCTGTTGATTTTGCGTTTGGCGCGCTCAATCTTGCCTGGCCTGTTGGCATACCGCCAAACCCTGCGGACAAGCAAATCAGACCACCAAATGAGTGTTCATGGCCAACGAGCTGCCAATCCAGAGATGTCAAACTTCATTGCGCCCATGAGGTCCCATGCACTGTGCAAACCTAGGTCATTCTCCCCCAGATGGATGATCAGGATGGTGGGTGGCCCAAATCGATTGGCCCTGCTGAGAAGCAACTGGACCAGCTGGTCCCAGCGCATACCACTGCGCCCGATCCAATAGAGACGAGCATGCAGCCCACAACCGAGTTGGGTACCAAAGCCAGAGTTTGTCGCATAGTGTTTGGCCCACCACACAATGCTATGCCCGTAGATCCACACACTTGGCAACTGGTCAGCACCTGCAGATAAGCAAGACAACAGAAATATTATAATCATGACAGGGCAACTGCGGGGGGGCCGAAAGGCCTCACGTAGGTGCGATAAGCCCCAGACTGCCACTGGCCTATGGCCATGATCTGCGCTGATGCCAGCCCCCCTGCTGCTGCCGTGGATGCTGCTCTGATCCTGAAAGAGTGTGACCCATAATCAGCAGGCGACATTCCTAGTGCTGCCAATCCTTTTCTAAAAACAGCCTGAAATTGGAATTTTGTCAATCTGGCTCCCCCAGAATGAATGAAGAGAGTGCCCTCTAACGGCGGACACACCTGCAAATATTCTGCCATTGCCACCACTGGGCACACCAGCCCTAGCGTGGCTCGGTGCAGCGTCAAGTGATGGCCTCTCCCCCCTTGGTCGGTCTTAGAATGCCAAATTGTGATAATGATAGCGTCAGGGGCACAAGTTACGTCCCTGATGTCGAGGGCTTCCGATCGCCCTGTGATGAGGGCACTAGCTCGCTAATGCGCAATGCCCTGAAAATGCTATTGAAAAGGCAGCTCTGAAAAGTAACCCCTCATATGGGGATGAGCAAATGCGGGGCAGTGCTGCTGACAAAAAAGCCAGTGTGTCAACCGAAACTGGTTGGCGAGTATCCCTCCGTTGGCCTTGCTCCCTGGCCCACCCGTCGACAGCCCTGCAAAGGTGATAGCTCGCACATGGGTCGGCAGTCCCCTGAGCCTTGCTGAAAAAGGCAATAGCCGCCAAACGACACCGAGTGGTGCGAGGCGCCAACCCACGGCTACTCAAGTGTGCCGCAAACCACTCCACTTGACAGGTTGGGATGGGCCAAGATTGCTGCAACCTGTGGGCTGAGAGGAAGCTGCGGAATTCCTGAAGCGCAGACACATAGGCTCGCCACGTAGAGTCTGACCCGGCGACTCTAACGACCTCATCTATCCTTCGTTCCCAAGCTTCCACAAAGCCTCCAGCATCACTTCTGGGTTGATGTTGGCACCAGGCGCCAGGGAATGGAATCGCTCCATCTGAAAGCGAGATAGGGAATCAGCAATCTCATTGTGAACACCAGGTACATATTTGGCTGAAAAATACATATTGATGGAGAGGCACTTCAGCACAAACCAGCAGACCAGGACCATAACTCTGCTGGACTTACTGGACTGGTGGTTGATCACTTGCACCACCGCCTGGTTATCAGACCAGAAGCATATGTGAGAGTCCCAGAAGCGATGGCCCCAGAGTTCCAATGCTACCAGGAGTGGGAAGAGCTCCAGAAATGTTATGTCCCTGACAAGGTCGCTGGTCGCCCAGTCCAGTGGCCAGCATTGGGCGCACCAGCTACCCTGAAAGAACACTCCAAAGCCAATCCCACCGGCAGCGTCAAATACCACCTGCATGTCAGCTTCAAGTAGCCATACCTCCCACCACAAGGAGATCCCATTGTAGTTCTGAAGGAATGTAAGCCATACCAGGAGGTCCGCCCTGATCCCCTTAGTTATGCGTACATGATGGTGGGGAGCTGACAACCCTACGGTTGCTCGGCTGAGCTGCACACAGAACGCCCGACCCGGGGCTACAACCCTACATGCAAAGTTGAGGTGACCCAGTAAAGTTTGAAGTGCTCTCAGCGTCACCTTTTTGGCAGCCATAGTGTCTGTGATCAGTCCCTGCAATGTGGCCAGTTTGTCTGGTGGGAGACTAGATGTGCAAGACACCGTGTCAATGATTATCCCTAAAAAGGAGATGCATGTTGCGGGACCCTCAGTTTTTTCCTCGGCCAGTGGGACGCCCAATTCTCCCGCAACCGTAGCAAACACACCCATTAAATGGGCGCATTTCTGGGTACCCGCCCGCCCTGAGAAGAGATAATCATCGAGATAGTGGGATATGGACGCTAAACCTGCGCAGACCGTAGCTGCCCACTCCAGCATAGTGCTGAAATGCTCAAATGCAGCGCAGGAAATGGCACAGCCCATGGGCATGACTTTATCATAGAAAAATTGGCCGTTAAATGAAAAACCCAACAGGCTGAAATCCCTCAGGGATACCGGCAGGAGGTGGAAAGCTGACTTTATGTCACACTTCCCCATTAGTGCCCCCTTGCCACGTGCCCTCACTGTGCGCACAGCTGCATAGAACGATGTGTATTGTACCGAGCACAAACCAGGATCAATCCCATCATTAACTGAGCTGCCCTTGGGGTAGGACAGATGGTGTATCAAACGGAATTCGCCAGGTGTCTTTTTTGGCACTACCCCCAGTGGGGAGCAACGCAGGGGGGAGAAAGGCGGGGAGTTGTATGGACCTGCTACCCTCCCAGCCTCAACCTCCTTATGTATCTTCTTCCCCACTACCCCTTCCATCCCCCGCACAAACTTAAGGTTCCAAGTGATCGTATTCACCCGTGGGCCTATGTAGGGGATCTCAAAACCCTCTGAAAACCCCCGTCACAAATAGTCAGCATCTACCCTGTTCGGATAACGCTGCAGTAAAGGGCGGAGAACCTCAAGCTTTATTGGCGTAGGCGCCAGATCCAGCTTGGTGTGCCCCATCCCCCCCAAACCGTTCCTGCTTCACGCCCCCGTTAGCAAACCTTTGCCTTCCTGATTCAGGGCGCCCCTTATGGCAGGACGAGACGGGGTGACCACCTCCACAGCTGGAACAGAAATGAGAGTATTTGCACCGGGAACGAAAACACCTCTTCGCGCTGTATGCCCAGCATACCTGCCTCCCAGAAGATGCCCTTGAAGGACCTGGGATCACTACCCCTCTCCCCGTGCGGATGCCAGCCACTGGGCAGTGAGGGGCCATAATTTGGGAATGCAAATTATATTCAACAATGTCCCAGCGGGCGTGTGGGTTAGATGCTGCCCTACGATGAAACATCTCATCGTATTCCAGCCAGGCTAGCCCCACAAAATCACTATAGGCCTTCTAGATAATTGCAGCATACTGAATTAACTGCCACACCCTATTCAGGAATTTGTAAGCCATAACCCCCATGTAAATAAAAAAGCAAGTGGATCAATTTTCCCATGTCCCTGGGTACAAATGGTTTCTTGCGCTTGCCCTTTTCCCCTTTGTCCACTTCCATGCCCCCATCGCCCAACTCCTCCCCATGCAATAACATAAAGATATCGAGAAACTCACCCTTCCATATTTTCTCCTTGGTAGTTAAAGACAAGTGGTCACCAGGCAATGAGATGGGGATGACGTAGGCGTGCAGACCCGAGGTAAAACCAGGTTGCCCATAAGTAACCTGCGCCTCTGCATAAACTGCAGTTGCGTCCCACACAGGGACGGCCGCATTGGCATCTAACGCCAGCACGGCCGCTTTCTCCCAGTACCACTGAGGGACCTGTCCCCCAACCCCAGTACCGGGCACTGCCGCCGTGCCCATGCCACCACCCTGGGCCCCCAAGTCTGCGCCCCCAGTGCTCCCCGCACTATCGACCGCAGGCCCAGGTGTGATGTTTCCATTAACGACCTGTGGCCCCGGTGCGATGTTTGCATTAATGACCTGTGACAGGACCCCTGGGTCGGCCCCCCCTCCAGTACCTGCTACTGCCAGGCCCCCTGCCACGCCCGCATTATAACCCTGCATGTGGCCCTCGAGCCCCACAGATCCACCTGGGCCCCCAGGCCCCACAGCGCTGATGACTGTGGACCTCATGGGCCCCTCACCTTCGTAAATGGGCACCGCCGCCATTCCAGTTGACCACTGTGCAGCTCGGGTCCCTCCGACTGCCTCGGGACCTCCTGCTCTGCCTTCCACTGACTGGGTTCCCTTCCGATTCTGCCACCACTTTGGGGGAGGAGCAGTCCCTGCCAATTGCCCTGCATTCTGAGCCTGCACCGTCTGTAGCGTGATGGCGCTCATCTGCGTGACATCTTGCGTGGTGTACCGGGGCATGCTGTCTTGCTGCTCTGGGTCCCTTTCCGCCCCTGCAGTGGCAGGAACACATACCTGGGGACACTCCCTCTCCCCTGAGGGGGAAGAGGCCTGAGTGCTTCCTCCAGTCTGGGCCCTAGTGACCCGGCCAGTCTGGGCACCCTTGCCACCGTTTGCAGACTTGGCCAGTGCCATGATGACCCTGTAACTAATATTGGAAACAAAGACAAGCCTCCATTAATGGGGGATTTAAAATCACAGCAAGCACCGGCCCCTACAAAGACTCTAAAATTATCATCCCCCCCCCCCAATTCAATAGGGTGTCATGGAGGAACATAGGGTCACACACATGCAGCACGGGCCTACAAGTAGACAACAAGTCTGGTAAATATGTAATGCCAAAGGGTCCACATGTATGTGTGGTTACCGTTTAATTACCCGGCGGCCGCAGCACTCCACGTGGGGGGTCCCCCCTTCCCTACTGGGGCTTGTAAAACTAAACTGAGCGCAGTCGTGGTGGTGGCGCTCCAGCCCAGGGGCTATGGGGACTCCCCCCTCCCCCCACCGCCCCCACTGGCGAGCACCACATGGGGCTTTAAATTCAGCCGGGGGATATACCAGCAGCCGCGGTGGTGGCTCTCCAGCCAGGGACTTCCCACTCCCCCCACCGCTCCCACTGGTGAGCACCATGTGGGGCTTTAAATTCAGCCAGGGGATATACCATCAACTACCGGGGCTTTGATCCATGTGTGGAATTACCCCACCCCACCCCACCGGGGCATTGATCCGCTTGGGGGGGTTAACATTCCCCCCTCCCACCCGGCCGGGGATTTAAAATCAAGGAGAGCCCACCGGCAGCACTCCATGTAGGGGGACTCCCCTCCCCTGCCCCTACCGGAGGTTTAAAAGGGGCTTTTAACCCCCCCTCGCCCCTACTGGGGCTTTAAATTTAAACTTGTCAGGTGCCGCTGCCTGCGGCACTCCACATGGGGGATCCCCCCGCTCCTACTGGGCTAAAAACTTAAACTGCAAAGGGGGAGCAAGTGCCGCCACATGGGGGATTACCCCCACCCCTGCCGGGGCTTTGAAACTGAGATTGGCACCGCTGCTGGTGGCGCTCCATGTGGGGGACTCCCCCTGCCCCTACTGCTGCTGGCGGCGCTCCATGTGGGGGACTCCCCCTCCCCCTGCTCACTGCAAAGGGTGCCTCCATGGGCAGGAGCTTTAAATTGAAGGTGGAGTGGCAGCGCTCCACATGGGAGATTCCCCCCCACCCCTGCCGGGGCTTTGAAACTGAAATTGGCGCCACTGCCAGCGGCGCTCCACGTGGGGGATTCCCCCTGCCCCTACCAGGGCTTTGAATTTACACTGTAAAAGGAGTGTCTCCGCCAGCCAGCAGGCAGAGCAGCAGAGCAGCGGCGCTCCTGCAGGGGGAGATGGGGACTTCCCCCCCCCCAACCGGGGCTGCAGCAGCACTCCTGCAGGGGGATATGGGGATTCACCGCCTCCCCCCCAACCGGGGCATTAGATTGAAGGCGAGCGCCGCCGCACCGCCCGGTGGCAGCGCTCCACATGGGGGATTTCCCCCCCCCCCCCCGGGGCTTTTAAATTGACATGGGCGCCGCTGCTGGTGGTGCTCCACATGGGGGATTCCCCCTGCCCCTACCGGGGCTTTGAATTTAAACTGGAAAGGGGGCGGCAGAGCAGCAGCGCTCCTATATAGGAATCCCCCCCCCCCGGGGCTTTAAATTGAAGGTGAGCGCCGTCACTCCGCCCGGCAGCAGCGGCGCTCCACATGGGGGTTTCTCCCCGACCCTGCCGGGCTTTGAAACTGGAATGGGAACAGGGAGAGTGGCGGCAATCCTGCAGGGGGATAAGGGGATTCCCCCTCCTTTACCGGGGCTCCAACGTTAAGCTGGCTGGGGATTCCCCCCTTTCCCCAACTTTAAAATTGAGATGAGCATGGTGGCGCTCCTACACGGGGGCAATGACCTACCGCTAAGAAAGCCTCTGCGAGCAGCCACCGGGATTGCAGAGAGAGAGGAGAAGGCACCTGGCCGGCACAGGTAAATATACCCGTCTACGCCCCCCACCCAGTTGCCCCTCCTCTCCCCCCTATTGGCCCCCTGGTGCCATCGCTCAATAGGCAGGCAGGGGAGGGCAAAGGAAACCCTGCCCCCTCCCCGCCCCGCACCCTGTTCGGAGGAGGGCGGTCACAAACTCACCCCCGCCCACTTAGGGCTAGGGGGGGTGTCCCTTCACACAAGATACTCTCCACCCACTATACCTGTGGCAGCACTGCAGTGTTGCCCTATGGGTGTCCTGTAACATGTTTAGTGGGTGGGAGGTGGGTGGAGAGTGTCTTGTGTGAAAATGCCCAAAGTCCAGGTGACTGCCAGGCTCTGTGGAGATGCCTTTCCCTCTGCGCACTTCCGGCAGCCTGAAGTACAGGGAGGAAAAGACATCTTTGCTTGTACAGAGGGACTGCTCCACCTTCTATTTCAACCACTCTTCCTTAAAGACAATTAGGAGCTTGGAGGGTTCATTGAAAGCTGAAATCTGATGTCGGCCTCTCGTTGTCTTAAAAAGAGCAGTGACTGAACTGAATGAAGGGTTAAGCTATCAGCCTAATTTCTGCATCTGAGACTCTTTTTTTAGGTTTTTTTTAGGATTTTTTTGCAAAATTCTGCTAATCGCTCCATGAATTTAATGGGGCCCCAATTATAATCTTTTCAATATTTAAGACTACTTGGGTATCCCCTGTTGCTTGCAAGCAACACAGTATTTAAAATTAGAAATAACTGGAATAGCAGTGTGGTATCTCTCAACAAATGCTGAATTTTCATTGTCAGCCACTACTGACTCTTGGGCTGACTCTGTTAATCGGTTGTCCTCAACAACAACACAGGGAATTTCCTGAGGAGAATATTCCCAAGGTGTTTGGTAGCTCCACCACAGTCGGATATACCATTCACCTTCCCGTGATTACCAGGGGAAGTTTTCTTCTGCCCTTAGAGCTTTAGGGGAAATAGCCTAGGATAGATCTTGCTACACTGCTATGACAAACTGATTAGTCACACTGCACACTGAAAGCAAGTGGCCATGACCCAGTGTGTTCAGTTCAAAAGGTGAAGCTGCTGACGCAGCAACTGCAGAAGCATGGATGGTGGGATAGGAAAACAAGCAGCACCAGACTGTGAAGTAATGTGCTAGGGCAGCCTGGGGGCCAAATCCAACCCACAGTAGAATTCCATTTGGCCCACCAATTTAAACTCAGGTCTGATTGAATATCAGTATTTTCTAAATAAAATACAAATGACCAGAATGACAACATGCAATATCAGCTCCAGTAGCTGCATGTTTAACTCACATGGTTTGTGCGGATAAGTTTGAACAGGGTTTGATATGATGGCCCCTGCACTGTAGAAATAATGTACCAGCCATACAAGGAGTTTTGTGCAATCTGCCCAGTTAACAAACTGCAGTGAGGTGATACAGCCTGCTAGCCAATTGCTATGAGGTGAAGGGGCCCATGGTAGCCAAGTACTTGGATAGCCCTGTACTAGGGGAAGGAATATTCCAGTAACCAAGGAGATTTTAACTGGATGTGGCCTGATCCAAAGTACCCTGAAGTCATTGTGAGTTCTCCTGGTAGCTTCAGTGGGCTTTCCAGCAATCCCATATTGGGCTGCCATTTGGTGAGCCGTTACTCAGAGCAGTAGTCCCACTGGAGTTTGCAGCAGGAGGAAGCAATCAAAGATGTCGCTGAGGGACTTGCAATCTGGCTCAATGTGATGTGCAGTGAAGCCACCTCAGGATGCAAAAGGATGCGTTAAGAGAGAAGTGCAACCCTAATTCTGAATTCCCTGCCGTTACGGTCAGCCCTTATTGTCGCTCAAACATGACTTTGCATTGTGGTTTTATTAGCCGACAAGACCTTCCATTAGTTCTTCTCAAAGCCGAGTACTATTTATATTTGCAAAGTTACTGCTCAGTAGGGGCGGGCCCGGTACCAGTACCGGTACACCGGATTTTACCGGTTACCGGTTTCACAAAAACCGGATTCCCGGATTGAATCCGGTATACCGGTACCGGATTTATTGCATTGGTTTCAATGGGGCGCTGTGTCCCCATTGAAACCAATGCAATCAATTAAAATTAATTCCCTCCCCCTCCCAGGCTGCGCGGG
>QEPC01011483.1:790657-827688 GCA_003113815.1 Sphenodon punctatus
AAAAAAACTGTTTGGCTGGGGCTTTAATTTTTTTTACATTGCAGCCATTTAAAAATGGCTGCAATGTAAAAAAACCGGAACACTGAAATCCGGTACCGGGCCGGAATACCGGGGCCGAATCCGATAATGCCGGTACGCCCGATACCGGCATTATCGGATACCGGATTGTACCGGTTTCCCACCCCTACTGCTCAGTGCCTCATCTTTCCTGGGACCAGTCCCCCTCAATGCATTTCCAAGTGCTGTCATCAGCATCTAATATTATGACAAGCAGATCCTGATGTCTAGGACAAGAGCTTTTGATTCCTTTCTCAGACACGTCAATTTTCTTGATGGTTTTCCAAATGAAATTAACTGTTCAGCAATCAATTAGTGAATAAACAGTTGATCCTGATGGGACCAGACTGCAGATCCTTCCAGCAACTTGATATCAGTTCCCTGCTGGCGCTACCAGGGCTCCCCATGCTGCAAACCTGAGCATTGCCACGAGAGCTGAGACACCAGGTTTTTATAGCTCACTGGGAGCAGACAAGAGCAATGGGGAAGGGCAAACTTCTTTCCTCTTTGAAAAATTAGCCGTGAAGTTGGATTAGAGAAGGCAGTTTGGTCTATAGGCCTTTTATGGCTAGAATAAGAAAATTGGGTCTGTAGATGTTAATCAGAGTTGTAGCAACTTGACAAGACTGGATCAGGCTGGCAAGTTTTGATTCAAAAAAGCATCTGAAACTCCATCAATTTCTCCCAGTGCAGGTCATTTGAGTGCAGTCCTACTCAGAATATTCCAGTCAGACACAAGGGGGGTGGGGGGGAGGCATCTCCAGCATAGCAATTCTATAGCAGTAGCTGTCGCACTAGAATAGCCAGAACTGAACAGCTACAGAAATCAGTTAAACTGAAAATTGTATAGACTCATCCTAGCAGAACAATAGAAATTGATTTGCCGATGCACCGAAAGGAGACAAGACAACATGGTTGGAATTTAAATGGCCTCACTCTTTAATTTAACCAATTATAATCAAGATGCAGGTGGGGGGGTAATTGCCTAATGCAATATGGGTCCAGTACTTAATCTTAAATATCCCAATCGAACAAACCCTGTGGGTGGTTCCGATGTACCCTCGATTACCACCCACAACTGTCTATAACGTCTCCCCCTCTCAGTGACACCGGCCACAGGTGAGGGGGACCAAAAACTCTCAAACATGAGTAAGGTTGAGGGTGCCTGCCAATGGGGGACCATACTGGTCCCTACCGCCCTCACTCGACGGCCCTCCCAGGGAGGCTGCCCCGCTGCTTGCTATACCCAGAATTCCGGAGAATGGGCCTCCCCATCTCTTAAGGAGATGACTCTTACTTATGACCTATCTATCCTATTCTAACCTATAGTACTGGACCCCTGTAGAGTGCAACAATGAATGAACAGCACAATACCACCCCAAATTCTAAGGGGCAATGGATCTGGCCGAATATCCCACACTGTGAAGAAGGCAAAAAACAGGACCCCTTTGGGTCGGATTAAGGCTCCCGCAAAATTTCCTTCCTGGCCCCAATGGTGGCCGATAATAATCCACAGTGCGAGGGGGAGGGTTGGGTGGGTGCCGTTTCCGAGCTCGGGGCCGTAAGTGGGGCCGGAGCTCCATCCCTCATGCTAACTTCAGGTCACGCCCATCAGGCATGACCCACGTGGTCCCTCTGGGCCAATCCCAGCCGGTGGGGTTGCTGCAGCAACCCTGGCCGGGGATCAAAACTCAGTGCGGCCGCCGCTTTTCCCACCCCGGGGACTTGCAGCAGCCCCGAGGCGGGGAACTTTGCCCGACTGCCCTGCCTCCCTTTTCCACTCGGGCGCGGCAAGGATCCCCACCGTCCACCACCCCCTTTGAGGGGAAGGGGAAGGCGGAGGCAATTCTCCACTGATAGTTCTGGTACTTATTCCCAGTATCTTTAATTTTTTTTCCTTCTTCTTACATAAATTCTTATTTTGTGTAAACCTTATCAACATGAACTAGCCACATGGCTAGAACCATGGGGATGTAATTTACTGGAATGGCAAGGGTGTTGCTATAATAGGGAGCCGGGGTGGGGGCATGCTCCCTGCTGCAACTGCATCCCCTACCACTGGGAGAGGGAGAATTAGTGGAACCCCATTCTGCAGCATGGCTCATTCCAACCTGCTGCACGCAGAGGAACTTCACTGGATTATTGGTTTAAGTGTCTTCAAAGCTATAGTGATGACAGGGTTATTAAATTACGGATTGTAAAAGCATCAGGCAGGTGGTCCATTAATTCCACAGTCACAGAGAAAATGGAGTGGAGAAGATATGTGTGGAGTAGTTAGGATACTGGACTAGAACCCTTGACACCTGAGTAGAGTTCTCAGCTTAACCACAGACTTCCTGTATGACCCTGAAGAACAACTAACATTGTCCAGTGTCTCAGTTCCATTTAAAGCTTCCCTGCCTTGCAATCCACTGGAAGATGCTCATGTACAATTTACAAGGGCCAGATAAGAACAAGCTAGCTAGTAGTGATTGTAAGTAGTAATTGCAAATGATACTCATAAAATGCCAACTGCAACAATGACTTTACCAGTCTGACGTAACAACATAATGGATACATCTCACCCATAGGATCTTGGGTATTTTGGTAGTGAGAGATCTGTCACCTAAAATAGGTTATTTCTATGTAGGAGATTTTAATGAACGTTTTAATTACAGTAGTCATGTATTTAATGATCAAGGGAGAGGACAATTCTAAGGGCAGAGGGAGAGGGTAATCTCAGATAGTCATGCATTCCCTATGGAGACACCCTGAGCCAAACTGTGTTTCTGTTTATTATTATAGGGGGGGGAGGGTGTGTTTGATCCAGCAATAAAGGAGCTTTTCAATGTTATTCCTGTAGCACTGTCATTCTGTTGCAGATGCGTCTGAACAATAGTGAGGTGCTTCAGTGAGGCAATGGGAACTGCTGTAGAAATTAAACTCATGGAAAGTGCAGGATTCAAGTTGTGAATGCTTATTATTGATAGCACCTTAATGGGAATGAATATTAAAGAGATTGTTCAATGCAGGCAGCAAATATTCTGTTGCTGAATCTCTGAGAAGTGGTTTTGGAGTTTTTTGACCTGCTGTTTTCTGTTTCTAAGCATTTTGGATTTGAAAGTTCAGCCTGGAGCACATGTACATCGCTAACAGTCACTTGTAATACAAATCAAAGGATGATGGTGAAATCTGCCTGGAAGACCAATTCCTTCCAGGGGTCATCCTGTCCACAGTGGCCACTTTCTCATGGGAGTCTCATCATTTCAATGGCTTCAGTTACATATAGCACTGCTGAGCAGAGAGTATTTAAGAAAAATATTTTCAGCTGCTACAAATCTCATTTTTTTCTGGCAGATTTGTTTGATTTTGTGTGTCATATGGGGACATGAGTAAATTTCATATTTCTGTATAAAACCAGTACATGAATCTATGCATCCATCATACAGTGTATTCCTTCCACAAGAAGGGCTATAACTGAATTGTCATGGCTTCATTTTTAAAGCTGCAGTCTGCCTACTTCGCATGAGACCTGGGTAAATACTACAAAACATTCTGTGAATTTACTGGCAGGAATGCTTGCAGCCATACTAATTTTTAAGAAAACATTTGCAGAAAGTGAATGAATGCTTTGTAAGTGAAAGTATTTGAACCAGAAACCTAATTCAGCCAGTGTTGAAACAGAAATACCCAATCAAATTTCAAATGTCAAAACTGACAATAAAATACTCACGAATGAACCACACACAAGAATTATTTGAGGGAACAATTCTGCAAATAATTTTTCCATAGTGAATTTGAGGAAAATCACAGTCTGCTTACAGATGACTTAGAACAACAACAAAAGAAGAGATAATAAAAGCCATTCAAATGAATTGGTCATTTCAATTGGTCAACCTGCTCCACTTAAATTGCTGACACAGAGGTCCCCAAATTGTGGCCCATAACCTCAAGTGGGAGACCCACCATTTGTGGATGCAATCAGGAGACCTCCACTGATTGTCATTATAATGTGCATGTCTTTGTTGCTGCCTGGGGTCAAGAGTTTATAGATAAGTCTCAAAATGGGGTCTCACAAGCAAAAAGTTTGAAAACTACTGAGATGTTGCACTAAATTCAGTATATTTATTTCTATGAGGCTTAAGATAAAATACTTGGGATGACTAATAATTATAGGATGCTATCAATAAGGTACTCTTTACTATGGTAGCTGATTGGTCTGAAATGTTTCCCTACCATGGTAGCTCCAGTGTGTATGCCTCTTTTCTTTTAACATTAATTATATTGTAAATTATTTCAATCTTTCCAGTTGACAGCTGACTTGGTCTCGGACATATTCACTGCCATTGGCTCAATAACACTGGCCTTGCTATTGATACTCTTTCTGGCCATGGTGGTTTCTGTAGTAGCCGCCAACAAACGTGCTACCCAAGGAACCTACAGCCCCAGCCGCCAGGAAAAGGAGGGATCCCGGGTGGAGATGTGGAACATGGTGCAACCTCCTCCAATGGAAAGACTGATCTAGCAAGAAACCTACTCTTTTTACATTTTTGAGAAACATCCAGCTTGAAGAGGAAACTGTAAATATATCAGAAATAGTTGTTCGGTCTAATTCTGAGACCAGGAAATGTTCCTCTGGAGACTATGATGGCTTTGGAAAATGCTTTGCTTTTAATCCAGAAACCTTAAAGTCGCTAACGGTTGTGTGAACCAATTCCATTTCTCACTGTTCTGGACCAGCCTGCCAGAGAACAATTTATTTGCACTGGGAATTTCTGCCTTGGTAATCAGCAGTCGGCTTTTGAAACTGTATTGACTTCTGGGATGCATGTAAGTGCCTGTCTCTCAGATGCATTTTAGACTCCAATTCTGTTTGGCTTTTCTCTTCGACTTCTTAGTGATCACTGTTGCAAAAAACAATGAAGAACTATCAAATAAGCCTGTTCAATAAATACATCGTAGTTATGACATGAGATATTTTAGCAGAAGAGCTGTGCCTCAGCATACCTACTTTAATTCTTTAATCAGGGATTAAAAGGAAGCTATGGGGAAGCTCTCCTCACAGCCAAATAAACATTTCAGAACGTTGGAGTTGCTGGATTTCTTTCCTTCAATACATTCACATCACTTGCTGTTTCACTCCTCCTCCACCCTAACACCCCACTTGCTGTTCTGTCTCCCTGCATCCATTACCCCCACCTTCTATTCCACCCCCCGTCCTAGACAGAATTCTGGTAGCCCCCAAGATACATTTTAATCTGAGCATCAGGCATTGTCCCTCAAAATACCAGGTTACTTACCCGTACAACTTCAAAGGCACGGGAACAGTGTATGGTTTAGGTTGTTTGTTCTACATAACTTTCCTCTCATTTTGTAACCACTCCAATGCAATATGTCAGTTTCTTATGCTTCAGGAAGGATATACATTAGCTGCAAAGTAACAGCTTTGGTAAAAAATGTGTGCTGTTCACTGTCTCTAGAATATATTAGGAAAGGAGAAGACAGACAGACAGTCAGTCATTTGACCAAGACACAGGGTTGGGAGCCAAAAGATCTATTTTTGGCTTTGCTAAAGATGTCCCATCCCATGTGACTTTGGACATATAAGTACATAGGAACATAAGTGCCATACTGGTTCAGACCAATGGTCCATTGAACCTAGCACCTCTCTCCAATAGTGGCCAGTCTTGGTCACTTGGAAGTAGTACCCAACAGGCCACAGTGGGACAATCCATATCCTGTTGTTCACTCCCAGCTCCCAACAGTAAGAAGTTACATTCCCCCAGACCTACCCAACTAATAGCTGTTAATGGACCTATCCTCCACGAACTTGTCAAAAACTTTTAAAAACACAACAATACTACTGGTCCTCAACATATCTTCTGGCAACAAATTCCACAACTTAATTGTGTGATGAGTAAAAAAATGCACTCTTTTATTTGTTTAAAATCTGCTGCTTGTTAGTTTAATGGAGTGACCCCTTGTCCTATTTGAGAAGGTAAATAACCGTTCCCTATTTACTCATCTCACACCACATATGCTTTTACAGCCTTCCATCATATCCCCTCTCAGTTGCCTCTGCTCCAAACCAAAGTTCCCTAACCTATCTAGCCTCTCTTCATAGAGGAGCTGTACCATACCCTCTATCATTTTTGTTGCCCTTCCCTGTACCTATTGAGAGAGGGTGACCGGAACTGCACACAGTACTCAAGGTTTGGTCACACCATAGATTTATTTACAGGCATTATTTTCAGTTTTATTCTCTGTCCCTTTACAAATAATTCCTAACATTCTGTTGCTTTTTTGACGACGGCTGCACACTGATCTGAGGATTTCAGTGTATTGTCCACAACGACTCCAAGGTCCTTTTCCTGGGTAGTAACTCCTAATTTAGAACCCAGTATTGTGTACGTAATATTTGGACTGTTTTTTCCTATGTGCTTCACTTTGCACTTGTCCACATTAAATTTCATCTGCCTATTTAGATGCCCAGTCACTCACTCTTACAAGATCTTCCAGCAATTCTTCAAAGTCCACTCCTGTTTTAACTACCTTGATTAACTTCATGTCATCTGAAAATCTGATCACCTCTCTTTACTCCCTTTTCCAGAACATTAATGAATACATTAAACAACACCGGTCCCAGTACAGATCCCTGAGGCACTCCACTAGTTACCTCTCTCCATTGTGAAAACTGACCATTTAGTCAGTTTGTTTCCTATCCTTTAACCAGTTATCAGTCCACAATAGGACACTACCTCCCATCCCATGACTTTTTAATTTCCTCAAGCGTCTCTCATGAGGAACCATATCAAACACTTTCTGAAAATCAAGATACACTATATTGATCAGCTCTCCCTTATCCACATGTTTATTTACATCCCCCCAAAATTCCAAAAGGTAACCACTCCAATGCACAATGACTTCCCTTTGCTAAATCCATGTTGACTCTTCTCCATTAAGCCATGTTTATCAATATGCCCAGTAATTCTGGTCTTAATCATTTCCATCATTTTGCCTGGCACAGACATCAGGCTCACCAGCCTGTAGTTTCCAGGATTGCCTCTGGAGCCCTTTTAAAAAATTGGTGTTATGTTTGCCACCATCCAGTCCTCGGGTACAGTGGCAGATTTTAGCGATAGGTTACAAATGACCAGTAGTAGGTCTGCAATTTCATATCTGAGTTCCTTCAGAACTCTAGTGTGAATACCATCTGGTCCTGGTGATTTGTTACTATTATTTAGTTTGTCATTTAGTTCTAGAACCTCTTCCAGAGTCACATTGATTTGTGACAGCTCATCCAATTAATCACCTACAAAAAACAGTTCTGGCATGGGTATCATCCCAATATCCTCTGCAGTGAAGATCGAAGCAAAGAATTCATTCAGCTTCTCTGCAATGGCCTTATCCTCCCTAAGCACCCCTTTGTCATCTAATGGCCCAAAACTGACTCATTAGCAGACTTCTTGCTTCTGATGTACTTAAACACAATTCACTGGCACTCATCTTCCCACAGCAAAACACTGACATTTGTGTCCAGCTGCTTACAGAGATGTATAAACATTATTTGCATTGTGTCAACCTCTAACTTATTTGGGCATATAAATCATATTCCAAACGTTGGGCCAGATCAATGTTTGATCTAAGCCCAGTATCATGTCTCCACCAATGTCCCTGTACCAGATGGTTCAGAGGTCATGCACAAGAAACAGGTAACTTGTTGCCAATTATAAACTAACCCATCCCATCATTCAATCCAAGCTTCCAGCAATAAGAGTTATAGGAACTCCCTGAGCACATAAGGCTGGATCTCCTTACAATCTTAATGAATAGCCATTGATGGAGTTATCTTCCATGAAACTGTCTAGCCCCTTTTCAAATCCAGTTATACATTGGGGCCATGATCAACAAACCATTTATTCCTTTGTAACTTGTCAGTGAATCGCTACTTTGGTCTTCACAACATCTAGTGGTGAAGAGATCCCCAAGTCAGTTGTAACAAAACAATTACAAAAATGAAAATGTAACTTCCTTTTATAGGTTTTCAGTCTGCTAGCTGATATTTTCATTGGACATCCCATAGCTTTTGTTTTACGAGAAAGGGTAAATAATAGTTATCTGTTTACTTTCTCCACACTTCTCGTGATCTTATAGACCCCTTCCATCACCCCACTCAAAATGAGCTTACTATAGCCTACTGCAGGGGTGGGGAGCCAAGGACCTGAGGGCCAAATGTGGCCCTCGGCAAGTTTTCATCTGGCCCCTTTCCAGTGCCTGGATCTGGCCCTTAGATCCAGTCTCTACCCCCAAGCACTGAAAAACTGAGCTCAGGATAATGGAACAGAGTGGAGGGCATGCACACAAGGGTAGGGGACAGATCCACAGCACAGATCCATATTTTGGGCCCTCCTTTTCTTAAATACACTCGTTAAGCACCCTGCCCCCAACCTCTATGCGGTCCTCAAAGCTCCTATTAATATTCAATGTGGCCCCCAGGACAGAAAAGGTTCCCCACCCCTGGCCTACTGTCTTTCATGAGTGTTGTTAATTACTCAAAACCCATTCCTCAATTAGCTAGTGAGGACCAATTCTTACCAGATTCTTATTGGTTATCAATAGAGGTGGGACCCCGGGCCCATTACCGGCTACCGGATTTACCGGTTACCGGTTCTGCAAAAACCGGATTCCCGGATTAAATCCGGTATACCGGTACCGGATTTATTTCATTGAGTTCAATGGGGCGCTGTGTCCCCANAAATCCGGTACCGGGCCGGAATACCGGGGCCGAATCCGATAATGCCGGTACGCCCGATACCGGCATTATCGGATACCGGATTGTACCGGTTTCCCACCCCTACTGCTCAGTGCCTCATCTTTCCTGGGACCAGTCCCCCTCAATGCATTTCCAAGTGCTGTCATCAGCATCTAATATTATGACAAGCAGATCCTGATGTCTAGGACAAGAGCTTTTTATTCCTTTCTCAGACACGTCAATTTTCTTGATGGTTTTCCAAATGAAATTAACTGTTCAGCAATCAATTAGTGAATAAACAGTTGATCCTGATGGGACCAGACTGCAGATCCTTCCAGCAACTTGATATCAGTTCCCTGCTGGCGCTACCAGGGCTCCCCATGCTGCAAACCTGAGCATTGCCACGAGAGCTGAGACACCAGGTTTTTATAGCTCACTGGGAGCAGACAAGAGCAATGGGGAAGGGCAAACTTCTTTCCTCTTTGAAAAATTAGCCGTGAAGTTGGATTAGAGAAGGCAGTTTGGTCTATAGGCCTTTTATGGCTAGAATAAGAAAATTGGGTCTGTAGATGTTAATCAGAGTTGTAGCAACTTGACAAGACTGGATCAGGCTGGCAAGTTTTGATTCAAAAAAGCATCTGAAACTCCATCAATTTCTCCCAGTGCAGGTCATTTGAGTGCAGTCCTACTCAGAATATTCCAGTCAGACACAAGGGGGGTGGGGGGGAGGCATCTCCAGCATAGCAATTCTATAGCAGTAGCTGTCGCACTAGAATAGCCAGAACTGAACAGCTACAGAAATCAGTTAAACTGAAAATTGTATAGACTCATCCTAGCAGAACAATAGAAATTGATTTGCCGATGCACCGAAAGGAGACAAGACAACATGGTTGGAATTTAAATGGCCTCACTCTTTAATTTAACCAATTATAATCAAGATGCAGGTGGGGGGGTAATTGCCTAATGCAATATGGGTCCAGTACTTAATCTTAAATATCCCAATCGAACAAACCCTGTGGGTGGTTCCGATGTACCCTCGATTACCACCCACAACTGTCTATAACGTCTCCCCCTCTCAGTGACACCGGCCACAGGTGAGGGGGACCAAAAACTCTCAAACATGAGTAAGGTTGAGGGTGCCTGCCAATGGGGGACCATACTGGTCCCTACCGCCCTCACTCGACGGCCCTCCCAGGGAGGCTGCCCCGCTGCTTGCTATACCCAGAATTCCGGAGAATGGGCCTCCCCATCTCTTAAGGAGATGACTCTTACTTATGACCTATCTATCCTATTCTAACCTATAGTACTGGACCCCTGTAGAGTGCAACAATGAATGAACAGCACAATACCACCCCAAATTCTAAGGGGCAATGGATCTGGCCGAATATCCCACACTGTGAAGAAGGCAAAAAACAGGACCCCTTTGGGTCGGATTAAGGCTCCCGCAAAATTTCCTTCCTGGCCCCAATGGTGGCCGATAATAATCCACAGTGCGAGGGGGAGGGTTGGGTGGGTGCCGTTTCCGAGCTCGGGGCCGTAAGTGGGGCCGGAGCTCCATCCCTCATGCTAACTTCAGGTCACGCCCATCAGGCATGACCCTGTCTCTTATACACATCTAGATGTGTATAAGAACTTGGGGCTTTAAGTTTTACATTGCAGCCATTTTTAAATGGCTGCAATGTAAAAAATCCGGTACCCGGAATCCGGTACCCCAGACCGGATTACCGGGTCGAATCCGATAATGCCGGTACGCCCGGTACCGGCATTATCGGATACCGGATTTTACTGGTTTCCCGCCCCTAGTTATCAATAATAGATTACCGAGAACAGTACAGAGATAAAGGTACTGTTATGGCTGAGCTATTATGTTATAATGATGAGAACATATTACCCGTCCCTCTCCTTGGAATATTGGATGAGCTGCAGTCCCCCAGGTGGAGGGGAAGAGAAGAAAGAAGTGCTTAGGACCTTCCAGACAGCCACCTGTAAGAGAGAAAGTTACACTCAATGGGGCCATTAGGCAAAGTATTAGTTTAGCACCATTTGTACTTGAAAAGGATGTACAAAAGAGAACTAGTCTCCGCACAATACAAAACTGAGCATGCTTCTCTTTTTCCAGTTTC
Organism: Sphenodon punctatus; assembly: GCA_003113815.1. NCBI lineage: Eukaryota > Metazoa > Chordata > Lepidosauria > Sphenodontia > Sphenodontidae > Sphenodon > Sphenodon punctatus. The sequence goes on from QEPC01011483.1 coordinate 801,569, forward strand.
GGCCATGTGCCAAGGTGAGCTGAGTTTTCAGAGAGGTGACCATCTTTGGGAGCGCTATTAGGAGACATTTCAAGAAAGAAGCAGTTGTGGGGAGACTGCTTATGCATTAGGGTGGGGGGTGCAGTGATGTTGTTTGGAAAAAGCGCCCCTATGCTGATTGTTCTTTCCTTCAATCTTCCAAAACCTAGTTTTTTTATATAAACAGGTTTGTTTATTTCTACCCAACCACCACCAGACTCCAGTTCTCTATCCCCAAAAGGGATAGATCCCTGTATCTATTGAGGGCTGTAATATTTCCCATAGCTCTAGGGAAGGAGCAACAATACCATCAAATCTAATCTCCCTTTTGACCAGCTATGAAAACCATCAAAACCAGCTAGCAACACAGGAGAAATAACAGGCACTATGAGGAACAGGAAATAATGGTGTATTTCAAACTGAGCTCTAACAACAGCATTTCAATCAGATTGACTTCATATCAGCCCATACTCTACCTTTAGTTATACCTTGTGCAACTTCAGCGATGTCAAACACACAGCAGCACAGATTAGTGTAAAGCCAGGATAGAACTGCACACATGGAGTTTTTCAAAAGAGGAGATGTTCATCATCTTGGCTGCAGCAGAGAGACTCCCAAGTAGCAGCTATGAAAAGGGAAAAAAACCATCCATTCTATAGAAAGAGCAGTGAATAAATGAGCTTAGTCTTCAGGGTGGGGAGCTTTGCCGCTACTGCATTTGGTTTATAAGTACTATTATCCAGACTGGCAAGAGGGCCTTTGTGAACACGCCAAGGTTGGTGATCTCGTAGCCATGATTGTATCTGCCTGGCAAAGACTTGAGAGCCATCACTGCTCCATAAGGAAAGCAAGGAAGATTCACAGGTGAGTTTAAAAGGCAAGGGCCATTCATTTCATTATTCAAGGAGCTCAATTGTTCATTTGACTTTTTTCTGTTCCGAGTAGGGGGGAAATGTTGAAATGTAAACAAAAAAAAAAATTAGAAGAAAGGTTCTGAAAAAAACACCCCTCCCTGTATCCGGGTTTTGTGGTTTCTCAGCTACAGGCAGGCATTATGAATCCCAGGGGCCCATGAGAGGGGGAAATGGTGATGGTGTATTGTGATCATCATTTCTTAGGAACAAGAACTCTGTGGGAGAGGTGGTGTGTTAGCCCACCGAATACTTTGTACGGCTACAAAGGCAAGAGATAGATTCTCTACGTTCTGGCTAATCAAACGCCAACCCATAGCTTCAAGATGCTCTAATGCAGGCAAAGCCAGTGAGGGACACTGCCATCAAGGCTCCCAGCACAGTGACATTTACTGGGTGGGAGGGGGACGTTTCTGCTGTGTATCCATTGTTTGTGATCAGGATATTGCTTCTGCGTCACTGAATTGGAATCCAGCACACAGTAAAGGGCAGAAAATACTTCTCAATAGCCTAGGTCAGAAGAGAAAAAAGGAGGACTGTATTCAGCTGCAACTGAAGTGTGAGTTAAACGATGTCAGTCAAAAGTACCCAACTGGAATATGTCCATTGTACAATGGTTAACAGCCTTGTGCGACTATGGGATGTGCCTTCTGCAGGTTCTTGTGCAAAATTAAAATCTGGTCACAAACCCTCTCTTTCTCTAGAGAGATTGAGCATGTAAGAGTATGCACAGACGGAGTTGATTCAATTGTGCATAATATGTACAGTGCAGCCTTATTAGAACACAAATTATTGTAGCACAAATGCAGTTATAACACGGTGTCAGGCAGGCAGGGGTGTTGCTTCCATGGAATGAGGGGCCTCAGTTGAACCAGATCCCTGGACACTAGGGGGGGTCCCTTTACAAGCAGCCTGAACAGAGCTAGAGTAAGTGGGATGGGACAAAGCCACACTCTGACCCTCTCACTCTGAAAACTTCCTAGCTGCACTCAGGCCACTCACAAAAAGGCCTGTCAAGGAGGAAGCTTTCAGAATGGACAGGGATGGAGTGCTGGCTCCACCCACTCTTCAACTGGTGTGGTTTCTGCCTTGCTGGAATCTGGGGCAGCACTACCACCTTTGTGGGAAGAGGCCAAGGCTGTCTGGGAGCCACTTAGGAAGAATCTGTCCTCTAGCCTTAGTGCGGGGAGGGGCACAGTTTCCACTGGTGTGAGGCATGGTTCCTGTGCCCCATCAAAAATGCAGTACACTTTGCTTTTCAAATTAAAATCACTGAGACACTGTTCAGCACATCCAAAGATACACGACTTAAGCATCCTCATGATAAATAATGTAAATTTGGTTATAACATGGTGTAAACACGACTCCCAGATACTATCTTATAACAAGGTTGCACTAGACATGATTTTCTAAGATGGATGGTACATAATGCTACCATTTTCTATCTACAGCCTTAAAACAAGGAAATAGCAAACTAAAAGGCATTATAGCAAATCATGCCGGGTTGCAAGATCAGTCTTTGGGGGGAAAAATTAACCGTAGGGCAAAGCTATATTTGCTGCTGAAAAAAATAAATCAAGAGATATGTAATTTGGAATCAAGTGATCCATAAACATTTCCCTGTGTGGGAAGTGCTTTGTAGCTGAGGTCTGGGACTGTGTGATGTATACATACACTGTATTGACTATACTTATGCTTTGTGTGTGGCGGGGGAAAGTATTCATGAGAGGATCTTCCACTGGTGTAAGCCAGCCTAGCACCACTGGAATTAGTCACCCATTGGGAATCGAGCTATTTCACACATATTTTTGTTGGGTTGTCTAGGACCATCAGACAGATTAAAGAATTTGGGGGGGCCCTAAAGATCATTGCCCTGAATAGTGCTACACCCCTCCCCCCACCATGGCACAGCCCTTCCAGCAGCCAAGAGGGTGCTTCGGCCAGTGTTCACTGCCTCCCCTGACTGAGCTAGACCAGCAGAATGACAGCAGCAGTGGTAGTTTCCAAATAAATGAGCTCCTCTGTTTCAAGGGGCATGGGCCCATTCATTAATCTGCCCCCGGGGGCTGTGATTTCTACATTAATTTATTTTTAGTTATTTATTTAAATGTATATGCTGTCCTTCCAATCAAGGCTCAGGGAGACATACAATTAATAAAAACATATAAAAGGTTCTCTTTCCCCCCCCCCCAACCTTTCTCCTAAACCCCCCACCCAGACTCACACAACCTTATCCATAGCTGCCAAATGTCTGGCCAAATAAAAAGGCCAAACAAAGTTTCTGGTCTTGTCTGGATGCTCAACTGCATCCAGTCCCCAATGGCAGCCTGGCACTGGGTAAGCACCAAAACTGCAGAACCTGGGTCAGATGAAAAAGAGAGATTGACTTGGGAATCATTAGCATCACTCCAAATCTTCATACAACCTCATCCAGGGGCTTCAGATACATTGAACAAAAAGTGGGGACAAGAGAAAACCCTGTGGGACCTCACAAGGGAGCTTCTAAGGGAACATAGAGCCACTACCCATCATCACCCTCTGGTTTTCCCAGCCAGGAATGAGTGGAGCCATTCAAGAGCAGTGCCGTGAACCCTTACCAGGTCACACAGCCACACCCAACAACATCCCATGGTCAACTGTATCCAAGGCCATTGAATGATCTAACAAAATCAACAGGGTACAATTGCCCGTATCGATTACCAAACTGAGGTTGTTTGGTAATCTCCTCAGTTTACCTGGAGATTGGTAAAGCACAGTCTCAGTGACATGCCCAGGACAACATCCTGATTGAGATGGTTCCAGAAATCCATGGGAGAAGGGAACTGAATGTGACCCTGAGCTTCAAGAAAAGCAGGGTTATGGCTGTCTCCACAGACAGTTATAGGTAGCGTGGGGCTGGGGCACAGTGCAGGAAAGGAGGGAGGGGTTACATAGGGACTATTAATTTCACTAACAACAAAGAAGGCGCTACTAGAAACAAATATATGTATTAAAAATAAATCAGCGTAAACGTACAATACTGTTGCATATATGCAACATCTCACCATGGTGGTGATCAAAATCAAATCACCAAATTATCTATGTTTAAGTTACTCACAACAATAAACAAGTCAATATCGCCCTAAAACAACCCGATGTATTTCAGGCTAAAAAGCCCTTTCTCAAGGGTGAAGAGGTAAACTGTAAAACAAATAAATAAATAAATACATTATTAAAAAACATATACTATAAAATGATAATTAAGCATCCCTGAGCCCACAAAATCTACACATGAAAAAATATATACTTTCAATATAACAATGACCCCAGTTCGGTAGCCAATGTATGAAGGATAAAATGATGCTAAAAAGCTTTGTAAACAATATGCAATCATAAATACGTATTGTACACAAAAAGCAAGAGAAGACCAAAATACAAACAAAGCATAAACATAGCTTCTCTAATGCTGTGAATACAATTAATAATCACTATTTGAATTAAAAACCAAAATTGACATTACTGCATGGTGGAAAACCTCATTTTAAAGGGTACTGATTATTTAAAAAATGAAGTTACTTACTGAAAATCATGACACTAATGTCACTGGCTGTCTCCCACTAATTCTCTCTCAAGGAATGGCTCCTCCTATATCTGGAAACCTACAATGCCAATGGTGAAATTCCATGACCACAAGCTTAAAAAAAAAAGAAAAAAAGAGAGAGAGAGAGAGAGAGAGAGAGAGAGAGAGACGAAGGAGGAGAGGAAGGGGAAAGAATGAAGGAAAAAGAGGGCGAAAAAGGGGGGAAGAAAAAGAAAAAAAATAAAAGAACAAAAAAGAAAAAAGAAAAACTTGCCTTACAGATAAAACCAGCAAAAAATCCGCTATTTGCTAAGGCTCTGGATCCTACTATGACCATGTATCTGTAAAAGCTGACTGCTGCTAGCCCTTATATAAATGCACTTATGTTGTGTCCACAACTTCCAACAGCTGTAATAGAGCTTATTACTTTGAATGTTGAAGGTATAGCTTTTTTGTTAGTGACTATGGATGTAGTATCTCTTTACACAAATATTCCTCAAGAAGGTGCGCTGGATGTAATTGGATACAAGACCAGATAGGTTTAGCCCTCCTACTCATTTTATTGTGTTACTAGCTGAACTAGCATTGTGTAAGAATATTATTGGCAAATCAAAAGGGGTTGCCATGGGATTTTCTATGGCTCCAGAGATAGCGAATTTATATATGGGTCATTTTGAGATGTCTCATGTTTTTGATGACTAATATATATTTTAAGGACATAGTTGCATGGTGGAGATTCATTGATGATGCGTTTTTAATATGGAAAGGTGATGCCATCATTTTGTGGCATTTTTTAGATGAATCGACTCAACGAATGAGCACATCAAATTTACTCTGGAGTTTGACTCCAGTGCTATGAGCTTTTTAGATGTAGCTTATAAAAGGACTAAAAATATTAGGGATTATTTAGTCCATGCAATATCTGGCCAAAATCAATCAGCTTCTCATAATATTACCCCTGCAGACATTAATAAGGGTCATCATCCTTGTGGAGCAGGGATATGCTGCAAACAGACTTTCAAAATCCAGTCCTTTTTGAATCCTAGAGATAATACTGTTATCTATTTGCAGGGGCTGACAACTTGTGCCTCAGCCTATGTGGTTTACGTTATTAAATGTCCATGTAATTTGCTCTATGTCGGCAAGACCACCAGAGAATTAAAAGTCAGAATGGGAGCACACAGGCAATATTAGAAATAAGAGGATCAGTAAGCCATTGGTCCAGCATTTTGTTCAGACTGGGCATGGTCCCACTGGTTTTCTGTTTTGGGCTGTTGATAACATGGATCAGGGGGTGATCTCATACTTTTGAGAAGGGAAGCACAGTGGATTTTCAAGCTGAACACTGTGATTCCCCATGGCCTTAATGAGGAGATAGATTATAGCTGTTTTCTCCAATAGAGGGCCATTCAATCAGGTCAGATCATTTCCTCATTAGAGGTATCTTTGACTAGAGGCTTTTCTGGGGTGTCAGATGACACCTCTATTACAGCTGTTGGAAGTTGTGGACACAGCATAAGTGCATTTATATAAGGGCTAGCAGCAGTCAGCTTTTACAGATACATGATCATAGTAGGATCCAGAGCCTTAGCAAATAGGGGATTTTTGCCAGCGCACCTCCGGAAATGAGACACGGAAACAGAAATGGATTTAAATGGCCACACTCTTTAATCCAAACAGAGCGAGAAAGTTGGTGATATTGCTACTAAGCAATCCTGGGTCCGGTATTTTAACCTCATAAACCTTGCCAACGTTAAAACAGGTGACTGACCTGGATATGCCCTCCAGTGCCAGCCCCAAAACCTTTACCAAACTTCCCCTTCAAACAGCTCCCTGGCCAAGGTCGAAGGGGGGAACCATTTGCCCGTGTGGGCACGAGTAAGGAGAATGGCGTCATTAAGTTCGAGGGCCATGATTGCCCTTTCCCCCGCTTGACACCCCTCCCAGAGGCATGATCCCGATGCTAGTCATGCCTTGCTCATCACCAGGAATCGCACCCCCATCTCTTATGGAGATGACTTTTACTTTATTCTAAAATTACCTAACCTACAACCTATTAACCATACTGCACCCCCCGCAGAGTGTGACATTGCAATCTATAGACAATTCAATTATGTCAAATTAGTATCGAAACACGTAATTACCCTCATTGAAATTACCTGCCCAATTAAAACTGTTTCAATTACAATTAAACTATTTTAAATTAGCTGCCAGTAAAATGTCGTCAATTAAAGCAATTCGATGCAAATTGCCAGTGCTTAAACTAATTTTAACCTAATTCAAATACTGCGAAGAAGGCAAAACCAACAGGCAACCCATAATGCTGAAGTTGCCTGTCAAAATTCCTTCTTGGCCCCCTAACGGCAACCAGACATCGCTCACAGTATTTGAGGGATGGGAGGGTGGGTGCTCACTGTCCTCAGGGACCGAGCGCAATGACTCCGTTGGGGAAGAAAAATGCGTGCAGGAAAGCACCCCCCGTCGTCTTAAGTGAAGGGGAGGAAGCTGCCCCCGTGCCGCCCAATCACATCCCCGTTTGCAGGGCACCTGATTCCCATGTGCCCTATCCTGCTTCCCCAGGCCAAACAAATGGGACTTCCCAAACCCCTGGGCTTTGTCTCTGCCCTCATCTCCCCGAATAGGGGCACGGCAACCCCCCGCTCCATTTTGTTGGCGGAGGGTCTTTTGCTGGCTTTAAGACAAGTTTTTCTTTTTTGTTCTTTTCTTTTTGTCTTTTTCTTTCCCCCTTTCCCCCCTCTTTTTCCTTCATTCTTTCCCCCTCCCTCCTCCTTCCCCTCCTTCTCTCCCTCTCTCTCTTTTTTTAAGCTTGTGGTCATGGAATTTCACCACTGGCATTGTAGGTTACCAGATATAGGAGGATCCATTCCTTGGGAGAGAATTAGTGAGACACAGCCAGTGGCATTAGTGTCATGATTTTCAGCAAGCAACTTCATTTTAAAAATAATCAGTACCCTTTAGAATGTAATAATGTCAATTTTGGTTATTAATTCAAATAGCAATTATTAATTGTATTCACAGCATTAGAGAAGCTTTGCTTATGCTCTGTTTGTATTTTGGTCTTCTCTTGATTTTTATGTACAATACGTATTTATGATTGCATATTGTTCAGAAAGCTTTTTTAGCAGCATTTTATCCTTCACACATTGGCTACCGAACTGGAGTCATTGTTGTATTGAAAGTATATATGTTTTCATGTGTAGATTTTGTGGGCTCAGGAATGCTTAATTATCATTTTATAGTATATGTTTTCAGTTTCTTAATAATGTATTTTTTAAAAAAAATTGTTTTACAGAATACCTCTTCACCCTTGAGGAAGGGCTTTTTAGCCCGAAATGCGTCGGGTTGTTTTAGGATGATATTGACTTGTTTATTGTTGTGAGTAACTTAAACATGGATAAATTGGTGATTTGATTTTGATCATCACCGTGGTGAGAGGTTATATATATGCAACAGTATTGTATGTTTACATTGATTTATTTTTAATACATATATTTGTTTCTAGTAGCTCCTTGTTTGTTAGTAGCATTTGTTTTGGTGCTACCCTTGTCTTCTCTTTTTGTCAAGACACTATTAATTTCACCCCTGTGCTGCATCCGGGCTGAGCTCTGAAGAAAGCTCCTTTTTCCAGAGGAGAAGTAATTTCCTCCCAGGTTTGTGGGCCAGTGGGACAGTCTCTCCAACTTCAGGTATGCTTTTGTCATTAGTATGGAAAGGGAATGTATTGGGAGGTGTTCCAAACACTGTTCCATAGAGATCAGCTTTGGGGGAGCCATTACATGCTAAAGACTGGGTTGGGGAATTGGTGTGAGTTTCCCGAGCTGGACTCTTGCTGTAGGGATGCCAAGTGTAGTGGGATCAATCATATATGTAGTCAGTTCTAACCCATGCTGTGCCTCCTTTCCTGCCTTCTTCCTGTGCTGCACATCACAACGCAGAGGCCTCATTTCCCTCATATTCTGGTGTATCTGAGCCAGGGCCAGGCATAGCAGTAACTCCAGTAATTCTTCAGCTGGTTTCTGAAGTTGGACTTCAACTGATTAGGAGGTCTGATTAGTTATCAGGAATCAGAGAAAACCATTATCCTGAACCAAACAGCTAACTGGAACTAGTGGGCACCTGCTTAGTGCCCACTGTGATATTAGTGCCCTCAAAGAAGAAGGATCGAGATATGTCCCTTCTCAGAGAGCCCCTCACCCTGAGAATGGAAGCTGTGCTCTTGCAACATCATTGCAATGACCATATTCCCAGCATACACAATGGCATCAGGCACTGCCAACTGGCCCTATGCACCCCACATCGTTCCTTACCAAAAGGCATCTGGCTTAAAGCTACAGCTCAGTACGTCCCCCCCACCCCCTTCAAAATATGAAGAGTGAAACTAGTCAAAGAGCTCCTAGAGTTCTACCCTTGGCCAGTCTCAACCTGGACCTTAGATCTGGGATGGGGAACCTTCTCCCGTCTGTGGGCTGCTGTGAACATCAGTACCAGCTCCACAGGCCAAACAAACACAAAGCCTTGAGAACCGCTGTGTACTGACCAGGCGTACTTTTCTGTTCTGTCATATTGCTTTGCAATTAGCCCAACTTTCATGTTGGATTTAAATAAGGGCATCAGATTGCATGGCACAAATCAATAATGCAAAACAGAGTCTGAGAAAGCGAAAAATTGTGGCCTATTGCCAAACATCACAGCTCAGTGACTGGAAGCAGCTTCCATACCCTAATGAAGCCTACACGAGCCTTCAACCTACTGACACATGTCAGGATACTGTAGAATGTAACGTTTATGAAAGATCCATCTGGAGTGCCTTTATTGGGAACAGAGTAAGTGCTTGTTTAATTTGTGCACATGTATTTGAAGTGAAAAGGAAGGGACAGCTTAAAATAAAATGATGTTATAACCTAGCCTCCATCTGTGATGTGTGCCAGGCTGTGCCTGGACCACTCACACACAGAGAAGGCACAGGTGGGAATCCCAAACACCTGGCCAGAAATCCTCATTTCAACATTAGGTTCTCCTCAAATGTTATTAAAGGAATCAAAATTTATTGTGTTTTATACTGTAATCAATTCAAGCAATTCTGGTCTACATTTTGACTTTGTTGTTTTTCATTCATGCTTTTATTACACTGTAATTCCCCCTTCCACCCAATTGTTTGTCAAAGCAGTTACGTTTATCAGTAATTGATCCAACGTTGTCAAACAGCAAGAGTGACAGGTCCAAATCTTGGCTTTAAATCATCCTTTTGATCCTAATAAACTACACAAGCCTTCATCTGGTTTTCTGCTCTTTGTGGTCCCATTCAAAGTGGGAAGTTTTCTGTGTGTGCTGTGCAACTTTTCAAATTTCACCTGTAGCATCACCATTTTCCATTGGCATGTATTGTTATTGTAATAAACAGTGATGACAAAAGAGTCTGTTTCCAAATGAAACCCGCTTAGTTTCGCTTGGCACTTGTTCTGACTTTCCTGTAGAAATTCAAAAAGTGTGGGGCCAGTCCCAAGCCTCACAGACGAGTGTGTGCAACACACGTGACATGCGTGTGCAACCCCATTACGGGAACTGTGGTGTATGCACAAACTGTACAGAAATCAAGTGGAACTCTCACATGCACCCCTAAGCCGTGCCCACGCGAGTTCTTGATCACACCCAGTTTTGGTAACACAGTTTGTGAGGGGGAAGCGCAAACCTAAAGGGTGGAAACTTTGCAAATGAGTTGCTGGTATTTTATTTTTACATTTATACCCCACCCTTCCCCGGAGGCTCAGGGCAGCTTACAAAAGACACAAAATACAATTGAAAAACAGTAAAAATACAATTCCCTCCCCCAACCCAATCCACTCCCATCCTCCAACAACCTCCCACTAATCCCTCTCCCTATCCCCACCTGCCAAATGTTTTAACAAAAAGAAACATTTTACATTGCCTCTGAAAGATGCTCAGGCCTGGCCTCAAATGGACCTCCAGGGGAAGGGAGTTCCACAACGTTAGGGCAACAACCGAGAACACCCTCCTGTGCCCCCCCCCCAAACTAACAACAGTAATGGGGGAATCCACAGGAGGGAGCCCCCGGCCCTCATCGTTCTGTTTTGGCTACTGTGTTTTCAGCCCCTCTTCCAATGACATTTTTCCTTGTGTGATCAGATTTCTGCAGCTAATTTGCAGTGCATGTGCGGCTACAGTGTGAAGAACTCTCAGTTCACCATTGGACAGCTTCATCTCAGTACCCCATATGACAGGGTGTGCTGACCCAGGGTAAGTTCTCTCAGAATCCACACCCTCCCCCTGAGGCCAACCCACACAAGATCTTCTCAAAGTCTTTTATTATACAGTCCACATCCAGGTTTTGGGGGGTTCCTCTTTCTATAGCTAGCCCTGGCCAGGTATCAACACCCCATAGTCTCTTCAAGCCCCCTGCACATCTCCTGGTCAGGCACAATCTCTCCTGCAACCAGGATGTGTCTCTCCACTTCAGCCGGCTCAGGCTACTGTCCCCCACTCCCAGGTAGAGCCTTTCCCCAGGCTCTGCTGGCCAGATACAGTCCCTCCTGTGGCCTAGCCAGCATCAGAGGCAGAGTCCTCCGTAGTTCCTGCTCTCTCAACAAATTTCTCCTGAGCTCCAAGCTCTGCTTTTCCACTTCTGAGCTGGCTCAGCCATGACTAGATACGGTCAAGGCTTGGCCCTGAACCCTGGGATGAAGAGTGGCTGTTTCCCCCTGTGCCACCACCTGGTCTGCTTGGGTGTGAACTGTTTCCCATGTTGTGTTTGTTCTTCCTCTCTCCCTTCGGTTCTGTGTGGTGCCACACCCACCAACTTCCTGATTGGCTACTAGCCTTATATAAGGCCCCACCTGCTGACTCCACCTTTGTCTTCTGCTTCAGACCTCTGTAGCCTGTGTTGGGGTCTCTTTCCATTTAGTTACCCCTCCTGTTCCCTCTGTGTCATGTAGCATCTTCCCTTCCTCATTGCCCCCAAGCCTCCTGTTTCTGGTGTCCTTGTGCTCTGAACTGTCCCTGTAGTGAGTGTAGCCCCTGGGTTCCCTTCTCTGTATTGATCTAGTCCCCTTCATGCCTTGAGTCTCTTGCTTGTGTCTTGTTTGTTTTTTTGTTTGTTTGTGTGCTTTCATCCTCCACTGCTGCATTTCCCCTACAGCCCTGTGTCCTGCCAAGCCCTGTGTTTGTTCCCCATTGCCCCCCATTCTCCTAAGTCCCGTCTCTCTTCCCGCATATTGTCCCAAACCCTCCTACAGCTCTGTGTCCTTCCAAGTCTTATGTCTGTCCCCAATTCTCCTGTAGACTTGCATCTTGTTTAGCCTTGCATTCCCTTGCTTCATTGCCCCATCCTCTTGCTCTGTATCTTGCTCCTATAATCCTTTCCCTGGCTTGTGTACCCTTCTAGTTCCCTGTTTCAATTCCTGGACCTCAATGATGAGATGTATCTGGTCCAAGGCTTGACAGTCCGTCCTTTTGTGCTGAGCCTCAGTCTCTCCTATAGTGGAGAACAGCTGAGAGGTTCCCTCTCTCTGGTCCTTGGCATCTCTTCCTCTTGGCTCTAGCCCTTCCCTTCTGCCCTCCACCCTGGCTCTGATCCCTGGAGCCTGACAGGTACTTAATTGCTAGGCTCTAGAGGTTAGCCCAGCTAGGCACCATCCTGTACCATCGCAGTGGCTATGCCCTCCAAGCTGGTGCAACTTCCCTTAAAGGACCAGGGTCAGGCACTCCGCCTAACCCTGCTATACACTGTGCCCCAACCTGTAGCTTGTGGGCAACATGTTTTCTGTGGTTCTCCAAGCCTTAGAAAGAAGAAAGGGATGGGGTCTCCACTTTCTCATGCCATATGGCTGCCACCAGCAAGCAGGTCCAGCTTTACAAACCGAGATCATGGGACAAAGGAGATGGGGCGCAGAGTGGGAAGGGGAGGGCAGGAACCAAGGCAGGCCAGGGACCATTGCAGGGGAAGAACAGCAACCCAGCATGAGGCACATGGCTGCTACTGCTGCTGTCACTAAGGGAAATGTGGGCTGCCCCTACTGCTTGTAGAGAGGGAGTAGGAGCAGTGGTGGGGCAATCCAGTCTGCCCCATACACAGAGCAGCAGCAGCAAAAAGGCCCAGTTCCTATGCCAAAGTGGGTTAGTCACCTCCAAGGAGCAGGTGCAGGGTGGCATAGTTCCTCTGTCCCAACCTCAGTACCAGCAACAGCTGTGAGTGAATGTGTGTGTGTGTGTGTTTGCATGATTCTTATAATTTTTAAGGTTGCTTTTCCAGCCACATCAGCTAGTTAAGAGGCTGTTTTGAACCTCCACAAATTGGTACATGTACAGTTATGCAAATGAAGCTGTGGATCTCCATAGATCTAGATCCATGAAAATGGCTCATGATTAGAAAAAGGTTGGATCACTGATCTAAATGTCTTATTTCTTCTGTTCATTCATGCCATTGTACAACATTATGCTGATTATTGTGTTCAGACTGATTGTTGGTAGATAACTGGTCTTACTTCCCCTCCATCAATAAGCAGAAAAATTAGAATAGTTAGAAGTTTCAGGCTTTGTTTGTCTAGCAGTGACAGGGCACACGTCCTGAAGCCCCAAGCCAAAACGACAAAATTTGGGCCATGCCAAACTTGTGAGGAGCCATGTGCTTCTTGGCTCCTCACAACCCTATTTAAGCTGCCTGACATGTTATTTTTGCCACCAACATCTTAACCATTGGAAACACAAACATTTCAAGCATTGGAAACCGTGTCCAAATGATCAGAGAGACGTTGAGTGAGCCATATGGAAACACATGACAGTTAAAGAGGATCAAGAACAGTAAAGTAGGTCATTTTCTCTTTCTTGTAATTGCCTGATTTTCCCGTTGTGCTTAATGTTGCCAAAGGAAATGTCCCATATAACTATAGATAATTGGGTCACTTGGTACCCAAACATGCCCACTTGGATGAACGTTAAAAGCAAAGCCTCAAAGAGGTACCAACTTTCTCTCCAGTAGAAGCCTCTGTCTCCCAGGTAAACTGGCAGAGTATCTCAGGACATCATTTCTGCTGGCAATCTGCGTAAGGGTTATAGTTCACTACACTTAGCTCTAATTGACATCAGGAACCAGTGTTGGGACCTACATTGTATTTCATTTAAATAAGAGCTGGTGTGTGGCAGAATGCCATCTAGTGTAAGTCCTAGAAGACTTACTCCTGGCTAGTCGCACTCAGCCACTAAAAGTTTTGGTTAGATGTCTACCTAGGTGCAGATAGGACCTGCTAGGGCTATATAAATAGGAAGTATCTGAGAGGTAGGGGAAGAAAGGTGGGGAAGGGCAAGAAATCCAGAACCAGTTGGTTGGGCTTCTCCTTAGGGAAAGAGGCAGAGAGAATTCAGGAATTTGCAGTTTCAGGTGTCATGGGAAAGTGCATAATCTTCCCCTCAAGGAAGGCAGAAAGTGCACTCTGCTGCTATCCTTCAGCTGCAATTCAGGGCTGTGGCTTCTCAGAGAGGCTGCATGTGCTTAAACAATCGACAGACGCCTGCTGAACTGAGCAACCTGCTGTGGGGAACTGTTTTTTAAAAAAAAGTACATATGAAGGAAGAACTTAGCTGACGTATGGGATTGGATGGAATCTTTGGCTGGTTCTGCAGCAACTTACCCACCACTATGACATGGTCCCAAAGAGCAAATCTCAAACCCAGCAATTGGGCTAGATTTTTTGGGTGGATTGATGCAGGTGTATTCTGACCTGGGAAGACTCATCATAGGGGAAGGGGAAGTTGTAGCTATGGACAGTCGCTGACAAGAAAACATATGGCCTTGTTGAAGTTGGATCTCTCTCAATTATGTTATGCAGATCAATTGATCCCGAGATAGGTGTGAAAATGCTGAGTCAAACTTTCTGGTAAGGTGGGATGGGGAAAGAAAGAAAATGAAACAAGAAAACAATTGTAAAAGGACTGGTCTGTTGACATTTAAAATGAGATGATAATAAGCATTAAAAAGGGGAGAGAGAAAAAAAGTACTTGGAAGGACCAAAGTAAAGTCACAAAATAGGATGCAACTAATTAGGCGGAAATGCCAACATTGTTCAGTATATTGTTCAAAGTATCCACACTGTCAGGCAGCTACCCTGACCCCCAGTTTGAATATGCCACAGGGAGAAGTAGCAAGGACTGATGCATAGAAGTTAAATACAAATATTTTACAATGACATTTTAATTTCAAGGTGGCTAACTTAACATTTTCAGAATCATTAAATAAGCATGTCGCCTAAACTTGGAGCAGATCAAATGTGAGCTGTTTTGTATGTTTTTCAACTGAATATTTTAAATCCATAAACCTTCTCATTGCTAAACAAGTTATAGTGCTCTCAGAGCATCATCATAGAAGCGAACAGGTGAATGTGGAACAAAAGACTGCTGATGTTCCAGGTGTTGAGTGTTACATTGCTAGAGAGGTCTAGAGAGGGAGGATGGTGCTTGCCATCTTGATCCCAACTGTAAGAGATAGAGACGAAGTAGTTCAAATGAGATCTTATATTGGACCAACTACTGCTGGTTAGTGTGTGCAAACCTTCAGGCCATTGCTTGAGGAAGGGTACTGTGCATAGGCATACATTTTATAGAGGCTGGAGTGGCTGAGTCACCACTGTTTTCACTGAGCAAGCTCTCCCTGCTGGAGTTTCTAGTACCCATGTTACTAAATGGTTAGAATTTACATTTTCTCTCTCCTCTACCCCTAAATTTTGCAAAACCTAATGCCTATATGGTCCTGTGTGACGTGAAAGCTTGCATACTCTAACAGAAGTTGGTCCAATGAAAGATAGCATCTGAAATTTTCCTCCAGTGTTGTGGGTGTCAGGGCCAGCATAATATCGAAGAGGGGCATGTGTGAGAGATGTGGGCAAAGCAATGCAGACATATGGACCAACATTTTCAACAGCAATCTGTCTTTGAGTGTTCACATTGACACACCTTAGGCCTGGTTTTCAAAAGCAGAGACCTCACTGTTCCCTGAAAATCAGAGGCATATCTCAAGCTGAGCACCTATAAAGAGAGGCCCACAAAGCCAGAGGCAATTCTTGGATATTTTGCAGAGGTCCTGAGGTCTTTGAGCAGATCAGTGCTGACCACAGTGCTAGTGGGGCCACTCACTGGCCTCAGAACTGACTAGAGTCCAGTTTTGAAAAAGTGCAAATGAATACTTCTGAGTAGCCCCATTAAGGCCAATACACCTCAATAGAACTCGATACTCAGGTGCTTTACATCTTTAAGTTCAGCACTTTGCAAGTACCAGCCTCAGGGATCTTAGAGAACAAGCATCATTTTAGCTCCAGAAGAGAGCACTAAGGGTGGTGGGGGGAGGGAGAGTAGAGGGAACTCTTTGTACAAGCTTCCTCCCTAGTGCAGCTCTGCAAAAGCTGCTATTCTTTAGCTGTAAGTAACATAGGGAAAGGTTTCAGCGCTTGCCATCGAAGTAGACCTTTCTCTCTTCTGCTTCCTCCACTGTCTCCCCTTTGCACACCTTTAACGCTTTCTAGAACTCTACCCTTCCTGCACCTTGGATTGGACGTCCGAGTCTGCCTTCCCTCTCTCCACACTAAGGATAATTCTACAGTCACCACCTTCCTCCTTCCCCTCTGTTTCTTACCCAAACTTGGAACAATCCACCAATACCAGTTGGACAGCTGTCCCAAAGCCAAATCATTTCTAAAGACTTCTTTTGAGGCTCCAAGACACTAATCCACATCAGCCTAATACTCTATACTCCAGCCGTCCTACGTTAAGTTGTAACAGACCTACTGGTTCATTATTATTATTATTATTTTATTATTATTATTTTATTATAAACATTTATATAGCGCCAGTCGTGTGACCTGGTGCTGTTCATCACTGGTCATTCCCAGATAAACCTCCAGCCAGCAGAGGACTTCATAAATTCAGAGCTCATGAAAAGGAGTAATACCTCAGGCTAGAGGGAGACTAACACAGGAGTGGGGGAACTTTGTTAAAACAGGTCTGGGTCAGCAGACTTGTGGCTGAGACTCAAAGAGGGCAGCTGGAGAAGACTTGAGAGAAAGCATGGATTTCAAGGCCTGAGATCCTCTTGGCTAGGGTCTTTTTAGATGGGCTCTGTTTCTCACAAATTGCAGAGTCTGTGAGAAACAAAGTCAGGGGGTGGAGGTGGGGGTGGGGAGCTTAGGCACTCTCCCCAATTCCAAAAGTTGGCCGGCACCACTGAAAACAGTGCATTTGCACATGGATGGAAATCCGGACATATGAAACCCCAGTATTAATTAATGTATATTTATTTATTTGTTATATTTATTAGCCACCCCCTCATGCCTACGGCATCCTGGGGTGGCTTACAACACTAAAAATGACAACAATCATATATTATTAATTTTAAACATTTTAAAAAAACATCTTCCCCCACCTACCCCTCCCTCCCACCCTCCCCTCCGAAGGCCTGGGCGAACAACCAGGTCTTGCAGGCTCGGCGGAATACCAGCAGACCCGGGGCCAGGTGAGCTTCCTCCAGGAGGGAA
Source organism: Sphenodon punctatus (assembly GCA_003113815.1). NCBI lineage: Eukaryota > Metazoa > Chordata > Lepidosauria > Sphenodontia > Sphenodontidae > Sphenodon > Sphenodon punctatus. Next base: position 818,611 of record QEPC01011483.1, read on the forward strand.
TTCCAGAGTCACAGCCCAGCCACCGAGAACGCCCGTTCCATTGTGACCCCCCGCCTAACATGGGGGACCTCCAGGAAGGCACCCCGGAAGACCGCAGGGATCGCTCTGAGATGCAGAGGACGAGGCGGTCCCCAAGGTATGAGGGGCCGAGACCGTGTAGGGCTTTATAGGTCAAAACGAACACCATGGATCTGACCCGGTACACTATAGGCAACCAGTGCAAAGTGCGGAGCACAGGTGTTATGTGCTCCCGCCGACCTGTCCCTGTAAGGAGACGGGTCACCGCATTCTGCACTATCTGCAGCCTCTGGACCAGAAACAGGGGAAGCCCCATGTAGAGCGTGTTGCAGGAGTTCAGCCTTGAGGTGATGAAGGCATGGATGAGAGTGGCCAGGTTGGACCTGGAGATGTATGGACGGAGCCTTCGTACTAGATACAGCTGGCGGAAGGCAGCTTTAGCCACCACCTCCACTTGCCGATCCAGATGGAGGTCCAAATCCAACACCACCCCCAGACTCCGAACCTGCTGGGCTACAGGAGGGCAGACCCCCTCCACTGGAGGAGCCAGCACCCCCCTCACCCTTCCCATTTAAGGTTTCTTAAGTCCAGATCTCCATCCATGTGCAAGTGCACTGTTTTCAGTGGTGCTGGATGACTTCCAGAATTGGGTGGGGAGGGACATCTAACCTCCCCCGTGCGACTTTGTTTCTCTTAGACTCTGCAATCCATGAGAAACAACGTTCATCTAAAAATGTCCGTAGAGGCCAAAATAGTCCCATCTGAAATCCACAGCCTGTGGGTGAGGAGAATGTGTGGAAGGGTTACACTGAAACTCTTACGTCCCTGCAATATATTCTGGGTTTGAGTGTTTGTTGGGTCCCAGCAGGTGCTAAGGCCTTTGGGCCTGGCAGCCAAATTGGCTTCAGTGCTATCCTTTTTGGCCTTACACAGGGGTTAGCAGGGCTTGTGTCCCTGACCCTGTGCTTTCAGAGGTACTGCACCTCTGAACAGGAAACCTTCCTCTCCTGCCAGGTGGTGCCACCATGAGTAGCCTGACCTGTTTCTCCAAAGGGGCCCTCTGGGGCAGTGCTGGCAGTGGCAATGGGCCTCCCAGGACCACCTGGAGAAGTAGTGGGGCTCCTGGGGACATGTTGCCACTGCTCCTACGGCTCTAGGGTTAGCTGCTTCCTGAAGGCCGCCCTACACTTCCCATGCCATCTGCCCACCCCACCCCCTGCTGTTGGCCATGTCCTTAGCCACTCACCCTAGGGTCTGCTCTCCTGACTCTAGGCCCTGCTAGTCATAAGGCGACCCTTCCTCTGAAGTGCAATGAAGGGGGAGCATCACAATACAGTAGCACTCTGCTTATTGCGCTTGATCTGTTTAAGAGATCAGGACATGACTGGTCTCTGCCCACCACTGACAACATTGGCGGTGCTTAAATAACAGCAGAAAACATTAATGCAAGCAGGTTACTTTCAATTATGTTTGACATCATTCTCATATTCCACATGCTAGGTTTAGTATTACTTTTTGTCATTTATTGCCTGTTATTCTGTGGGAAGACTAGAACCTATAGGCCTCCTGGCAGATGTCTATGGAGTGGTGCCAATTTATATCAGATGAGAACTGCTTTTATATTTCAAGTAAAGTTTTGGGGAAGAATAGGATGGCAAGACTCAGCCCAGTATCCACAACCCACTTACTTCAGAGGATTCCACTTATAAGATTGTAAGCTCTCGAGCAGGGACCAGGTCTATCTTGTTTTTTGTAAGCGCCAGATACATTGCTGGCGCTATATAAATGCTTATAATAATAATAATTAATAATAGGATTGTGGCCTGCATCATTGTGAATCATGGCCCCATGGGCTTCAATGGGACTACTCTGGAGTAAGTGGGTTGTGGATCATGACTAGTCTATAGAAGGGATCCAGTTACCTTTGGGACCACTGTCAATCATCAACATTTCTTTCATGACTACCGTGCACCTGACAGCCAGCCAAGCACATATTCACTGGGAGCTGCCACGACTGCAGAAGGTGTCCCTACCAGCCCCATACTCAATGCAGCCAGCACACGCCCAGTGCAGCTCTCAGGGACTGACAGTTGTTTTGTAGCCACAGTCATTTCCGTGGACTAGCTGAAGACTATTTGCCATGGCCTCCAATGCAGCATTTGGGAATCACTGCTCTACTACACAGGTTGTGGGAAACCGTTTCCTTCCTGCTAGCTCTGAAAATGAGTACAGGATTCACAGGACGGATAAACATTGAGGACAAGGGTGCTTAAGGAAGGAAAGGGATGCATCCATGGCTTAGATCTATGATCTGGATGCTCCCCATCTTCGAGTGCATGCTCCCATTTTCTCTCCTTTTCTTTGAGCTCACTGTGGGAGGATAGGGATGAGCCACGAGCCAATAACAAATAAATGCTAAATAATGGAAAGGTGCCAAATAAAAAACCGTCATGATGGGCTGGATTTGATCCACATGCCAGAGATTCCCTGATCTACAGTAAAGATCAGTTGCATATGCTGATCCGGAAATGGTGTACATTTGGCATAGCTCTATTAATGGTGCTGGACAGATTGGCTTCAGCTAAAGAATCTGGCCAGAGAGTCCCTAATTATTTTTTACATTTTTTTTCACAGTTTGAACTAGTCCTTGTTTGTATTTCATGAAGAATTGGTAACAGAATGGACAGTCCCCAAGGTTTGAAAGGTTTAGAAAAAAGCTAGTAGCATTTTTTTTGACTGATGAAAAACCACAAACTGACTCTCTTGCTCTAACTGGATACCAGCAAACCCACATCATCACTTGAGGCATTGCTGAGGTTTCTGTTGTTGTTGTTTGTCACTTGTCACATCAGATAAAAATCTAAATCTCTGAGTTTGATAGAGTTCTTTTTCCACTGTGACCATGAGGGCAAAGGCAGTAAGAATTCTAGAATGGAGACGAAATGCTTTGCCCATCCTTCAGGCATTGTGTAATAATACTCTGCAGTAGCAGCACTCTCTGTTCTTATGCAGCACACACAATACACAATACAGTAGCACTAGCCACTAATTAGCATAGAGTTTTATTGCTTCCATTCCCAAAAAGGAGAAATTTCAAGTATTTCTCCAATAAGCCATGCTATTATGTGATGTAAACCATCTGGATGTTGGACCCATTGAAAAATTCATTTTTCACAGATATCTGGCATCTTTTTGTTTAATGTAGGCAAGATCGCCTTTTTAAAATCTGCCAATTTTAGTTACGAGAAACAGATAAGATTACCTCATTATCTGCTGTATTCCATTGTACTTTCTTATACACATTCCAGAAAATATATAGTACAAGATCTTACAAGTCTATTATATTATTATATGAAGCAATTTGAAAGTTCCCATCCTTAAGATGAATTGAAAAGAAAACCAGTTGATCAATAGTTAACTAGATTACTGCATACATATGAAATGTAAAGTACAGAAAATGTGTGAGCTCTTCTCCCCCCCATGGGCTTGCACTCACAAAAATAGGTTTTGCACCTCTTTTTATACTTTAAAATAAGAGGGTTTCCTGTTCTCCATTGCTCAGCAGGGACCCAGGAACACTCCCTACCCTCTTGCATAACAGGTGGGAGAAAGAGAGCTCTCCCAGTTCCTGCTGCTCATCTGTTCAACGGGGACATGAAACCATTCCTTTCTATCTTGCCCAAGAAATGGGAGAGAGTACGTTGCCAGTCCCTGCTACCCAGCTGGAACCCAGCAGCTCTTTTCTCCATTTACTCCTGCAAGGCAAGCCTCACTTGCACTGTTGGGAGAGAGAGCACACACACACCCCAGACTCCCCAATGACACATGCTCTCTCTCTCTCCACTCATAGCAACAACAGGAAGCAGCAGTGCTCCTGACCAGCAGTGAAGGTTTGGGACTTGCACTGCCATAAGGGAGCGGGTACTTTTCACTCTCAACATTTTTCTCCTCCATATTTGTTTCTGCATATAATATCCTAATTGAATACTTAGATGAGTACTTTTTGCTCACTGAGTCATCCAAGAAACAAGTGTCTTATGACAGTGACAATGAGTCCATCAACAGACCAGAGGAAGCAAGAACCGACAGTGGATGGATCCCAGTGACTGATCCCACTTGCAAAGGAAGAAATTACACCTAGTACAGACAGATCAATACCATGGTTGAGGCAGTAGATGATGGATTGTACAGCAGAGAATGGGAATTACTGAATACCCATGCATTTCATGATAATTCAATTGAGGTCAGCACAAAATGGTACCCCAAAGAGATCAGACTATCCTGTAAAAGGACTACCCTCTCCTCCTCCAAGGTAAAAAGCTGCTGCTGCCTGCAAGAGGAGCCCTAGCTCCCAGGGGCGGCCACCCGAAGGGCTGTGACCAAGGGGCGCAGACCGTTTGGTGGCCGTTCGGTGACCAGGAGGTGTAGGGAGTCCCCCCCCCTCCAGAAGCCCCTCAGACGTGTTGCAGCAGCTGGTGGCAACTTGGACGTGCAGTCTTGAACGAAGTCCTTGAAAGAGCCGCTTTTTCATTAATATTATTATAATTTTAGTTTTTTATCTGGTTTAGGAACTGAACCCCAGTCCATTAGATTAAGGGGAACAGAGGGGTGGTTGGGGGATGGCCTTTGAGATTGGGACCTCAACCCCAGTGGGGGAGAACGGGAATTGGGTTAGGGAGGGGGGAGGTTCTGAGGTGGGGCACCTGGATGTAAGGGGGGGGCAAACCTTGGAGGTGGGGATTGGGGGGCAGTTTTATTGGGGGGTGGGGTTCCCTTGGGGCCTAGGCAGGACAGCCAACAGTTGGGGTCAGGCTAGAGTGGGGTGGTGGTGGTGAAGCAGCTGTAGGAACGTTCTGGGGCGGGAGAGGTATGGTCGTGGGGGGCAAAGGGTATGAGTGGCCCGGGGACCAAGGTGCTTGGTGCCTATTCCCAGAGCCTGCCCCCTCCCCCCGATGGGAGGATGGATCAAGGTCTTAGGTTCCTCTGTTCGGAGCTTCTGCTGTTGAACGCGAAGTCTGTGGCTAACAAAACACCATTGATCCGGGACTTAATCCTGGATCAGGCCGCAGACCTTGTGTGCTTCATGGAGACCTGGCTGGATGGGGAGGCAGGCCCAATTTTGGCGGACCTCATTCCAGCAGGGTACTCCGTGCAGCATCAGCCTCGACTTAAGGGCTGGGGGGTGGGGGTGGCGTAGCTATGGTTTTTAAGGAATCCTGGACTGCTAGGAGGTATCCAGTACAGTCTATTCCAGGAATTGAGGCTCTCCACGTGGTGTTTGTTTTGGCGGGGGACAAAATTCGGGTGTTGCTGGTGTACCAGGCTCCTTCCTGCCCAGCGGCATCCCTTTCTGCTCTAGCGGAATTGGTGTTGGAGGTGGTGTTGCGCTCCCCGAGGGCCTTGGTTCTGGGGGATCTCAACATCCATGCCGGCACCGGCCTTGCAGGGGCGGAGCGTGAGTTCATGGCCGCCATGGCAACCATGGGTATGTCCCAAATGGTCAACGGCCCGATGCATGAGAGGGGGGGCATATGCTCTAAATGGTATTCTGCTCTGGCCTTGAGGCGGGTGATCCAGTAGTGGGGGAGGTTAGTTCTATGCTCTTGTCATGGTTAGATCATTACCTCCTGCAGGCCAGACTCCTAGTGCACAATACCCCCCGGAAAGGAGTGGGACCTATTAGAATGGTCTGCCCCTGGAGGCTGACGGAACTGCGACGGTTCCAAGACGTGCTGGGGGAGGTGTCCTTGCACCTTGATGGTCGCTTAGCTGATGATCTCGTCCAAGCATGGAACATCTTGCTGGAGGGGCCATCAACTGGGTGGCTCCAAGGCATCTGTTGCCACCGCTTTGTCATCGTAGGGCTCCTTGGTTTACCAAGGAGCTGTGGTGTATGAAGCAGGAGGGATGGTGGTTAGAGCAATGCTGGTGTCGTTCTCATGCTCAATCCAATCGGCTACAGCATCGGGCCCATTTGCGGTCCTATGCTGTGGCCGTGAAGGTGGCACCCTCACAGCTGCTGCAAAGTCGCACCTGACAGAGCTCTTCCGGGTGGTGAGGAGTCTGGTCAGTCTGGCCTCCCTCCACTGGAGGGGGATATATCCCAGGCCTGCTGTGAAGAGTTTGTCACCTACTTTACAGAGAAGATCGCTCGGATTCAGCACAATTTCAGAGCTGGGATTGATGCACAGGAAGGAGAGCTTGGGGTTATGGATGCCCCGTCTGTTCCATCTTTGTGGGATCAGTTTCAGGAAGTGACGCTGGCTGATGCCATGGGTGTCTTGGGGTCTGTTAGGGCCACCTTTTGTGAATTAGATCCATGCCCGTTCTGGTTGGTGAAAGCCTCCAGAGAGACCTTGGGGCCAGTGCTGGTGAGAGTGATCAATGCCTCCCTTCGGGAGGGCAGGTTGCTGGACTGCCTCAAGGAGGCGGTGGTGCAGCCCCTGTTAAAGAAACCATCTTTGGATGTTGATTCACCAGCCAGTTACCGGCCTGTCTCTAACCTTCCCTTTTTTAGGGAAGGTTATTGAACGGGTTGTGGCCCAGCAGCTCAGGGGTCACCTGGATGGCATCAGTTTTCTAGACCCATTTCAATTGGGGTTTCACCCAGGGTATGGCACCGAGACTGCGTTGGTGGTCTTGGTGGATGACCTCTGCCGAGAGATGGATTCAGGGCGTTCAGCACTACTCATCCGGTTAGATCTCTCAGCTGCTTTTGATACAGTGGACCATGGGTTATTGCTGAGACGATTGTGGTCCCAGGGGGGTGGGGGTGGGGTGGATGGAATGGTCCTTGGATGGTCCTGCTCATTCCTCTCAGAAAGGAGCCAGCGGGTGGTGTTGGGGGCTGAAACATCCAGCCCCCAGGACCTCTCTTGCGGTGTACCGCAAGGTTCTATTTTGTCTCCATTATTGTTTACCATCTATATGCAACCCCTAGGGGAGGTTGGGACATGGTTTGGTGTGCATTGCCACCAATATGCCGATGATACCCAGCTATACCTCTCTTTTTCAGCTGACCCAGGGCCTGCAGTCTCGGTGCTTTCCCAGTGCCTGGAGACAGTGGCTGACTAGATGCGGTGGAGCAGACTGAGGCTGAATCCCGATAAGATGGAGGGGATGTTGGTGGGTCGGGCAGCAGGGGTAATGGCTCCCCTAATTGAGGGGGTCCACCCCCCGCTGGCTCCCCGGGTCTGGAGCTTGGGAGTCCTCTTGGACTCCAGCCTTTGGATGGATTGCCAGATGGAGGCAGTAGTGAAGGGAGCCTTTCATCAGCTACATCTTGTGCGGAGGCTCCGGCCATATGTTTCGGACTCCGACCTGGCCACTCTCACCCATGTGTTCATCACCTCGAAGCTGGACTACTGCAACATGCTCTACGTGGGGCTGCCCCTGGTGACTGTTCGGAAGCTGCAATTGGTGCAGAATGTGGTGGCCCGTCTTCTGACAGGGACGGGCCACAGGGAGCACATAACACCAGTGCTCCGAGCTCTGCGCTGGTTGCCTATAGCATTCCAAAACTGATTCAGGGTGCTGGTTTTAACCTTTAAAGCCCTATATGGCTTGGCCCCCTCCTATCTGAGAGACTGCTTCACTCCTCGGGTCCTGGGGTGATCTTTGCCGTCCACCGGGGGTGCCTTCTTGGAGGTCCCCCGGGTTAGCTGGGGGGCCACAATGGAGAGGGCATTCTCCGTGGTTGCACCGCGGCTGTGGAACTCCCTCCCGAAGGAAGCTCGACTGGCCCCAAGTCTGCTGGCCTTTTGCCAGGCCTGTAAGACCTGGTTGTTTGTTCAGGCCTTCGGGGAAGGGAGTGGGTAGAGGTGGGGGAGCCGGGTAGTGAGCGGGGGGCTGGGTTAGGTTAGGGAGGGTTTGGGTTATTTTAATCTGGGGATTTTATGTTGTTTTAATTGTATTTTTAGTTATGTGTTTTAAAATGTTGTTAGCCGCCCTGAGATGCTTGTAGCAGGAGGGGGTGGCATATAAATTTTAATAATACATAAATAAAAGGAAAGGACAGCTCTTTTCCTGGCCAACCATAAAACTATAGGTTTGCAAGAAAGCTCAAAGGATTTCTGCATGTCTCTGTGGGTTCCACATACAAAGGAGAGGAACTATGGAGGTCATTCAGTTAGTAGAAGATGTGGATGATAAACCAAAGAGGCGATCTAGAAAGTGGAAATGATAGACCCCAGCTGGGCACAGGAACTTGCAATCAGCCAGGTGGACAGCTATGTGCAAGTAGGATTTCTGTAGGCCAATGAAGCAAATAGTTGCTCTCCTGTACCTCATGAATCAGAAGGGAGAGGGCTTCCATTCAGAGGATAGTGCACCACACCAAGGGACAGAGGGAAAAGGTCAAGGATAGGATAGAAACACCCTATTTTGGGAGCATCAGGAACAGTATGTAATAGGAGCCAAACTCAAGATGACTAGGCAATATAGGAGGGGCATGCAGGAGCTAAGATCTGCAGTTGCAAAGCTGCAAGGATCATGCTGGAAGAGCTCGCTAATAGAAGAGGAAATGGGTTACAATGTCATTTCATTTTATTATTACAGTTTCAGGGCCAGCCTTAGAAATTGCGGGGCCCTGAGCAAACACAAAATGCGGGGCCCTCTCAGCTCTATCCACTTTCCACAGCCCACCCACTTTCCCATGGCTCCTCCCACTTCCATGTGGCCCCTCCCATTTTCCAAGGCCCTACCCACTTCCCTTTGACAATTAGGGAATTGTCATATAAGTTATTTTTAACTTGTCAGTACAATGTGCTCCAAATAACATGTAAATCTGGTTTAGATGAAAGGGAGCTCGGGACACAGATATGGTTTAAAAACAAATACTCTTATTTAAAACACAGGAGGGCATGCACACAACAGATAGGGACAGATTATCCATGACCTGAACCCTCCTTCTCTTGAGCATGGGTGAAAACAGACATGACGCTAACCACCCTTTAACCACCCTTGGTGGTTATTTATGCATGTTGCAGGGCTGTATTGGTGCCCTATGCAGCCCCGCAACATGCATAAATAGCCACCAAGGGTGGTTAAAGGGTGGTTAGC
>QEPC01011483.1:840148-883480 GCA_003113815.1 Sphenodon punctatus
GGGGGGGGGGGGGGGGCTGGGGGCTTGGATAATGGAGCTGTGACACAGCAATGAGCTAAAGTGTTATATATTGGTTTATAAAGCTTTTAAGTTATAAACTTATTAAAAATGCTCAGTCACTGGTTTGTACTAGCATTTCTATATATGCGCAGGCACAAGCCATCCCGTATCTCCCTTGCCATGCGATCCTCGGCTCTGTGCATCTCGTCTCAGAAGGGGGCACTGGCTTGCAAGAGCTAGCTGGTGGGGTGTTCTCTGAGGTGGCCCCATCGGTCTCACGTACGTTATGCAACAGGCTGCAGTTGTAATTATTGGAGCTGTGTCCAGCTGAAAATTGATCCTGCCTGCAAATCAATCTCCAGCGCTGCTTCAGAAGCTCCAAAGCCCTCTTCACACCAGACGGGGTGGCGCTGAGCTTCCTGTTGAAGTACCTTTGCTTCGAGGTGCAGGCAAAGCTGTAGGTCTTCATAACCCAATGCTTCAGGTGATAGGCAGAATCCCCAAGAACAACAGGCTGCCTAGGTACCCACTCAATACAGGTTTGGGTGTTGAGTCCTGTAGCAGGCTCCAACCTGGCCCTCAATAGTCCCAGCTCCCCACTGTCTTCCGAAGTCCTTGAGCAGGGCTGCCTGCTAAATCCCAACCTCCAGCTATAGAGACTTGGATACTTTGTTGCACCTACTTGTTAATATCCTTGGCAGCTTGGAGCTCGCTGTAACTGGCAGTTCTCCTGGGGATCTTTTAGATTAGCCTTAAACCCCTCACTGGCCTGCACCAGACTAAGTTTTTACTGGCAGCCCTTCCTTCTCTTCCCTCAGGTATCTGTTTACCTCCTTCTGAGGCATGCCTAAGCTCTCCCAGCACTTAGCCCTCCACCTTCCCACAGGCTCTGATCTGCTAGCCTGCTCGTGATCTTCATTCATCTCACTCCATACACCTGGGTCAGCCCCATTTGTTGCCGTGGTCTAAGCTCTTAAAGGGCTCTGGCTAATTATCTCCACCTGTACAGAGGAAGTCTCACTTCACTCTGTTACATTTGTCCCTCTTGGATGGAGTAGAAACTTCCACAGAAGATTCAACATCTCCAGTTGTTATAGAAGGATCCTCACCTGATTTGGGAAAAAACCCTCCTTATCTCAGGCCTCGCCTTCAGGGAGTTCCACTCATCAGGTATCAGCTTACTCTCCAGGGCATCAACTACTCACCCCAACTACTTGGATTTTACACGCTATCTCTTGCCAGAGAAAGCATCCAGGAATACTCTCTTTTAGTCTCGCAGTTTACCGTCCCCTCCAAATTTCACCATCTACCCTCTGGTAGTATGCCACACTCAACTCTGAGTCATAAAGAGTTACCCACCCTTTTGTTAGTCTCTCTGCCTCATTACAATTTACTCCCTTCTTCAATCACGAGTACTCTCTTAGAGTTTCTCCCCGTTACTAAGCCTATACTTAACCCTCTAGGGTCCCTCCCTTAAAGGCTTTCTAAGCCATACTATGGCTGGTCCACTATGTTACCAGCTACCTCTGATTATTAGGGTGCTCCTTCGAATTACCAATCTCACGACAGAGATTGTTCCTCAGTTCTCCCAGATACTAAAAAATGTAACTTCTGGGTTCCCTGACCCTGATATACAGATTTCACACAAAAGTTTTCCTGGGGCTTTAAGATCCCTCTAAGTTGCCCTTCTAGCTCTTTCAGAACTTCTGTTTACTACCTCTGGTCTCACTCTTTCTACCCAATCAGGAAAGTTCCAAGCCCCATCTGATGGGGGTGCACTGGCCTCCAAATTACTTTGCTTTGTAGTTTTGTAGCCTTTCTCTCTCTAATCATAAACTCTTTTTTTCTTAAAAGAGAGTTTATGATTAGTTAAACCCCCTCTCTCTAGGGCGGGAGGCAGGCACACCCAACCTTCCTACAATCCCTCCTGGGATCCCACTTAACAAAACTCAATACATTGTTTTTTAATTTGATAATCATTAGTGTTCAAGTCCCAAGGTTAGTTTATACATTTATTTATTTATAGTTCTATTTGTATGCTGCCTCCTTCTGCTACAAGCATCTTGGCGCGGCTAACAACATTAAAAACAAGTAATATAATTCATTAAAATCAAATCAAACTAGTGTTTAAATTTGAGGAATATCTGGACAAACTGTGGGAACCAGCCCTGTGTAGGAATGATATACTGATAAGGTTTCAACTATTTAAGTCAGCAGTAACCTTGGGAAGGTATAACCAGAAACCCTGGGAGGAACAAGTTTGTCAATGTCAATAGATTGAAAACTTAAGAGCATGTACTATTTGTATGTCCTTTATTCATATAGGACAAATTGGATTTATCCATTAACATGGTAGGCATAAGGATAAATTGGATTTATCCATTAATAGAGGGGAAAGGGTTACCTATCCCTGCAGCAAAAAATGATGGCCCTTCTTATCCCCACAACAGATGCAGCCATAAAGGCGGTGGCAACTTTTGCCCTTCTGGCTGAAAAACTCCGGGAGGCATACCCTTACTGAGTAAAGGATTACTTAATAATTGACAGGCATTCTTCCCTAAATTTAAAAGGAGGAACCATCTGAGGAATGTATATGATGGTGATTATTGTGGAATATGTTTTATTAATTTATTTCTGTATTTTATATTTTATGTTGTTTATTATGTTTGGATTTTTTTTCTTTTTGTGTATGGTGTTTTGTTTGGCCATGGTGAAAGCTAGAGCTGAAATAAATTTATATTATTATACATTAAAATCAACATTACCCAGGATTAACCCCCCCAAAAACAATAAAACACTACCCTAACCCAACCCACCCATCCCATCTCCCTCGGCAAAGGCCTGGCGGAACAGCCAGGTCTTACACTTTTTATGGAAAGAGGGGAGGTCAGCGGTCAGGCAGACCTCCAATGGAAGGGAGGTTCCACAGCCGCGGTGTAGCCACTGAGAACGCCCTCCTCATGGTCGACACCCGGGAAACCTGGGGGACCTCAAGAAGGGCTCCCACGGCCGACTGCAGAGGTCAATCCAGAATCTGGAGGGTGAGGCGGTCCTGCAGGTAGGTGGGGCCCAGGATGTTTAGGGCTTTAAAGGTCAACACCAACACCTTGAATTGGGCCTGGAAGACTATCGGCTGCCAGTGCAGAGAATGGAGCTCTGGAGTAATGTGATCACATCGGCCAGTCCCCTTCAGGAAACAAGCCGACACATTCTGCACCAGCTGGAGTCTCCAGACCATCACAAAGGGTAGCAACATGTAGAGCGCGTTACAGTAGTCTAATCTGGAGGTAATAAAAGCATGGATGATTGTGGCCAGGTCCAAGTCCGAGGCATATGGCCTAAGCTGACGTACCAGCAGTAATTGGCGAAATGCACCCTTCGCCACAGCCGCCACCTGGACATCCAGGCAGAGCTGTGGATTAAGGAGCACCGCCAGACTACGGACCTGGGATACCAGGGGAAAATGGGCCCCATCAATGATGGGGGCCATCACTGCCCCAGCTTTCCCCACAACTATCACCTTCGTATTGTCAGGATTTAACATTCAAGTTGTTCGCCCTCATCCAGTCCCCCACAGCTAACGAACACTGGGTAAGCACCGAAACTGCTGGACCTGGGTCTGATGAAAATGAGAGATATAGTTGAGTGTCATCAGCATATTGATGACACCTTATGCCAAACTCTCTAACAACCTACCCCCAAAGCTGCATATACACATTGAACAAGAGAGAGGGGACAAGATGGAATCCTCCACACGTTAGGCCCCGGGGAGAAGATGAATAATCAACTAGCACCACACACTGGGTTCTCCCAGTCAGAGAAGAGCGGAACCATTTAAGAACAGCCCCGCTCATTCCTGCCCGGTCCCGCATCCAAGTCACCAACAATTTGTGATCAACGGTATCGAATGCAGCCGAGAGATCTAACAAAATCAACAGGGTCGAATGGTCCTGGTCCAACTCTTGGGAGACGTCATCGACCAAGGACACAAGTGCAGTCTCCATGCCATAACCTGGACAGAAGCCAGACCACGAGGAATCAAGGAAGTTGACCTGGTCCAAATGCTCCTGAAGCTGTCAAGCCACCACCTGTTCAATAACTTTCCCTAAAAAGGGAAGGTTAGAGACCAGCCGATAGCTGCCCAGGGCATCAATGTTCAATGATGGCTTCTTGAGCAGGGGCTGCACCACCGCCTCCTTGAGGCGATCCGGCACCTTGCCCTCCCTAAGGGAGGTGTTGACTATCCCGGCCAGCAACGGTCCTAATGTCTCCCGGCTGGCCTTAACCAGCCAGAACGGTCTAATTCACAATAGGTGGCTCGAACCCAGCATGGGTCTAATTCACAATAGGTGGCTCGAACCCAGCATGGGTCTAATTCACAATAGGTGGCTCGAACAGTCCCAAGAGCATCACCCACATTTGAGGGTGACATGTCTTGAAATTCATCTCATAAAACAGGACAAGATGGGGCTTCAACTTCCTGTGGCTCACCCACTGTTAAAAGTGCTGTGTCAAAGTATTGGTGAATTTGAGCGGTTTTATCCACAAAGAAGTCCACAAACAACTCACAGCGAGCATTCAATAAGTCTGAATCCAGACAGAGGGAGGCTTGACTGACCAGTCCCCTCACCACCCGGAACAGCTCAGCCGGATGGGACTTAGCGGACGCAATGAGTGCAGCAAAGAAAACCTTCTTTGCTGCCTACACTGCCACATCATAGGTACGTAACCAGACTCTATGTCGCAATCGGTCAACTTTGGTACGAGAGTGACGTCACTGTCGCTCTAACCGTCGTCATCCTCGCTTCATCTGCCGCAGCTCCTCTGTATGCCACGGGGACCTGCGTTGTTGGTGATTGGAGAGCGGACGCCTGGGAGCCACATGGTCGATGGCGTCTGTCAGCATAGAATTCCACAAGGTCATCGAGTGAGCGGCAATTGAAGTCAGAGGAAATATCCCCTAGGGCAATCTGGAACCTTTCTGGTTCCATAAGCCTTCGGGGGCGAACCAACCTAACTGGTTCTGCACCCTCCCGGGGAACAACATGCACCAGGATATCGGTGCCTCAAGGCCAGGGGATCCATTAGTGGAGGTCAATTTATTTTTCTACATAAATAGAACAAAGATCATTTAGTGTCCCCTCCTTTTGACAGTGCCGTTTTAAACAACTTAAACCTTTAGCCCCTCGCCTTTCCCTGTTTTGAATGCTCAACAGCTTTTTTACCTTCTTCTTCTTCTACCACCTGGTCCATTAGCTGTAGTTCTAGGGCTACCCACCAGGCTCTCACTTACAACAGCTCATCATGTTGTCTTTCCCTCTCTGAGTCTTCCATCATCAGCTCCATTACCTCAGTTTGTACTTGGGCATCTTGAACTCTCTGCTATTGAGAAGTAGAAGTGATCAACTAATGACTTATTAAAGTCTCATGGGATAACATATTATTATATTGCTCTAAACAATATTGCAGGTATGCTAAAGGTATATGAAGATACTCTCATGACCTTTAGTATGAAGTATGCAAATTAAGCAAGCATATCAGATGGAAAACCTGCATTACCATAATAGTTTTGATTTTGGTAAATTTTATTATATATTACATTGAGTGGCACTTTATGGCAACGTGGAGTTCACCAAAATCTTTGAACTGACACAATAACTTGAAAATAAAACAATATTGGTTCATTTAACAGCACATACACAATGTGCTACTGACAGTAGTCTAAATTCTGATTTGCAGTCTAGAGATGACTTTATATTGTAACACCCATCAAAGTTCCAGATTTGGCAGCAGTATTAATAAAAGTTGGTGACTGACTGTATTTACAAACATATTAGAAAACAGTGTTAACAACTTAGTTAAATAACCCTGCAATTCTTAAAAGGGTCAATAAAAGGATTCCATTGTAAAATAGCCTGTACTGCATGTCTTTCCTATAGGCTTTAAATAGATCCTTCCTGGCCCATAACAAAGAAGTGTCTAAAGGATTTTTCCAAACACAGCTAAAGGAAAGCTCTGAAAATGTCCAGGATTAATAGACATACATTACTTTTCTCCTTCCTCTTTGAGACAAAAGTTTAAACACACCAATTTTTCATTGCACAAATGAAACATTTTTAAACTTACTTCCATGCCTTGAAGATTGCGTGCATGCGGTTCCGCAGGGCACAATGTACCCGCACTATGGATCTCGGCGGTTTGTATGCGGCTGCACGCACGCACACACGCAATCCACAGGGTATGGGACCAAGCCCATTGACTTAACGCAACATGCTTGTTTGCAGGATGCATCCAAAACTAGATGGGTTCCACAGTGCTTTATCGGCTCATTCAGGTATATTTAAGTAGTTCTTGATACAAGCTCGACAGTTAAAATGTACACTGAAACATATGTAAAAACAAAAATTAACATAATTTACAAAAATTAAAAAGGTATTGGCAGCATTGATTGATTTGAGCAATGATTTATCACAATTAGGGATGTCACAAACTAGATGATGATTACATGTGGCTACCATAATAAATGACAACTTACCATTGATTGTACTGAGCAGAGATGCTTAATTTGTTAAAAAAATCCAAGTGATAAACTAAACACCGAAGGTTCTAAGTACATAAACAGAAATTTCCCACGATATACTTCTGGAGTACAGTGAGTGAACAGGAACATGATCAGTTTTGATTTTGTGTTGTGTATTAATCATCAGTGAAACCATACATTTATTATTATAGCACAATAATGTGATATTCATAATCATTTTCAATCAGTGCAAATACATTTACCAAGTGACAACATAAAATGTTTTTTTTAATCATACAACCATAATTAAATGCTACATGCAGTTTTTACACAATCCTGAAATATACGATCTCAAGGATCTGCTTTGAAAGCAGATGTGCATATTTGTCACAACTAAATCATTTAAAAAAAGCAAAAGTATTGCACAAAATCCAATGATCTTTTGAAAGTCAACACATTTCCCTCCATATCCAGGTAGCTCCCTTATTTTGACTGATTAAAAAGTTAATTTATAAAGAATCAAAGCTCTATTTAGTTAGAATTCTACCTTTGGTAATACTGATACTGTAATCTAAATGAGAGAGGAGTTAATTGTAGGAACTAGTTTATCTCTGAAACAAATAAAGAACAGGGTAGAACTGATATTTGCACTTATTCTTCTCAACCACTGCGTGAAATGCAACATACTCTCCATCTAGCAGAAAATAATCATGGCTTTATTAACAACACTAGCCAAAGAAAGTCACACAGGCAAACTCCACACTTTCAGCTGAAGCCTCTTTTCTATACCTCCCAATACATTTTGTAAGATGTGGTGAAATATATGTAAATGAGCTCCTCCCCATCAGATTTCTATGGGTGCTTTCCAACAATATAAACTGGGAGGGAATATGCAGACTTTGGCACCGCAGGATTCCCTAAGAGGTAAGCGAGGCCCAGCTCATGGGAAGGGTTGAAGTGCGGGTCTTTGCTGGCAAATACCTGCACTTTCACCCTTCCTACGAGACAGAAGCTGCACATAATTTACCTCTTGGGGAATCCTGTGGCACCAAAGGCTGCATATTCCCTCCCGGTTCATATCCTCGGAAAGTGCCCTACATGAGATTTAAGCCTGGCTCACTCACACATCACCAGGACCATAACTAACCTATTCCATCTAAAATGGAAACAGGGGCAGGTCCTAATCAACACTGGAAATCAGGTATTATGCAGCCAACAAAGAATTTGCAACAAGTATCACTCATGTAAATCCTGTTTAAAGGGATCTGTAATTTCATCCACTGGACATGGATAGTCAGAATTGTCTTAAGTGTGACAAAACCTGAACACATCATAAACATCCACTACCAAGAGAGAAGCCTTTACACTTCTTGGAACAAAGAGTATCCTTGCTAATTCTATAGCCAGGAAGGAGGATCTTTTTGAGGAGTGAGGCACTAATATTAGTAACTATTATACAAAAGGAAACATTTTGAAAATGGCTTCAGCCTAGCATCAAAGTCTGTTTCTATGTAGTTTTTCCCCCCTGAAACCAATGGTGTGATATGATAGATAGTAGAAATCTACCTATCTGCTTTGTCTAAGGAAACAAATGAGAGGAGGGTACAAATAATACATGTCTATATTCTAATACTTGTTTGTACAAATGATTGTTTGGTAGAAATCGGCAACTGATTGTGGGAGCAAAATTAGAAGTCACTTTAAAAAAAATATAAAATAAAAAAAATCTTAATGTGTGTGTGGCAAGGAGCAGCCTAACATGGCTGTTGCCCTTTAAGAGAGCAGTGAGGGCCAGCCTGAGGACTGAGCAGGCTAAGCTGCAGTTGCTGGCTAAGCTAAGCAGCTGGGTAAGGGCTTGGCAGAGCCAGCCCAGTAGGAGTCTGAAAAACCCAAGCTGAACACAAACAGACGCTGGTCCTTTAAAAGATGGAAGGGCTGAAGGGTGAACCCCGCCCACCTTAGGTATATAGGAGGAGGCCACGGCAGAGGAGAGTCAGTCAGTGCTTGGCTGTGGAGAGAGAAAGTTCTATGCTGAGAGCTGAGCTGCTGAGGAATGCTTGCAAAGCTGCTGAGGAATGCTTGCAAAGCATTCATATGCTGGGCAGCTAAGGAAAGCCTGGTGCCAAGACTACTGAATTCAGGCTGAGGGAGAACCCTAGTACTATACACTGTCCAGGGTCCTGAAGAGACCAGCTAGAGGTTTGTGGCTAGAGCTAAAGGACTTTGGGGCTTTGGCAAAGCCTAAAGGGCTGCAGACTACCACGGAACTGTGCCTGACCCCAAAACCTCGAGCTGTGAGTAAACAGATAGAGCCACGCTGCCTGGCTGTGGTTAAGGCAGGGTTGCCAGAGGGCTGTTTCCTGGCAGCAGAGTGTAATCCTGTGTATGTGTGACTGTATTAATGGTGAACTGTATATAAACTGTGGTGAACTGTATATAAACTAGAGACCTGTAAACTAGAGACTGTGCTGACTAAAGGACTGAGCTAATTCCCACAACGAGTGACTATTGAACTGACTCCTTAAAAAGACAGTGTTGATTTGGCTAATTCCCTGGAATAAGTGATTTAGTGGGTCTGACTCTGCAGTGACTTTCCCCTGCAGAGCTGTGCCCTGCTACAATATGTTTCCTAGAAACATTAACAAACTGGGTTAGAAAATGCTCACTCCAAAACCTGAACACATCATAAAATGAAATGTTGATCTATTAAAAGATTTAAACACTTTCAAAGGTGCGCAGTGTAGGTTTGTGTTTCCATTGGAGCCAGTAGGAAAACTTCATTTGGCTTCACTGAGAGCAGAGTTAGTGAATACTGACAGCTTTTGACAATCCCCTTGTAGCAATCAAAAAGCAGCACTCTCACTTTCTGATATGCTAGGCAGCTCGGAAGGTCTCTGCCCACTTTACATCTATGAAGGTATTTCACAATTTCTAAAATTACTCTCTTACTTCAAAACAGGACAATTTTATGGGTCTTATTTCCCTGACAAACATCTGCAGTATGTGCCCAGCACACTGTCCCAAATCATTGCATGCACAGATGGAAGCATGAGGTCAACTGCTACATCAGCACTTTTCTTTCTGGAGAGGGCTTCAATGGAACTGGGGACCCATACATGGGAAAGGCTATTGGCAGAGTGGGGTCAGGATATCATCCTTCCACCAACTCCATGGAGATGTTGGCGAAAATGTTCTTTCTGTATTAGAATCCCATGTTTAGAGGTGTTGAGGGCAGTAGCTAGCAGGGAAAGACCTGGCTTTATTTGAGTCACACCACAAGAGAGCTGAAAGGAAAGACAGGGGAGTTCTGGATTCCCACGGTTCATAGGTTCCAGGGGTTATACCTTTGTCCATTTGGCGACTGGGGAGGAATGGAACAACAGGAAGTGAACAGAGAGGGAATCTTGAAGAATCTCTTGTCTCCTCTGGTGCTCCAACAAGATTGTTCATGTTGAAGCAGGGAGATGGCTCACTTCATAGAGGTTTGGTGAACTGGAAGACCTTAAATCAATTTATAGTGTGACTGTCTAGATCAGAATTTTGTCCCATTTCATGGCTAACAGACTGAATCAGTAATCAAGTAATCCAATATCTCCTATCTAGGAAAAAAATAGGAAGTTCAAACATCCTGATGCGTCTTAAAAGCAGATGGCGTCTACTGGAGCCTGGAGGAGCTTTGGGACTGAGCTACGTCCTGCTCTCAGCAGTGGACAGAGATCAATGCTGATGATTTTAGAAGACACTAAAATAATCCACATAAATGGGAGTAGGAAGAGTAAAAGCTGAAACTTTGGACTTGGACAATTTATCTTACTATGAGACTTACTGCAATAGTAAAGATACAATAGACATGAACTAAGGAAAAATTTAAACTAATGAGAGTAGAGCAAAGTAGTTGCTGGCTACAAATATCCGAGTTTCTACTCTGATAATTTTGGCAAGATTACTATGGAAGACTCTTGGTAATTTTACACGGTTAAACATAAGGCACAACCATTAGCCTTTTAAAAAGATCTTTGATAGCAAGTAATAAATGATCTGTAATTCTACAGACCTAAAAACATACCCAAATTCATCTTAGGAAACATGTAAGACAGGGATGGGGAATCTCAGGCCTGGGGTCGAAATGCAGCCCATAGTTAGTTTTTAATTGACCCCTTCCCAGTTCTTGGATATGGCTGCTAGATCCTGTTCCTAGCTCCAGGCACTGAGAGGCCGAGCTCACGGTAAGGGAGTAGAGAATAGGGCATGCAGCACACAAGGATAAGGGACAGATCTATAATGTCCTTTTCCTGAGGTCACCCCATAAACACTCCCACCCCCCAAATTCTGTTAATTTCCAAAGTAGCCCATGGAAGGGAAAAGATTCCCCACCCTAATCCCTCCTAATCAGGATTACAAGGATATAAGACAATGTTGTGTTTTTAGCTATATGAGGTTTATAAACAAGAAAAACACAACAGTCTAATTACCGCACAGAACAATATGGGAAACATTTGATATTAAAATAACAACCCTAAGACATTCATGGTTATTGTGAGCAAATATATGTATTTTACCAGCCATCTTTTAATTCCTACCTCCCAACCAACCTTCTGTCTCTTGTAGAACCACACATACACATAAACCACACTTAATATTACAATAATCCATTGCCACAGCAACTTTGTAGGATTAGAAAAGTATTAATTCACTGCTGCATTCCTACTTGGGGTTACAAGGACCATGGAACACTGATATAGCCACCAAAGGTTTGCTCCTAGAGTGGGATTTTTGAAAGCACCATAGGGAATCAAAGATGCCCTTTATCACTGAAAGTCATTGAAAATGAAAAAAAATTCCTTCATAAACTCAAGTACGTCAACTGACATTTACCCACACAGCAATCCATTACTTTCCTGCCACTTGCCTCTAACAGCTTGGTTTCTTCTTCACTGCTCTACTCCAGCTTGTGTTGGAAATATCTACAAGGATAGATTAGGCTGAAAGAGTTCCGCTGTTGGTAAGCAAGTAGGAAACTTAGTTTCACTTCCTCCTCTTGTTTTATGTCACACTTACCAATACCACGTAAGCGCACCATGAGGCCTGCTGATCATACCTCATCCTTTACCTGTCCTAAGTCACTGGAGAGGGAGGAGGGAACAGCAGAATCAGAAATTTTGCTCCAAGGAAGGCAGGACTGTGGTTTATTTGTTGAACTTTAAATATGTAAATATAATCTGCCAGGAATACTGAAAGGGATTAACCCTACTTTGAGGACATGCTCACATACAGGATGAGATGGTTTTCGTAAAATCATTTTCTAATAGCTAGAAAGAGGTTAAATCAAGAATGGGGTATTTGCATTCTTAGGCCACGATCCACAAACCACATACTCTGGAGTATTCTCACTGAAGGCATGAAGCATCAATAGGACTACTATAGGGTAAATGGTTCATGGATTGTGGCCTTAACTTCCTGAGCTGATTATTTTATTTTTCTGGTGTCGTAATTAACCTTGATTCGTATTTCTTTAAAATACTACTGAGTTACTCCTAGTTCAATATTTCATTTAAAGATGATCTGCAAAACTCACATGGATGTGTCTAGTACTCCAGATCAGTTTAAATACAGAATTACTGTAAAGCTAGTAATGATATCTATCAGTTTCGTTTACATGTTCATTGCTGTAAACCCCTCAATATAAATGTCTACATGGGGACACTGGATAACATTTTTAAAGTGCCTAAGTTGTAAACAGAAGTTCATGAACTTCACATTATGATTCAGAACTTCATGTACTTTAATACAAAATATTGCGCTACCATTGTCAGGATCAGGAAGCCATGGCTACAGTGTGTTTTTTGCAAAACATACTGTAGTTTGGAAAAAATCTTTCCCCCCGTTTGAGTGGTTCCCTTACATGGAAAATCATTATTGCTCTGTTCTAAACATTTGCAATGTTCTAAATATTCCAGAATATTTAAAACTTTCCCCATATGATTAAGGCAATTAGATAATGATAAACATCAATATTTGTAAGTTTCAGACCAATCTAAACTTAATTGTTCATTTCACTCTTGACAGGATGAATACAGTACCTACAGATGAGAAAGCTTTCTGCTGCACAAAAGAAACTAGACACCAATAAGCACAATACGCTAGCTGTATATTCAACATACAGTCAAACTAGTACCTGATTTAAGAGTGCATGAATATATTTAGTTCCGTCTTGTAGAATAAAATACAGCAAACAGGTTTACTAGGAAAGATAGGAAGCAGATGCCTAAATGGGAGAAAATACATGTACTAAATAAACAAAAGTATACTTTAAAGGTAACAATTGTCATTCCTTTGTGATCAGGGTGACATGGAGTCCTGAGTAGTCTTCCTTTAGCTTTCTTTGGGAGTGCAGTTTCTCCTCTCAAAATTTTCTTATGTCTTATTTCCACTGCTATTGCTGGAGAATTGATCTTCTGAAATGTTTAAACCATGATGAAAAGCAGAGGTCATTTTACACAATGACACGACTTCATGAAGAAGTCCACCCTCTTCTGGGGTTTCATTTCCTTCATTCCCTTCTTTTTCCCATGGAACGTGAGTGGATGGATGAGAACCGAGGCTTGTTGGGAATTGATCCTCTGAGGTATTGCTTAGTGTTTCATTCCATTCTGACTTCCTATGAAAAGATTTGTCTACTTGGGTATATTCTGAAGAAGCCAGCTGTAGAACTGATTGTGAATGAGAAGCAGCCTTCACACTAGTTTTAGGGTAGTTGATGTTGCCAGCCTTAAGGCTTTGGTCACTATTTTCTTCTTTCATCATGAAGGGAGATTCTGCATGGCTACTAGGAGCTGGTTTCCGTGGTGATGGAGGAAGATGTTTCCCATAGAGGATGCTGTCATCCTGACCAAGATTCCATTCTGCTTGATCTGTAGTACTGCTGCAGAGCAGAGCAAGATTGCTCTCACTCGGTGCGTTGGATTTATTCTGAAACAAAGAGCAAGCATTTGTACTGTTTATGTCACAGTTCAGAGATGCCAGTTTGCTTCTTTGTACGGCATCTCTAAAACAAAAAATCTCTAGTGAATTCAGTGCTCATGAAAAGATAAACATGGAGACCCCTTAATACTTCTCACTATAAAACAGTTTTAGAATCAGCAGTTGCATGTTCACCATCTCACTAAGGACTAATTCTAGAAATGATGTCTCCATTGCCCATGTGATCCGTGGCCTCTCAG
This sequence comes from Sphenodon punctatus, assembly GCA_003113815.1. Classification (NCBI taxonomy): domain Eukaryota; kingdom Metazoa; phylum Chordata; class Lepidosauria; order Sphenodontia; family Sphenodontidae; genus Sphenodon; species Sphenodon punctatus. The sequence continues at coordinate 853,889 of QEPC01011483.1, forward strand.
AGGTGGCAGACAACAAAGCTAACAACTGAGAATGTTCTCGTCATCTCGATCTCAATATATTCTCATGTGATATGGGGCTGGACTGCGACAACAAGCTCATCTTTACTAGCATTTGTACACTTCATTTTATGGATTATACAAACCTAGTAATTAATCTTTAACAAACAAAAATGAAATTTTGAGTATTGCTTGCCAACCTCCTTGGGTATTGCCAACATCTATGTTTTTAAAAAAGTTAGCTTCTTAATTAGGAATGTAATCTGCCCTGAGCCTTAAGAGGGAAGCAAAGTGGTTTGAATGATATATTTTATTGGACCAACTGCTGTTGGTGGAAATAAGCAAGCTTTCGGACCACACACGGTCCTTCCTCAGGCATGCGGCATAGCCAGTCAAAAATATATAAACTGAGCAAATACAGGGCAGTATATAAAGAGACAGTATTTGCCCTGTATATATATATTTGACTGGCTACGTTACATGCCTTAGGAAGGACTCTGTGAGACCCGAAATCTTGCTTATTTCCACCAACAGCAGTTGTTCATTTAAACCATTCTTCTTCCCTCTCTGTCACTTATGACCAACACGGCAACCACACAATGGCTGTTTTTAAACAGGCACGGCTGAGGGTTGGGTCCATATGAGCTGCATGGGGTGCCCACGCAAGTCCGGGGAGGGGAATCGAATGGGCTAGGGATGGGTGTGCGCCCCTATCCACGCATGGTTTGGCCTGCTCCCACACAGAACATCCCAAATTCTTCCGATGCGTTGTGCGAGGGCATGGGTGGGTGGACCTTGCTGAGTACATCTCGTCTAAAAACAGTCAATCTCTCTGAGTCTTAAGGAAAGGATGGGATAAAATGTGAATAATAATAATAATTATTATTATTAATAATAAACAGGGTCCCTAGTGTTCTCTTTACGATGGAAAACAAGCGAAAAACAGAGATTTTGCCTTTTCCCGGGGAATTTTGCAGAAAATGGCAAAAACTTACACGTTTGGGAGGGGGACACAGCAAGCGCAGGGCAGCGAGGACACAGAGTGAAGCTGAGGGGAAACAACCTGGAGGCATGTGCTGTGGAGGGGCAGGAGCTCTGCATTTGGAGGGGTGCCACAGACCTCCTGTGGGTTGGAGGGCAGGGGAACTATGAATTGGGGTAGTCAGGTCTTCTGTACCTTGGAAAGTGGGGACAGGAGGTGGGCCTAATTGAGCCCATAGCAGCTTCCCTAAGTGCCAGCTTCTATATATTGTCCCCCTTTCTGGTTGGCAGAGCGGTCTAGGCCCAGGCTGGGGGAGGAGGCAGTGAGTGAAGGACAGTGGAGGGGAAACAACTTAAAGGCATGTACTGGGGGGTGGGGCTCTGCATTTGGTGGGGTGACACAGACCTCAATTTTTATTTTATTTTTTTGGACTGTTGGTGGGACAGGGAGCTGCAAAATTGCATTAAAATGAAAATATTACAATACAATGTAGTGTTCTAACTATATATACTGTGGTAAGGAAAAGTCAACGAGCATTTATATTTACTCACAGAAAAACAGAGATTTTGGTTTTTTTAATCAGAGAATTTGTATTTTTTTTTTATCAAAGAATTTCCAATTTTTTGTCTAGGAAAGCTACGAACCCTGATATAATAGTGAACTGTTTCAGCAAAATTTTCTAATGGGAGAACACTCTTGTCTTGACAGAAATAAACTTTAAGCACTCAACACAGAAGTTGGAATTTACAAGCACAAAAGTGTTTCGATGGTGCATCAAGTCAGTACCAAGGGATTGACTTGGGGTGAAAACAGACATGACGCTACCACCCTTTGTGGTTATTTATGCATGTTGCAGGGCTGTATTGGTGCCCTATGTAGCCCTGAAACATGCATAAATGACCACCAAGGGTGGTTAAAGGGTGGTTAGCGTCATGTCTGTTTTCACCCTTGGTGAAGATTTTAAAGATCCAATCAGGTCTCTGATTCTGCCATTATATTTGCATGTGCACTGGGAATCTGTCCGGAATCCTGTATGCAGATGCATCTGCAGGATGGGGATCAGAAAGTGTTAGCTAAAATGAAACGGAATAGGTGTTTATAGTAATGGTGACATGGATTCCATGAATTTATAGGAGTAAAATACTAGTAGTTTCATTAAGTGAGTAATATAGCCTGCCTCTAGTGTACAGAGCAAGAACTAAATCTTGCCCTACTGGTAGATGGTGAGAATATAACCACATCAGTGTTCCAACAGGATTTGGTAATATAGGGGGGAGTAGTCAAAGCCTCAAGTTGGCTAGTGTACATACTGTAGGTGTCCACAAAGGTTAGGCAGGAACACAAACTGCTTTGTTTTGGGCAATGATAAGACATACTTGTGTTCATATAAGTCTTGTGCTGGCCATACATGCCACTCCAACCAGGAAGTACAGGATTCACCTATAAAAGTAATGAAGATGAAAACTGAGGACTAACCGTAGCCTTGTAATCAATATCATCCATTGATCTAAAGAAATCTAGGCTCTTTGCTCCCGAGAGCTTTCCTTGATCTGAACTGTGTGTGCTCAAAGTATCCAGAATCTCTCCTAGCAAGTCCATTTCTCCTGGGTGAAGAGAAGTTCCTCCAATTTCACCAGAATCATCACTATCATACAAATAACCAGAAGCTTCCTCACTATCTTCAGATGATAATCTAAGGGGGGGGGAAAAAACTCAAAGTACTTTATGATGTCATTAAGACCAATTCTGAAAATAATTACAAGCTTTACAGACAAATTGTCATAAACAACCATATTCAGGAAACAGGCATTACATATCACAGAGACCCAACTGCACCACTGCAGTAATTCTTGAACCATACCTATTAGCTAAAGAAACAAAACATTCTGGTGTCTACTCAAGTAATCAGCCTCCAAGGCAATTCAGTTTCTGTTGCACAAAAGATGCAAGCAGGAAATTAGATGTCTATAGGCACTTATTTCCATACGTTTACTTGCAGGCACAAAAAAAGAGTAGGCTTTAAAAATAGGCTCCAAGTTTGTAGCAATGGGTATAAGTATACACAGCATTACAAATGCAATACTCTCCAAATGTGAATGAAGAAATTCAGATGTGATGCACATATTAATTTAAATGAGCATGAGGCTTAATATTGATATAATGCACAATAGTATGCAGAAACTTGCTTTTTATCAAAGCGACATTGACCAGCACTAATTCCAGAAAGAAATACCTGATACTTATTACCATTATGTGGTTTACTTATAGTTTACTATGGCTAAACTATAAGTAAAATGGTCAAAGGTCAGTGACTCGTCTGCATTTTTCTTGCCAATACTGAAAATATGTATATTTATTACTTTCTATATTATTTAGCACTAGATTATTTAACAGTTCAGGGATCAAGTAACATACAGGGAGGTCTTGACTGATATATTGATTTGCTGATCATGTCCTAATGCCACACACCTTCTCCCCCGCTCTCTCTTTCACACACACAGATTACTTACTTGCTTCTTCTGTCCAAATCATCATCATAGTCATCATCCAGGGCAGAATCATGATTACTGGCATTGGTATGAAGCTGGTTGAAACGTGTCTGTGGAGGGAAAATTCAAATTATTTATTACTTTTACACCATCTCATCTGTGGTGTGACTATTTTATTCAGTGATTTCAGAGAGAGTGGAGGCCTGCAGGTAAGCAAAAGCTTTTAGGGATTCTGGAAGGATGGTCTCTGGAAGTTCTTGTAGTCACTGAATGGCTTCCTCACTGATGCAAAGCCTAAATTAACTCCAGTTGCAGGCTGACCAAAGAAAGTAAAAGACAGCATTGGCAAGCATTTGCAATAATTTCTTGCAAACAGCTTAAACAAGCATTTCAGTTCTATCTTTCTTAAGTGTTTAAGTTGATACCATTTCCTCTGTGTGAAAAGGAAAGTGATGAGAGCACTTCTGGAGTAGTGAGTGCAAGGGAAGCTGGAGGCTCACTATTTATCTTATGTAGGATGCCAATGGTGTTTTGTCATGTGTTGCTCCACTTGAAGAAATGTCATAATTCCTATGGCTTATACACTGAAAAAAGTAGCAGCTTAATACAAACCTGACCCCAAATTGTATTTTATGCATTTAAGTTTTTATCCCTAAGTAGTGGTTTATGCATTTAAACCACATGTTATGATGGCATTTCATTTAAAAAAAAATAAAAATATGTAGAGAATCCATAGAGAAAATCTTCAAACACCAGAGAAATACATGTAGTCTGAGCGAAGGCATGCAAGATGCTGTGCAAAATAACATAACTGGGGTAACCGAACATAAATACAGCACATCAAATATACTATAGAAAATGTCACTGCTACAAATCATACCTCACTGTGGCAAAATGTTCTAAAGGGCCACTGATAATGAGGAAGTGTGGCCTTAACCCCTAATTGCACGAGGCCCAGAAAGGCTCATTAATGTTTTCCACATGCTACCGCCTACAAATGCTGCCACTTATGAAGTCTTTTCCACATAGGCCCAGCACAGGAATTCACAGAGTTTTTCCTCTTCCAAATCTCCAGTTACGCCTACAGTGTAGTATTACTTAAGAACACAAGTAGTGTCATCCTGAGTCAGACCAATTGTCAATCGAGCCCAGCATCCTGTCTCCAACAGTGGTCATTCTTGGTTGCTTTAGAGAAGTACTCCACAAGTCATAATGGAGTGATCCATTCCCAGCTGTTCGTTCCCAGCTCCCGAATGTCAGGAGGATACGTCCCCAACCTACTTGGCTGATAGCCATTAATGGACCTATCCTTCAAGAACTTATTCAATCCTATTTTAAACCCAGCTATGCTACTAGCTTTGACCACATCATCTGGCAACAACACAAGTTAATTGTGTTATGTGAAAAAAAGCTTTGTTTTAAATCTGTAGTCAGTTAGTCATGGCGTGTCCTCTGGTTCTAGTACTATTTGAGAGGTCAAGTAACAACTCCCTATTTACTCACTCCACACCCCTCATGATTTATAAACTTTTATCCTATCCCCCTCAGTCATCTCTTCCCAAGATGAAGAGCCCCAACCTATCAAGCTTCTCCTCGTATGGAAGAGGTTCCATACCCTTGATCATTTTTGTTGCCCTTTGCTTTACCTTTCTATTATCTACTATACCTAGGGGTAGCCTAATTGTGGTTTGAGAGACATACATGGCTCTTGGGCAGTTCAAGTGCAACTCTTGGCCAAGGACTGATCCTGGACTCCATGCTGTGTCTTGCTTTATTGCACCAGAGTCTCAGCAGTTGAATTACAGCTCCTCCTCAGAGTCTCAGCAGCCAGGGCTGCAGGGCATGAGCTCCGCCAGCCAGTCACAAAGAAGGGTGTGTGCGTGTGCCTGTCTCTGTCTCGCCACTCTTGGCTATATGAAAATCTTGAGGTTGGGACATTTGGACACTTCTGTACCTTACTATTGTAAAATATATTGTATTTTGTAGTATGTTCTTTCATGATTTTAGCCTTTTCTTAACTGTTTTACTTAGAGTTTTTTTAGTTTTGTGTTTAATAGCAAATACCAGTTGACAAGAATGAATGAATTTTACTGGGCTCCTAAGAACACAACTCCAAACAAAACTTTACTTTGGAAACAGTGTCCAAATGTGGAACAGAATCCTGCTAAAGGTAACATGCCATATAAGGCAGGTGGTGGTTGACCCCTCACTAAGTATTAGTGAGTATTTCAGAACATATCTACTCTACCATAAGCAGCAGTGTCAGTCAGCTGAGGAAGGATGTTTAATTAAGTTTGTGCTTTTGTAACACCAAGAGTGAACTAAATATCCATGAACTGACACATCAGATGAGTTAACTCATCACATAAAAATTCTAGACCAAGTTCCTATTTAATACAAAATGAAATCCAAAATTTTGCCACTGGATCTGTAGGAGCAAAACTGTGAGTCCACGTTCACACACAAAATTGGAGCCTTAAAGGTCAATCTTTCAGACACTTACATTGGATATTGGCCTCAACCCTGCAAACACAGATGCCTAACTTTAATTCTTGCCATAGTCCCAATGGAAATCAATGTCACAATTTTGGGAGTAAAGTTAGATACATATGAAAGTCTTCACAGACTTTAAAAACCACCACTAAAAATAACCTTTTCTTTCACAGAAACTAGGGCCATTCAAAGATGGTGAAAAATTATTTTACTTCATTCTATTTTATTTTATGAATCCATACACTGTAGCTCTCTCTCTCCAAGAATGCAAACAACAACAAGTGACAATTGCAGTGGTCTTTTTCATATGGATGTGTTATTTCTGTCAACAGAATAAAATCTCATGGGATTACACTGAAAGTCCGTAGTCTTGCTTCTAAAACAATAAATATTCAAAGTGCAAATATGGTAGATAAGAAAAAGGCTGCCTTTGGGAAATAGTAACTGAACACATCGATTAGAGAAGGCTAATTCCACTGGAAATAATAGTTACTGCCATCTTTATTCCTTTGAGACCTCCACAGAAGTGTTATGGTCTGCCATTATTTTGCATTTTAATGGATATGACTAAAAACAATGTAATACAGCTGTATAGAAAAACAGAACATATTCCTACAAGTAAATAAAATTAACAGTCATTTCTTTGATTTTCCTGTACTTTCACCCCATTCTTTAGGGAAGGATTTTGTTGTCAATTAGAAACTTTGAAGGGTACAGATTTATAGAAGGAAGAAAGATTTTTGACACACAACTGCTGGAAAAACAGCAGTAAAATTAAATATATATTTAATTAGAAAAAGAATTCAATTCTGGATCTTAATAAAAATATTAAAAGAAACATAAGACTGCTTTCTGAATTCTTGGCTATTTGAATGGTTAAATAATCATATTTACCCTAGCATGGGGCTCCCTAAACATACCCAGCAAGACAGTCAGAAAGCAACACATGTTTTTAAATAGATGGCTTTCCTCTAGAAGTTGTAATAAAAATGATGAGGGAAGGGTATATGTCCAGGCTACTTTGCAGAAAGGAAAAAATCCAACCTTTAATAAATTCCAAAAGGCTAATCGTAAATCTTTTTCAAAGCTCTACTAGATGAAGTGACATAGTAGGTGCACCTGCAAAAGTTGTCAAAGTCATTTAAGAAAACCTTTCATTACTGGCATACCCTGCTGTTTGCTGTTATTTAAGCTTTTAATTTCTGTCTTTTTTGCATTCTGAAGTGTGCACGCTTTATCTCTACCATTTTATGGAAAAAGGACAGACTTCTGTTTCCTTTCTGATCAGCGTTCTAATACTAACCAGACTTCTTAAACTTATTAGCACAAGAAGAAAAAATTTAGCCCTCCTTTTTTGCTTCACCAAAACTTTATAAGGTCTTTATTAACTACTGTCATATTATATTTGATTCTATAAAGCAAACAGCATATTTCTTATAATTAATAAATTAATATCTTCTCAATGGTACTATTTATAAAAATATATATAATTCTTTAAAAAAGGTACATGGAACTTCATATTTTTTGCTTCTTCAGATAATTAAATATGACCCATTTACACGAGATGCACCCACTCATGCCCACGCAGGTCCGCTGTGTGGGTATAAGTGGGTGCTGCCCATGTGACTGCAGCAGCGGGCGTGTGGGCGTGCTTCCGTGAAACATGCATGCACAGCACACCCACCTCCACCCATCACCTACTCATGGAGCAACTGGCCAAAACAGCAATTGTTCTGTGAGTGGGAGTGCGTGGGGATATGGATGAAATCGGTGTGCACCACACTGCTCCCCCTGCACTGCCCATGCTGCCGCGTGCACACCCATCCCCCCCCACACCCGCAGCCTGTTTAAAAAGGGCCTATATCTTCTCCTTCCTCTTTGAAGCAGAAGGGAGATTCCACAAAAACAATTTAAGAGAGTTGGAAGTGGCCTTCATAAACCGCTTTGCTGAACTACGGATCCAGGCTAACTTGCCTGTACAAATGGTCTGGAAAAAGACTATCAGCAAATTTAGCCAGTGCCAGGTTTCAGGTGCGGAATGGAAGACACAGCACCATGGGACAGGCTGAAGTAAGAATAAGCTAGGGCTCCAGCACTGCTGCAGGCATGGTTCTGTGGCAGACAGAGGCTGGGAGCCACAAACCACTTAAGTAGTTGTACTTCACTGGCACCATTTCAGGGAGGGAATGCTATTCATAAGTACAAGACCCACTATGAAGCAATAGAATCAGTTAGCTGGTGATAGTAATTGGATGCTGTCACTTTTGCCCTATACTTTGCTTCCAGGACATTGTGGAGTTAAAGAGGCATGAAGCTATAGTCACAATTTAGGAAAAAGGGGGGGGGGGGGAGGGGGAAAATAAAAATTGGTGTCTTTAAATGCTGCCTATGTACCCTCCTGGATCCTGCACTCCTTCAAAAGAAATCTCTCCATGGCTACCCTTGGGTGGAATTGCTGTCCAGAATCTCCACACCACTATGTACCATGCCTCTGCCCCTAATATATCCTTCCCGTTGCTTCCCCATCCCCGGCACAACCATAGCATTGTCCTGATGCCAGGACTTATGGTAGGTTTCTCAGAAGATGGCTTACATCTTACACAAGAGAAATTGTCAGCAGCAGTATCTAGATCTTGGACTGTCTCTTTGTGCTGTTCTTGCCATTTTACTCAAAATAGAGGGAATGGGGTGGTAATTTTTCTATCACTCGCTGAGGCCACATTCATACGAGATGTTTAGCATGGAAAACAATCTAACCCCTGTCTTATTTGTGAACATGTGTCTGCCTTAATTGCTGCGGAGGGACTAGAGGTGATTTCCACCTAATGGAATGAGTGCCCACTCCCTGGGTGGGATAATGCAAGGATGATAAGAAAAATAGAAAAAAATGCATAGTACACATTATCAGTCATGGCAGTCATGGTCTGCCCCTTCCTCAAAAAAATCATATCTTAATGTAGGAGTGCTTCTCAATTATCGCCTGGTTTCCAATCTGCCTTTCTAAGGGAAGGTGACTGAGAAAACTGCCTGTGCAGCTACAGACACACCTGGACTCCAACAATATTTTGGGAAAATTCCAGTCTGGGTTTAGGCCTTTCCACGGGGTAGAGACTGCACTTGTCAGGGTGTTGAATGACCTGCTGATGATTTTAGATCAAGGCCAGCTGGCCATTTTGGTCATGCTGGACCTCATGGCAGCATTCGATACGACTGACCATAGGATGCTGCTTCAGCAGCTAAGGTACATCGTTGGTGTGATGGGAACTGCCGGTTGGTGGTTTCAGTCATACCTGGAAGGGAGGAGCCAATCAGTGGTGATGGATAGTTATGTGTCATCCCCGAGGGGCCTGAATTGCAGCATTCATCAAGGTTCTATCCTTTTGGTCCATGTCGTTCAACGTATACATGCAGCCCTTGTCATGATCAAGCACAGGATTGAGTGTCATCAGTATGCCAATGATACACAACTGTATATCTCTTGCCCCAGGAGCCCTGTTGACTTGGCATCTGCCTTGGAAGAATGCTTGAAAGATATAGCCACCTGGATGCATAGGAGCTACCTCGTGCTCAATCCGTGCTCAATTTGGATGCACAGGAGCTACCTCGTGCTCAATCTGGAGATGTTAGTGGGAAGGGGAAGCCGTTAGGAGGATGCCCTTGCCTCCCTCAGGCCCCTGAATATGGATGGGGTGGAGGTAGTGGGTCAGGTAAAGAACTTGGGCATCATTTTTTACCAGACTAGTCAAATGGCAAATTGCAAAAGCACAGAAACCTACCAATGCTGTGTGGGCGATGGAACAGGAACAAAGGAGATGGTCCTCAGTTCAGAGCCTACAACAATTAGATTTAGTGAGGAGGATGGAATCCTCCTACTTGGTCTCTGTAGGATTGTCTCTGCCTATCTATGGACCCATTAACTAGAATGTCAATATAACAAAAGATTTTTTTTCTGTTGGCCATCATCTCTTTCCTTTTCCCATCAGCCATACTTTTTTGTCTACAACTATGTTTCTTTTTTCTTCGTTGCTACTATCTCATGGACAGGAGAGGAGAAAGAAGACGTTAGAGAAAAGATAGAATGAGAGATGAACCTGGAGACATAAGGGTATGGGCCATGCTTTCAGGTCAGAAGGCAAAAGAAAATTGGAAAGAAGGAGGTAGGTTGGTGTTTTGATTCACATGTGATTTTGCCTCCTTGCTTTGGGTAGGCAGAGCCAGGCTGACTTTTGATTGCTTTTGTCAAGTAGGATGGGTGTGGTAGGGAGAGAATTATCTGAGGAAAATAAAACTATGGGTGATTTCAGATTATGTTTTCGGCATTCACCACAGTCAACCTCAGTCAAATGTGGGTGGTGGTGAAAGAGCCGTGCACGTCTGTTTGCTCGCATCCAGATGTTCACCACAGTCAAACGTGGCCCGGGGTGAATCTAACCATGCTTCGTGAGGTAGGGGCAGGAGGAGGTCCAGAAGTGTGGTGAATGTTCACCACGGCAGGGGTGAAAGACATGTAACGTCTGAAGGGAAACCCCCAGCCGCGTTGAAAGGAAATGACCACGGGCCGTGGTGACGGCACGCAGCGTTGCTGCTAGGCAACCAACAACAAGCGGCACATGGAGGGAGATTTAAAGGGCAGTCAGCAGTACGGGAACGTGGTGGTGAAGTCGATGGAGAGGATGGAGGTGGAGAACGTGCGGAGGATGGAGCGAGAGGGCAAGGAGGTGGTGCAGTAGCAGCAGGGGGAACCCTGGAAGAAGGTAGGGGGTGCAGCCGGGAGCGGGTGGGTTGGGGCCGGGGAGAGGGGGGATGTGGGAGGGGGGGAAGGAGGGAGGGACCGCAGCCACCAGGAGACTAACCAGCAGCCCCCATTGTACCCACACACAGACCAGCAAGAGGGCACGCGCCCCGGAGGAACCCGAGGCCAGAGAGAGCCAGGGACAGGCGGCGGGGGCCGCGGAGGAGACAGCGGAGGGGCTGGCTCCCAGGCACCGGTACCACAGAGGGGGTTAGTGGGGACTCCAAGAGACCCACAACCTAATTGCTATCTGGGCGACATCTGAGATGCAGGCCGAGCTGGCGATCAACACCCGGAACGAACAGGTGTTCGCCCAGATAGCCACGGAGATGGGGGAGGCCGGATATGACCGCATGCCCACACAGTGCCAGACTAAAATCAAAGAGCTCAAGATGGGCTATAAGGATGCAATGGACAACAACTGGCGCTCTAGGCAGGCGACACGGGCCTCCCCCTACCTGGATGCGCTGAGCCGGGTGCTCCACCGCAAGGGCTCCATTGTCGCCCGGTAGGAGGGGGGCGACTGGGAGGAGCGACCCGCGGATGAGCACCCACCCCCCTGCAGCTGGGAAGCCCTGGGCACGTCCGGGCATGGCCGGGCACGGAAGCCCCGGAGGAGCTGCCAGGGACCTCGGGCACGTGCGCTCGGCACACCCCCAGCCCGACCGCCGGCGAGGGCATGCATGACCCAGCTGACTCAGAGGAGGTGGAGGGCGAGGAGGAAACCGTCACCCTGCACCTCACGGCATGCTGCCCTGGGGACCAGGCAGACACCAGCCCCAGCGACCGACCGGCATCGGAGGGAATGGACACGGAGGGAGCAGGTAGGGGCAATGCAGGGCACATGCACGGACCCCAAGGGAAGGGGTGCCAAATGGGGTGGAATGGGATGGCAGCATCTCCCCCCCCATGGTCACAGAGGCTGGGATGGGGCACTGGCAGAGGGAGTCGCACAGGGGCCGACGGTGCCCATCCTGGGGTGAAGGGGCGCCCTGAGCACAGAGACAGGAGGGGGGCAGGGGAACGGCACCCCACATGCTTAACTGACCCCTTTATCGCCCCACAGAGCCACACTGGGCACAGGAGGGCCACAGCCGGCAGCCGCCGGTACTGCTGGCCCAGAGGAAGCAGGAGCATCGAGTGTGGGCGTGCAGGCGCTGGGAGGACCTAGCGCAGGAGCTGGTCACCACCAGCACGCGGCAGACCGAGAAGATGATGGAAGCTGTCCACCGGCTGGAGGAGACGACCACGAGGGCCCTGCAACAGGTGGAGGGGAGGGACCAGGTGCTGTTGGCGGAGATGCGGAAGGACCAGCAGCTGATGAAGCGGGACATGGACTGCCAATTGGAGGCACTCCGGGCCCACTCAAACCGGCAGAACTGCCGGTCCGAGGAGCTCTGCCGTAAAACGGACCGCTCACTGGAGCAGGGCACGTCCCTACTCCTGCAGCCTGGGACCTTGAGTGCCTTCATACTGGCAGCAGCCCTGCCAGGTGCCGTGCCAGCACCCGGACCCGTGCCCCCTCCACCACCCCCAGCCGTACCACAGGCCCTGCCGAGGCCGCAACCCCCGCCACCCCAACAGCACCTGGGACCATGGATCCCAGGCGGCACAGGGGGGCGGGGGGGGCCTCAGACAGAGGCCCCCTTGGGGTGGCGGTCAGGGGTCAGGGTCAGGGTCCCTGGTCCTTCCGGATGACAGCACCCCCTCCTCCACCTTGGACGAGGTGGGGTCGGTAGCCTTGGCCATCCCTGTTGGCAGGGGATGGGGACGGTCTAGGGGCAGCGAGGGAGGGGCAGGGCAGCATAGGGGATGGGGTGTGGTGGGGGCATCCGGGACCACTGAGGGGGTGGGAGGGGGGAAGGGCACAGGGGCACATGGGTGTACCGGGGTCTGGGGCGGGATGGGGGAGCACAATAAATGGTATAAGCACACCTAACCGTGCCCGAGTGCTTTCTTTCCTACTGGTGCATACCTCCCCCGGCCTCATGGACATCCTGCACCAGGCACGATTCGGTTGTGTGCCCCATCCCAAGGTACCGGCTATGGTCTGACACCGGGGGTACCCTGAGCAGGCCCCCGGGGCTCGGGCCGCTGCCCCTCCCTGTGCGTGTGCCTGCAGTCGTTGCTATCTCCACAGGCAGGTGTGTATGCGTGGGGCTGTCTGGCCTTGCATGCCGGCAGCTGTGCGCTACCCACTCCCTTCGCATCCCTCCACAGTGGCCCCATTATCCCCATCCAGCCGTTATCTGTTGGCCTTGGCAGTCCCAGTCTGCCTGTCCAGCCCCCCGGCCCCGCATCCCATGCTGTCCCCATGGCTGCTGCTGCTCAGACCCTCCAGGAATTGTACCATGGCAGCTGCATCCCAGCCCGAGGTCCTCCTTGGAGGCTCCAGGGGCTCTGTCTGTGGCTGGACCGCCCGCGAGATCATGGCCTGTGTGACTTGTGGCATTCACCCATTGTTCAGCACAGCCTGTGCTCCCTGCCCACCCGGCCGGATGCCTGAGCTTTGGTATGCTGCGCTTCGGCTATGTCGTGACCGCTGGCGACTGCTGCGTGCACTGTGAGGAGCTGGGGCTTGCCCCCTTCCCTGAGGGGCGCTTACCGGACACGCTGGGGGGCCTAGCGGCATGGAGTCCTGCCGAGATGGCCTCCACTCAGTGTGTGTGCGCCTTCCTGGGATATGTGACCTGCCTGTGTGAGGGTGGCCCTACCGTGGCCGTGTCCTACTTCATCAGCGTGCAGGGCGCCTGTGGGTATCTGCGCTCCCGCGGTGCTGCCTACTACCGTTTTCTGGAGCTGTCCCACCTGCCCTGGCCCCCTGCGGACGATTATGGCTTGCCCCCCTGCCCCCGGGCCGGAGCTGGCAGCCCTGTCAGAGGTGTGCAGCCGCTCTGATGTGCAACTCAGGATGAGCTGTGCGGATCCCTTCGAGTCCTTCTACCTGATCTGCTTCCACATGGCCGGCCGGCCGCGGCTTCTGCTGGGGATTGTGGCAGTGGTCCTGCTATGTGTACCTGCTGTCGGTACCGCCCCCTCCACCCGATGGGAGCCCCTGCAGTTGGGTGTAGGGCGCTCCGGGCCCATCTGTCATCCGGCTGCTTCCTCAGCGCCTCCGTTCCATCAGTGGCCTGGGTGCTCGTGCCACTGCCTGCTGCTTCTTCAGGATAGCTGGACCCTCTGGGACCTGCTGCCGCCCGCCTGCCTGTCGCCCTGTCACCTGGGACCCACTGCTGCCGTCCCGGGCCCCTCTGTGGTGGGCTGTTGTGGCGATTCCCTCCCTCCTGGACTGGGTCCCGTGCCCCCCTTGCTGCTGCCCCTTCTCCCGTGCCCTGGCCCCGCACGGTCTCGCTCTGTATGGCTCTGCGCTGGGCCAGAGCCGCTTGTGTCCTCAATGAATACCTGTTGTGCTTCCCTGTGCCTTGTGTTGCCTCCTGTCTTGTTGGGCTGCTGGGTCCCCCTTCCCCTTGGGGCCGTGCCACCTCCCCCTCCTGGTGAGCTGGCCGTGCCGGCCCCTCGCCCCCCTCCCCGTGCAGCCGACCGGCCGTGGGGTTCCCTGTCCTCCCCTGTTGTGTGCCTCCCTCTGCCCCCCCGCTCGGCTCCCATTTGTTGTGTGGGTGTGGTGCTTCATGTGTGTGTGCGCGCTTCCCATTTTGAAGTGCGTGCGCCTTCCGTGCGGCCGCTGTTTGTGAGCGCTGCAGCTCCCTCCACCCCCTCCCTTCATGTTTTCCTTCCCTGGGTGGGGCCCCCGCTGTCTTTGGCTTTGTTTGCCCTCCAGCGGCCATGTTTGCGTCCGCACAAGCCCGGTGCCTTGTGGGGCTCCCACCGTGGTTCTCGCCACCACGTCACGTCTGTTTGGTTCCCCCGGTCCGGGTTCACTCCAGTCGGCCCTGGGCAGTGGTGCCGCCCCTGTCACGTCTGTTGGGGCCGCGCAGCTCACCACGGCCCGCGGTGATGCCCGCGGTGACACCTGGGTGGGATTCACTGTGGTGAATCTCACCGCGTCACGTCTGAAATCACCCCATGAAGTGAAAACTGTTACCCAAGTTCCTAAAATGTATCTTTACTGACTGAAATAGCTAAAAGTAAACTTCTAATCATCAAAGATGAAAAAATGTTTCTTGATTTCCCAGAGTACACCAAGCACATCAGCACTTTTTTTTTTTTTAAAAAAGTCCCCTTTGTGCATGGAACACAAGGGTTTTCCATTCATTAGTTCCAGAACTAAAATAGATCACATGTGTCAAAGGAACACACAATTTCACTTGCCAGTTTTCTCATTGCAGTAAAGCCTGAGGTGGTATATGTTGGCAACTCTGACCTGCAAAGGTGAAACTTATCCAGATGCCATGAAGGTCACAAGAACTTGTGCACCAGTTTCCAAGTCTTTCCTTTTTATTTTTGTTTGGAAATTTAATAACTGTCAGGGCTGTTTCTTGAGTGTGGTTTATCATGGGACAGGCAAAATACACAAAGGGCCAATGTCTGCTATAGAATAAATAGTACAAACGTTAATTAATTAATGGAGATAGTACTATAAGGAAACTGTCGCAAATACACAATCTTGTAGTACTGGTGATCTTTTGTTTTGTAGATACAGCTATAAGTGACTATGAATATGCAAAGCTGAATAGGGTGTGAACAAAATGGAATATTCAAATGTTAAAAATAAAAGCTTTACAATAGGCTCCTCTTTGATTAATTTTCTAAACAAAACCCAACCATGCACATGCACAAGCGCGCGTGCACACACACACACACACACACACACAAGTATCGGGATTATGGTTCTCTCAGAAATATTTGTTTTGTTAAGCAAATTATAGAATTCCATAGATTATCAATGTTCAGAAATACTTTCAAAAATATACAGAGATTGATATGTTCAGAACAACATGAATAGTTAAACCAGTATTTGATGGTGATATATTTTCAAGGTAGGAATTCTTATGTGATAAAACGTCTGA
This sequence comes from Sphenodon punctatus, assembly GCA_003113815.1. Classification (NCBI taxonomy): domain Eukaryota; kingdom Metazoa; phylum Chordata; class Lepidosauria; order Sphenodontia; family Sphenodontidae; genus Sphenodon; species Sphenodon punctatus. The sequence continues at coordinate 869,609 of QEPC01011483.1, forward strand.
AAATAAAGTCACGATATATATTAATTATATTGGTATAAATATATATATTTCTATATATATTAGACCCTTTTACATAGGAATCCTATTAAGAGAATGAACAGTGTTTTGTTTCTAAAATATCTTTATCTGTAAGGAATTAAGATCCAGTCATTAGGATATATTTCCAGCATGCAGGGAAGGTATTAGAACCACCAGAGGGCACTCTAGTAATCTAATTTGAATTTCTTACTGGCCAGGTTTATTATTTTTAATTTTAGAAAAGCTCAGCATTTTCCAGAATGAAAAGCTCTTATGTGATGCACAGACAAAGGCTTTCTCCCGAAAATAAAAGAAAACTAATGTTACTTAAGAGTATTTACAAATTATACCTCCTTTTTCCAAAATGATTTACTAATTGGTTGAGGTTTACATTACAATATTATATAGGAAAAGTTTGCTTTAAGACATAAGCACACGGGTAAATGGAAGGTTTGAAACTGCTAATTGTTACTGTATATGACACCTCTCACCTATAATTTTTTATTTACATTTTTAAAATCATTCAATATGAATTAATGCTACTCCTACTTTATGCAGGATTTCCAGTAGACATTAGGTATGTGGACAGAAACTAATATTCTGCAGGTCACAAATATGGTCCCAAAGCTTTTGTCAGAATCTAAATTCAGTTGAAAGAACTTTTATGTTTCTGATATGGCCAGGACGGTTTATAGATGTTCGGAGGTTGGAACATGGATGTTTTTCTGTTTTGCAGTATTATTACTCTGCATGTCAATGTGCTGCTCATTTCCTCACTTGATTTAACCCATTTCCTTATCCTTTATGATTTCGGGATTTCCCACCACCCCACCATGACTGCTCATCGTCTTCTTTTCCTTTCCTTTGCCTTGTTGGGCTACTGATTATGCCATTTCTTTGCTGGCCACTGGGGGTACTGAAGTATTTTCATTCTTATGAAAATGCTGAACATATCCCCCTCCCTGCAATATGCTATATCTGGTGATCAGAAGACACGAGACACTCAGTGTGACTTGGATTGTGTGTGTTCTCTTTGACAATATTCACTAAATAACTCCATGTCTGTTTAGTGGTCACAACACTGGTTTGGGAGTCTGGAGAGGTAAATTTTATTCCTGATTCAGCCACTGAACTACTGCGGGACTTTAAGTAAACAGTTCTAATGTTTTCATTAAGTCAATTTTCATATATCTGGCAAAAACAAAATAAAAGATTTCATCCAAAAAGGGTTTTTTTTGTCATGTAAAAAGATTTCAAATAATAAAATTGAAAACACTGTATTTAAATACTGTATCATCATGAGAAGCTGTTCACATTGGGATTCTTGGTAAATTCACACAACCGAATTACAGCCGTATTACAACTGAGCTACCCTATTTTTTTTTTATTACAGCTACAAGTTACTGCATGCCGAAAGGTACAAGTCGTACATATATTTCCTTAGACAAGGGTGCATTGCTGGCTTATTAATTATAAAATGACCTCATAGTTGTTACATAGTACTCTACAAATCTGCTAGAATGTTTTATAATCTACAAAATACATAAGGACTATTTATATCCTGGAATGCTTCATTTTAAATATGTCACACCATCACCTGGGATAATGGTTCAAAATAGTAAGACTACCGAGATCATATTCACAATTTCAAGTAAATCTTCCTGGGCATTCCTCTTTGTTCTAACTGAAACTCCACTTCTTAAATGTACTTTGTAGAAACATGGGTGTGTTTGTGTAGTTGTGTAACCAGAAAGCAACACTAAATGGATGTGCGTAAAAAACAGGAGCTAAAATGAATTCTGCAAAATGAAGCTCTGTGTAGTTCATATGACAAGGAATATATTTTTGTTAGCAGCAAAAGGGAATGCAATATAGTGTCATTTGTCAGTACATGGAAAAATAACGTAAACATGTGCTGAAAATATCATATTCGGCATTGGCTTTGCTTTTAAAATATTTAACCTGAAATTTGTCATAGTGCCACATGCATGGAATCTGTTCAGAAGACAGGGAATGTCAGGGAAACATTTTTCGTTCAAGTCATGAAACAGTTAACAGTCACGTACATGCCAAGGTTTTAATAAGGCTTAACAATAAAAAGCTTCAGTCCTCCACTTTCACTAGATTTTGTTGTTGTGGTTTTCCTTTGCTTAGGGCAATCCATCTGTTAATGTTGACTTGCAATACAGCTAAGCTCTCTCTCTCTCTCTCTCTCTCTCTCTCTCTCTCTCTCTCTCTCTCACACACACACACACACACACACACACACAGAGCCTAGAATAGCTAACCTAAGCAAGAGTGGGCTCAAACATATATTACAGAAACAGAACAATTCTTCTAAAACTGTCTTAGGCTAAGATGAATTGTGTGAGTGTTTTCTTTCTTGGAAAAATGCTTTCCAAATGCAAATAATAGGAAGCCAATATAATTACTACAGTCTGTTAATTATTTATCCTCTGATTAGGGTTCTGCAATTTTTTTTGCATATCTTAATTCATTTTGATTTACTGTTAATTTTCAAAGGTCTACTACAGATCTGAAAAAACAAAAAGTCATAACAGCACTGATAAAGATTAGTAAATATTCATTGTTAAAAAATGCTCTGCACTGTGACCAGTGCCAGTATTCTCACTGGGCCAAACTGGCCTTGTTTTCAATAAAAATGGAGAACTATCCTTTCCCTTGAGCCCTGTTAGGCTGAGGCTGCAGTTGGAACTGTCATCTTCACACAAAAGCAAAGGGGTTGGGTTTTACAAACGCAAAGCCTAATTGGGAGATCTTCATGGCTGTACCCTTGACATTTATTTAAGCCTCATCAACAAAACAGGAAATAACCGTACTAATTAGCAGACCAGCATACAAACCACTATTTGTTGGGGTACAAAGTAGATTCACATTCTATTCTAGAAAATAATCATAACGAAAAAGAGTTGTTAAGAGGATCATAAAGATGAAGACAACTTTGCACAATATTATATTGATAACTTTTTTTAAAAAATCCAAAATATTTTTCATTATTATAAATTTCTATTTTGGCATTTAGGATTTACGCTTTGGGAAGCAGCAAAGGGAAAATTAAAAATTTCATCCCTCACATGAAACAGAATATGGAGGATTATATTATAAGTGCTTTAGAATTGTTTATTGTGAGAAGAGTGAAAATCAAGAGACAGATCACCTCAATCTCTTTTGGAAAGAAAATAAGTCAGATGAGTTAATTTTTGCACTGCTCAATCTTTAAAATGTTGACTTTAAATACACTTTCTACCATGAAACCATTCCAATACTCTCTGTTATAGTACCACGACTCAGACGTGGTAGAAAGGGGGCCATTTTAGAAACCTAAACAGAAATCAGAGTTGCATAACCAAAAAAACCAAAAAAACCAAACCCACCCAACAATTATAAATAATAGCTGCTGTATGAGTGCAACAACTGAAGCAGACACTAAAAGACAGCAAGTAGACCAACACACCCTGCATTTAATTTAGTTAAATAAAAGACTATCAACTAACCTCCACGTTTAAAAACAAAAACAATAAAATCCTCTAGCAGCCAGAACTGCCAGAGACTCCACACAGATAATGTTGTTTTGGGAACACATAGCCCTGTTCGTTTTTGGAACTGTACAAGTCCAAAGTTCTTGGCCAGCAATTACAGTCTGTTGCTCCCTGCCCAGTAAGTTCATGTGACATTCAAGGGAGTGATGGGAAAGAGGACACAGGACATTCTGCTTTTTCATCATGTCACAAAGATGGGGCCATTATTATTAGCAATAGAGCTTGTCTGATAAACCCATTTTCTAAAGCACATTTAGTTTCTGCCAGCTCAACCTAGAACAAAAAACCCCTCCTTAACTGTTGTGACATGATACAGGTTATTATTCTAAAACAGCATATGTTGCCTTCAAAAATAAGGAGTTGCCAAGCCAGTAGAATGAAGGGCACTGAATATTAGTATTATATGATCACATAGGTGTGGAAACATTTACATTCTTAAACATGCTGCCCGTACAGAGCCTTGAGAAGAATACAACTTACTGTTGAACAATTAATTGAATTTGGCTCTCATATTAAATAACACACAGATCTAACTATGAAATAAATCGGTGGCTTTCATATAGATAGATAAGACTGATATAACATCATATTGAATATGCAAAATATGGGACATACTGAGATTGTAGGAGAAAATGTGTATGTCACTGTGTTATAACCATTGCCAACTAAAAATAGATGTTAACTATGGGTAATTTCAGACGTTACGGGACCACAGTCAACCACAGTGAAACCCCTGTGGTAACCAAAAGTCCCGTAACATGTCAATGATTCCCGCCAGATGTTCACCCCAGTGAACCTATGGCGGGAATAATTTTAACCACGATTCTGGGGATGGTGCTGGCATCATCCCCGAAATCGTGGTTAGCGCAACCACGATCTGTGATGGGCCAAATGTAACATCTGTTACATTTGGCCCAGCCCGGATCGTGGTCCCGGCCACGATCCGGGATCGGGCGCAGCGGCCAAATTGACCGCTGCACCTGCCCGTTGCACGGGCGACCAGGGGTGTGGGTGTGTGTGTGTGGGGGGGGCAAGGCTGTGCAGCCACACGTTGCGCCATGCAGCCCTGCCCCCTGCCCAATCCCCAGAGAGAATCAGCCCGGCACGTCTAAAGGACGGACGGGCTGATTCCTGACCGGGATCTGAAACGGATCCCGGTCCGTGATTCAGCGTGGCGGGCCAAGAGGCCCGTCACGTCTGAAATTACCCCTTGATTAATTTCAGTTTAAAATGTACCCAAATCTTTGCTTTTTTAATTGTCAAGATAGGAAATTTATATTATAATAGGTTCCTGAAGGAAAGGATGCACCATTCAAGTTCCATATCTATATCTACATATGGTTTGGGTTAGGGAGGAGTAAGAGATGAATTGTTTTTACTGTGGGATTTTAATTGTATTTGTTGTTATTTGTTTTAATATGTTGTTAGCCACCCCTTGGGGTGGCTACCAACATGTTAAAACAAATTAAAACAAACAACAACAAATACAATTAAAATCTCAAAGTAAAAACAATTCACCCTCTACCCCTCCCTAACCCAACCCACCCACCCCATCTCCCTCGTGGAAGGCATGGCAGAACAGCCAGGTCTTACATTGTCTATGGAAAGAGGGGAGGTGGGTGGTCAAGCAGACCTCTGGCAGGAGGGAGTTCCATACACTGTGGGCATGTATCTTTTGAGATTACCTTTACTGGATTTAAAAGGTACTTTTAAAACATATGATGGAATAAGGTGTATGTTCATAATTAAAATAGAATATGCCCATAAAAGGATAGTATTTGAACCAATGGACTCCAATGGACTAATTAACCAAGGTTTTCTAGCATTTGACTCAGCAAATCACTTAGCTATGCTCATTTTACATTCTTTGTCTGCTCTTATTGATTGGAAAAGTAAATTGCTTACAGAATTTTATAACACTGTGATATCTAAAGGAAAATTATTTTAATATTCAGGAAATCCAAACCCTTTGTTTGAAAGGCAAACCTTTTAATCTACCTTATCCACTCTTCATGTGAGGAAGTTATTGATTTCAAAAGCCAAAATTTATTTATTTTATATATATTATAAATAATAATCACCAACTATGGCCCTTTTCAAACGGGCCTCCAGAGAAGCCGTGATGTGGTGGTGGGGGGGAGAGGGGATGGGTGGAGGTGGGTGTGCAGCGCATGGGCGGCTTGTCGCTCGGATGCCCACCCACTTCCACCCATCTCCATGCATGGAGGCACCTCCATTTTCCCCAATGCCTCCATGTGTGGGTGATGGGTGGAGAGTGGGAGCATGCATGCACCACCCCCATTCCCACTGGCGGTTGCCGCATGGACGCGCCCCCCTCGCCCCCCCAGTCGCCCACGTGGGCAAGGGGGTGGGGGCACCTCATGTAAAATGTCCCTACGTTTCTGTAAAAACGTATTATCTTAAAATCAATTGACTTCAATAAAATGTAACAAATGTTACAGTATTTGTTAAATATGGTGGTGAAAATGACAAATTAGCAAGAAAATCAGACTGGGTACATGACTATATCAGAATTCCTTTATTTTTGTGCAACTTTCTTGAATCTTTGGTTCTTCAATTGGAGTTTTAGGTCTAATATGAATCTATAAAACATGCATACTGCATTCCTTCAATTTCTTTAACTCTTACTCAGCTATTTTGTATTCTTTCTTATCTGTATTTTTGAATGAGTATTCATTAAATCGCTAAAAGTGTCGTTTGTAGATATAGTCCCATTTCCAACTCACTTTGATTTTTGTTTATAAAAAACACCTCCAATCACCAGATTTCCTACTTTCTTCCCTTGAGGAAGATGAATACACAGGTAGTCATTCGTGCTCCTCTCAACGAGTATACAGTGGACACTGTGGTGAATATTGGTTTATAATAGTTCCTTGAATACAGATTATAAAATATCTTCACCACTGCACTATCATCACTGGAAACAGTTTTAAAATCTATTTTCAAACTTCATGTGGCATACCTGTGCAAGCCTTCGTTTTTCTGAGCTTATTCTTTTCTGGTTGTGTAACATGTAAACTGGAGCGTATTGTCCTGAACCACAGCTGCAAGTTCCATACTCATCTTCATTTTCCTGCTACAAAATACATATTAAATCTCATTTATGTTACATACATATATGTCTGCATATATATAGAACATTAAAAGTTACTTTTTAATTCATAAAAAGCCTACTACTAAAAATCTGCCATAAAATACTACTTAAATATAAAAAAGAAATGCAGTTTTTGCAGACGACAATTGCCATCAAATGTACCTTTTAAAATTCAAAAGTTCAAATTTATCTTTGATAAATGCATATATTAAATTGTTTCCCAAGCCTTTTACATTTGAGGAGAGAATATAAAATATTCACTTAAAATAAGATTTTAAGTGCACAATTAGTAATCAATAGGTAAACTATAGGTAAATGCCTTAGTTACATGCCATTGATATTTCTATAATGCTACTTTTGAAAGTTGAAAAGATTTCTCCATTTTAAAACACTGGCATAGATCTTATGAAACCCAAACAGACAACTACACCTTCTGAATTATATTTCACTGTAAAACTCTTTTGCCTTAAATTCTCAGCTTGAAGCAAAGCTTCAATTGTGATATCAAAGCAATCAACTTTATGAAAACATACATCCTGTTAAGGTATCTTTGAAGACCTCTGTTGTTCTATGATAAAATATGCAAACAATAAAGAGATTATTCAGTGGATGCATAGAATGACAGATAGTTGCCAGAGGGCTCGTTATGAAAAATGTATTGTTGAACAAAGGGCTAAGCATATTTCAAAAGTCATTAAAACACTAATCTCATGTGATTTGTAAAGTATAAGCTTCAAAATGATGCAAGAAGCAAGGTAAGAAAGTAAAAAAAAATGTATTACATACCTTGTGTTTTAGCTTAGTCCTCACTTCTTTTATTCCCTGTTTTGCATGATTTTTTGCCTTAAAAATGTAAACAAAAAGGTCTAACTGCTTCTGCAAGATACTAGCTGTGTTTTAAAAAAGTACACTTTATGATGCCATGCCTAGTAAGCGGTATAAGGATAATGATATCTATCATTAATTTCATATGCAATGTAGCAGTTAGTCACAGTATACAAATAGGTGTGAGCGTAGTAAGAATTCTGTGTCTATATATGTGCATCAGTGTCATGAAAATACACTGAATTACCAACACACTCTCGCATACTGCTAGGGACAGGGTAAAAATGTTCTACCTTTCACCTGAAATTGTCCTTTAAATTTGAAGAAACAAAAAAGGCAGTATTTTAACAAGTCATGTTGGAAAAACATTACAATTTTCAAGATGATGGCAATGGTTTTCTAGTCTGACAACTTGCAAAAGCAGTATCAGTGTGACAAGAAATTAAGTGTTTTTGTATGCAGACAGATATATTTTTTTTTACCGATGTTGCTTAACAGGACAGCAATGAAGGTGAGGCTTACAATTTTGTCTTTTAAAACAGCTTGCAAAGAAATGGACTTGAGTAAAAGATTAAGTACCCTTCAAAGATGTCAAGTACCTACACAGATTTTTAAAAATTATATAATTTTTTATTCAAGAGAAGCAATAAATGGCCTTACATGAACCCTGTTAAACTGAAGTTAATTCTCTGACTCCATTTTCGAAAGCTGTTTCCAAGCGTCTACATTTTTTTCATTGAAGAAAAACATTGCTTTCCGAAGAGCCCCTTGGCTAAGGATGGATCTGAACCCAGATCTCCCAGATCCAAACCTCACACCTGACTCACCAGACCATACCAAGCAAATCAATACCATACTCCTCTAACTGCCTAATTTGCACACACACAAAATACAGCTTCTGGGGATCACTGAGTTTTTCCATGCACAATAAAGCCCCTCCCCTGCCTGTTGCATTAAATGGGGTGTGGGGTGGGTGGGTGGGTGCTTGTGCGGGCTGGCCCTGCAACCCAGGTGTCCAGGGGGCGGGGACAGTGGCACCCTCCCTGCTCAGGTGCAAGCCCAGCCAATGGGCTCCTTACCTGGGGAGGGGGTGGGCCAGCGTCAGGTTTATCTGCGGGGATGCTGCCTGGCTGCCCTCTCCCTCCACGTGGATTGCTGCATGGCTGCAGACGTCCTCCCTCCACTCCCTTAATATTGTGTATGGCACAGGGTGTAGGGTCTATTTGCCTAGTCTGTTCAGGGCTGCTGTGGGCACTGTGCTAATCACCATTTTCGAGGCTGAGAAGGAATTTTCTCCCTGGCTATAACTGGCCTACTAACAGCTGGGGTTTTTCGTCTTCTTCACAGCAGTTTCTAGGGTTATAATGTTATTCAGTGGTTTTGCTTTCTTTTGTCGCAACTTAGGCGGTAACAGCTCAGGGACCATGCTAGGGGCAGAGCTCCTTAAGAGTAGGGGCTGCATGGCACCCCCCATTTGCCCAACTTGGGGGGTGGTAAGGCCGGGGGGGGGCAGCAGGGAACCCCAACTCCAGGCTTTGTACGGCTGGGTGGGGTAACACTGCTGCCTCTCGCTTTTGTGGGGAGGGTGACCTGTCAGGGAAGGCTAGTCACCCGGGTGGGGGCGCTGTGGGGGTAGCCCAGCCCCCACTTCTGGTCTAAGTGTGGTCCTGCTGTTATATCACAGGTTTATGCCCTCGTCTGGGTGTCTGCTTACTGGTGTTTACTGTTGTTTTAATAAAGTTGCGGCCAACATCCATCAAAAGTATACATGTGTCTGCCTGGTTCCTTTGGGTTGTACGCGCATAATAACGTGAATATGAAAAACTACTGTTGCAATTCTAGAGACTAGAGTCAAGCTCTTTTGAAAACTTGATCAACCAGTTCAGTAACAAGTGAATTGGCTACCATATAACAGATGCTGATTCAGGAATAACTTATTTTGCTTCCCAAATCAGACTTGCAACATTTTAGATGCCTTAAGGGATGCTCTGTCTGGCGGAAGGAACCGATCACATTATTTTCAGATAATCCTCAGTGTGGCACCAATGGCAGCAGCAAAAGAGATTATGTATATTTTAATAACCCAACAGCAGGTACACAAGGCTTTATGATGCATAAAGCTAGTATGGAATGAGGGAGGTTAAAAAGGACATATAGGGCCCTGATTATTCATAGGCCCTTTTCACACAAACACTCTAACATTAATAAAATGGGTGTTACATTTCATTATACATGTTGCAGGGTACCCATAGAGCACACCTGCAGCCCTACAACTTGTATAATAAAATGTAACACCCATTTTATCAATGTTAGAGTGTTTGTGTGAAAAGGGCCATAGACCCATGGAAGTCAATCTTGGTGTGCTGAAGGGGCCATCTCATACAAACAAGTTGTACAGTCAGATGATGTGGGAGAAAATTCTCATAGCCTCTAATTAGTCCAGTGCAAAATAAAGGAGGAGAATAATATTCTACCAACCTGTTAATGAACCATTTTTAAAACACAAATGACTGCATGGATATCCAATATACAACACCCTTCATTTATTTACCTGTTTCTTTCCTCGTTACTTTGGTGTGATTTTGATCTGATGTAGAATTAAAAATTCTCTTTTAAAGTTTTACTTAAAACCTACCAGCATCACAACGAGGTACTGATTTATTCAGAACTACTTACTATGCATGTATCTAGTGAGCCTGTGGAACAGCCAAAAGGAAGGCAGAGACTGGAGAGAAGGGTTTCAAGGCAGAGATAACTATTTTCCTTCTGTGCTTGGCACCCTAGCTTAAAACACTTAACACTGTATAATTTCTTACCAGCTAGCACATTGTTTTTGATAGACAGAATAATAAATTTGAGTAATTAATGTACTTTGTGAATTAGGTTATTATTTTTAAATGATTTTAAAATTGGACTGACTGCTGAACTGGAGACATAAAATTATGTCAAGGAAGAGGAATGCAAACCTCTCAAGTTTCAAATTAGTGCTTTTATATTTGTCATTTGAAAATACTGCTCTGTAGTAAGGGGAGGTAGCAAGGTGCTAATGAGGCAGCTTGCCTGGAGCAGAGCAAACTGCCCACTTGCCACTGTTTGTGATGACATGGCCTTAGTGTCCGAAATGAAGATGAACCTCCTTGTTCCAGTGTTTCCCCAAGAACTTTATGCTAACGTAAATTAAGGATTTTTTTTTTTTTTTTAAAAAGATCAGTGTAAGAGGCAGCCTCAAAGTAAGAGAAGCATTCACAGTAAGGACCTTCTGGACTGTTTTAGTGTAATTGAATATGAGTGTTTTCAGAATTCGTATTTTAATGGTGCTGTCATCAGTTTAATAGAAGTTTTCAACGTATGTCAAATAAATCACAGGTATTCCAATAAGCTCCTAATGTATACCTTGGACCAAAACACAACTATCATTTTGACTTTCTGAAAATGTAATAGAGGGTGGTTACTGTTCTGTGCAAGCTATCCAATAGGTGCAGTACCAAGTTTAACATTTCCAGTGCTGTATTGGACCAAAGAATGTATATCGACTTCAGGTTCTGAGACTGTGGAGGGGAAGGGGGAGAAGGGGTTTCTCTTGTTTTTGTTTTGAGAAAGATATTATTGTTCCACAGTATTTTGGTCAGAAAGGGAGTATAATTATTTTGGTAAGTTTTATACACACATAAGTAGAAGATAAAATGATCTTACAAATTTGTATGCTGTTCTTACAGCAGGACTGGCTTTGGTCACTGCTGTGTTGATCAGTGCACCGCCTTTCTGAAATATACAATAAGATATGTTTTAATAAATCAGCATAGGTCAAAAGTTAAGACAATTGGAAGAATAATAAATGGCAACCTAGCATAAAATAAAGTAGGGAAATAAGGGCCTTAGTTTTTACTTTATGAAGAATTTCCACAGCTGCATTTTGTCTACAAACTACTGGCTGCATCTACACAAGGGTTACAGTATGTCATTATCATGGCTGACACATTTATCAATGCATTCTAACATAATGATGTATTTTCATAACCATGCATGTGCTGTTAGTATTTTATATAGAATACTGAAGTTATCCGTAGTTTTTCAATGTGTTAATACACTTGAATATTGTGGAATATTAAAAGTAAGTTGTATCCTACTACAGTAATCCTCATGTCTAAATTAATAACAAAAAAGTTTTGGTTTAAAATAACATCTTTTGCTGATCCTATATAGCAGAAATATTTTTCAACAAAGGGCTTTCTGTTATATACAAAGTCAGACCATGTAAAACACTCATATTAACCAAACTGCTGTTTACTAGAAGTGATAAAATTCCTATCAAATCTTACTGCCACACCTAACTCACAGTTATGGAATGTAACCTGATACAGTATAATACAGTAAAACCCTTGGTTTGATTCATAGCAAAACATTTTGCGCGTCTCAAAATTTGGCATTTATTTTGTGAACAATTTAAAAAAAAAAAGGAAAGAAAAGAAAAATGACTACCATATAAATGCTGCAACCCCAAACAAACTAGTTTATGACAAAATATATTTGGATAAAATAACTTGTCTAAAAATATAGGCACTTTCACCATTACATAAGGAAAACAACAACAACAACAACAAAACAGCATAAAAATACAGAGAATACAATTACCAGCCAGAAAATCAAATCCTAAAGCTGGATGTTCAAATATCCTAACGTTTCCTGAATAGAAGCAAACTGGTAGAACAAGCAAACAAAAAATAGTAACAACTTTCATACCTTTACTGTATGCACCCACTGCTGATAGGACCTTGGATTTCCTGAAATGTACATGTAAACAGAAGGGAAACAGAAAAATTAGGAACTTATTCAAAGGCTTTTAAATGTTCCTGACATCCTATATTCACTTGATACAAATACATTCAAGCAATATACCTTACAACAGGGACCCTGTTCCACTACAATTGCCCCATTGCCACCAATTTGTCTTTCCAAATTCGGAAGGATAAAACTTTATGCACACAAATGTAATCAAAATGAGTTACTTCTTTCTTTTAAAACAAGGTTCCTGTATTCTTTTCAGTATTACTAGACTTGCACTGTATGGTTTTCTCTATGGTATGAAGTGAAAGTAAAAAGGTTTCAAACCGAAAGCAGATGTCCATAATTCTAAAGATCTGAAAACAAAACACAATATTCTTGTTCATACAAATCTGAAATGGGGAAATATTTATTGTACAAGAATATATCTTCCAGTTAATGGGATGATTTCCTCTGTTTAAACTCTTAAATGGGTTCATTCTTCTCAACAGGGACAGGCTTTTCATAAACAAGAAAGTGATAGAATAGAGTTATAAACACTGCAATCTTAATAGCTGATTGAAAAGGACTACAGTCAGTAAAAAGGACATGGTTTTCAGAGTTTACAATAAAGGATTTTACTTGTAGTTATAAGTTACAGATTCTTTCCTTCATCTAGGAGGAGTTGCCACTTCTTTAGGAGTGGAAAATGAGGCAAGTGGGATAACTACCATCAGATATAGGATCACTGGGTGCTATTACTTTACTAAATTGCCCACACAGGACAAGTTAAAATTTGAGAGATGGTAAAGTAGCAAGGAAATGTCAATTTTCAGACAGCACTTTGGGTGAATTTGCAAAGATGACTGACTTATCTTTGAAACATTTTAAGAGCAGATTAATCACTTGAATTTACTGATACTTTGAGCTGCAATGATATCTACCATGAATGAAAACTTCCAAACAAGAAACTTGAGCTCACAAGAATCAAGTAGTTAAAACAGAATTTTTTTATCAATTTTGCAAGGAACACACGGATATCCCTTGACAATACAGGCTTTCAAACAGGAGGTTTCAAAAGCCTCTTAAGCTCTATAATAAATCTAACAACTAGAGCCTGGATGGAATTCTGTTTACCTTGCATGAACTGGTGCAAAGCCAAAATACCAACAAACAGAGTTCTCAGAGAACTTGTCCGAGAACTAATTGGATAACTGCAAAAGGTAATCCAGCTATTTCTGAAACAGACAAGTGAAGTGATTTAACTATTTGGATTTGTACCTGGCAGCTAAATGTTTTCATTTAAAAAAATGCATGCCCTTGCACTAGATGCCTTACACGTAATTAAGAGAATGTCAAGTTTTCAGAAATGATGCTGGGAGTGCAAATCATGCAAAACTGGGGTGGGGGTCTGAATTATGTGATGATGGGTGATTTCAGACATTACGTGAACACGGTGAACCACGGTGAATACCCACCTGTGGTCACCGTGTCCCGTACGTCTGTTCGCGGCGCGCCAGATGTTGGCCACGGTCAATCCCCACATGGGGTTCGTTTGAACCACGCTTCCCGGGCTAGCCGGGGGAAGGTCCC
>QEPC01011483.1:884773-905805 GCA_003113815.1 Sphenodon punctatus
GTCTCTCAGATTGTAAGCCCTAGGGGCAGGGACCGTGTCTATTTTATTACTTTGTAAAGTGCCAGGTACACTGCTGGCGCTATATAAATGTTTGTTAATAATAATAATAATAATAATGAAGGTCTATCCCAGTCCTGCACTCTGGAACAAACCCATTTTAACAGGAAGCTGAATGTCTTTCAGTGCGTGGTAGAATGGGCATTCCGGGTGCTCAACCAATACTGGTGATCCATCATGGGACAGATCAACTTCAAGGCGTAGACAGCCCCCCTAATTGTCACAGCTGCCTACGTCTTACACATAATCTGTGAGAAGGATGGCATCGCCTTGGTGCAACCCCTCCCTGTTGCCTGCCATGAGTCAACACCCTGTACAAGGAGCAGACTTAGCATTGCGCCAAGAACAGCATAGTCAGGAAGATGTGGGATGCTTTGTGCCAGCATACAGGCCACATAGCCAATACCAAATTCGCAGAAACTGATTGCTTACAAATCTGTGCAGGGGATTATCAAGTTTACTTGGGTATATGAAAGAAGTAGAATTAGATCAGTAAGTAAAAAAAATTAATGCTAAGGGTGCAATTCAGTGGCCTGCACATGTGCAGCCCGCATGTGCAGTGCACAGCTAGACCATGTGTTCTGCTGTGCCTTCTCCATCTCCCAGGTCACAGTGTGTGTGGGCGTGAGGTGGGGTGGGGTGGGATTCGGGTTGGCCCAGGTGGTGCCTTTGCTGCACGCACTCAGCGCATGTGTGTTCTGGCCATGCAGGCTTGTATTGCCTGGATTACACCCTAAGTCTGTATCCCAAATAACTTACAGTGCAGAGATTTAGTTTAGTAGGAATGTGGGCAATATTAAAAGCATCCAAAACCATTTTTTTTAGATGCCTTCTGTTCTACTTTGAGATCTCTTCTGTTCTACCAAGATCTACTCCTGGTGCATTTTTGCAGGTTGAGGTAGATCAGGTGGCAGTAGGAAGAAAGGCCTGCCAACAGTTTCTTAAAAATTGGTCTAGATTTAATGAAATGGCCCAAACTTACCTACCACATCCCTGCTTGGCTGAGTTAGAGGACCCACTTACTGGTTCCCCTTCATGTTGGATTTATAGGGTTAAAAATATTCTACTGAGTATTGGTCTGTCACCCTTGGAACTATTAGCTAAGTAAAAGACTATTAGCTAAGTCTTTTACAACCTGTAACAGTATATTAAAGCAAAGTGTACTACATATAGCTCACCAAGAGGACCTGTCAGAACTCCAGTAATCAAGATTTCCCCTGTGGCTCTCTAGAATGAAGTTTGCGTACTTATTTGGAGCCATACGTGGTGGAGCTGATACGTCACACCCTTTATAAGCAGGGTCTCGATTCTCCCGTAGAATTTTTTTAAAAAAATCTGAAGTCAGAACAGCTCAGGGCCTGATTCTGTGCCTCACTGTGCTGCGCACGGCCGCGTTCAGTGGGTGGGTAGGGGGTAGTCAGGGATTGCCTCCCCCCCCTTCCTCAGCCTGGTAAATCCAGTGCAGGGGCTCTCCCCACTCCCCGGCCAGGCTGCATTGGGTGAGGGGAGGCTTCCAGGGCTTGCAGAATCAGAGCGGCTTGCAAAATCAGAGATGTCATTCGTCCGTGTTGCCCTGAGAAGCCGTGGGAAGGGTGAGGAAACAACTAGGAGCTGGATGGGGAGTGAGCTGAAGGAGCTGCTGCTGCCGCATATGCATCCACTGTTGGGTCAGTTGATTTACCAGGCTATGGAGGGGCGAGCGGGGAGGCAAGCCCTGGTAGCCCCATCCACCCAACACAGACTGGCCGGGTGGGGGGAAAGCCCGAAGGGGATTTTGTTATCCCTTCTCCCCCCTGTGGAATCTCCTGCCCTGTGTTTCCCCAGTGCAGGCTGGAAATTCTGCACTGGGAGAAGCGGGGCAGGAGCTTCCGCACGGGGAAGCAGGAAATCCACGAATCACAGACCTGCATTTGGCTCAGGGCCCTGTTTATAAGGCATATATATGGTTACATTTCCAAGTGATGGAGTTGGAGGTCATTAAAGGCTGCTATGCTAAAGTACCCATTCATTTAAGGCTATGGCTCTGTCGTTCAGGTGAAATAGAAGATCTCCCCCACTATCTCATTTGTCAGAACTATCAGCTAATTAGAGATCAGTGAATTGCTCTGATTCTAAAAGGCAGATAGAATTGAACAATGCTGCAGAAATTGGCCTTTTTATTCAGTTCTCATGTACATGCTGTTATAAAAGCGATACCAATTTATGTTAAACTAGCGCATGATAAAGCTCTTCACAACCTTGCTCCCCCCTACCTCTCTGCACTTATTGCCCTCCATACTCCAGCCCGTGCACTTCGCTCCTCCTCTGTCCCTTCTCTCACCCTTCCACGCCTTCCCTGCTCCCCTAAGCGCCTTCGTCCCTTCTCACTTGCTGCCCCCCATGCCTGGAACTCCCTCCCTGTCCACATCCGCCTTGCCCCCTCCCTTCATACCTTCAAATCTCTCCTTAAAACTCACCTCTTTCGCTCTGCTCTGTCTGACTCTTTACCCTGCTGAGCCACTATTCCTATACCTATGATCTGTTTACCCTTATCCTTGCCACATGGACCTGCCTGCTGTCATTCTCATCGTAACCAAGCCAAGTACGTGCACTTGAGACCTCGCATCTTCATGAATGTTAGACCCCTTGTCTCTCCCTCTGTTCCCCTTCCTATGTCTCTCCCCCATCTCCTGTCGCTCAGATTGTAAGCCCTAGGGGCAGGGACCGTGTCTATTTTATTACTTTGTAAAGTGCCATGTACACTGCTGGCGCTATATAAATGTTTGTTAATAATAAATAATAATAATATTAGGAAAAGATTGAAAGTTCCAGTTGCTGGGTCTTAAGCAATCCTTGGTGAGGCTTTTCATGTAGGATTTAGTTATGTTATACATGTGGGGCTTTCATAATGACTCCTATTTTTATTTTGTGTTGTTTGATAATTTATATGTTTACTGGTTTTTACCCGGTATATTTATTTTTTTGTCTGTTTTCTGCTATAAGGAAAAAGCCAAACAGAAATAAACCTCATTAATTAATTCCTTCCCAACTTGTAAATATCTGTAAATACATTGGAGCCGCACAGGTGTGGATCCAGAGGGAAGGGGAGGGAGGACAGTTAAGGCGTATAGAACATGTTGTCAAATAAACTGAGAAATATATGCACTATTATTGAGGCATGTTGTTGTGAAGTAGCTACCGTATACACTTGCTTACTGGGTGCAATAACCCCAAGAAGGGAGTGACAAGTTTGGAGCACTGGGAGTGAAGGGGAGTGGCTGTGCTAACATGAAGGAGAGGGACATTGGGAGCTGCTACACTAACAATGGGTTGGGTGCAATGATAGAGCGAAGGACTCTGGGAGTAGTTTGGGGTCCGACGAGGACATCCTCAGCACAGTTTCAGTGACTGGGGATTATTTATTTCATTTATTTTTAACATTTTGCCCCCACCCTTCTCCATAGATTCACAGCGACTTACAACATTAAAATATAAAATACATTAGCTGTTTTAAGACTGACTGGAGTTCCCATGGAGTAACGGCGAGGCCACTCAAGTAGTTGGAATGAAGAGGAAATGGGTGCCAGACATTCAGTCCAATTGTAATCAACCACCTCCTCTTGGTTCCTTCCCTGTCGTTTCATTCCAACACCTTTCAGCCC
Source organism: Sphenodon punctatus (assembly GCA_003113815.1). NCBI lineage: Eukaryota > Metazoa > Chordata > Lepidosauria > Sphenodontia > Sphenodontidae > Sphenodon > Sphenodon punctatus. The sequence continues at coordinate 888,472 of QEPC01011483.1, forward strand.
CTTCCCCCAACACACACGTGCATACACTGCTGCCATGTGCTGGCTAGTCCACTGTTGCACTCTCCCTTCGTTTAAGAGATTCTTCTCCACTGTATTGCTGTAGTGGGCAGGAAGGGCCATTGGCCTTCACAGATCACCCTCACTTCCAGATGGTGGTCACACTGATGCTTCCAATATTGCCTGTGGGCCTTCCATGTTGTTCATTCCCGCATGTCCCTACACAGCATGGTGGCTGGGCAGGGGCATACATCTGTCTTGCAAGAGGGGGATTATAGTATGGTTAGGAGAGCCCTGGTCTTGTACAGATGTATTTTTTTTACAGCCCAGGCTCAGAGTTCCAGATGAACACCCAACCTTGCAGGTCCCTCAATGTATACGTGCATGTATGTATGCATGCCCATTGAGTGAGCAATGTGTTCCTATATGGTGTCCCATAGTTTGGGGCTCCCTGTCTTTAATTTCTGGGGCATGGGGCTTAGGGGTATGCTCTTAGGGGTATGCTCCCACATGACCTGCAATAAAGACAAACATCATGTTTGCCATAATACAGTTTATTCACTTTGTCTTTGACACATAGATCTCATGGCATCACCCCTTTCCCCCTCCTGCCCGCAGCTGGCTATGTTTGTTTTGGTGCCGGTCCAGCTGGGGGCGAGGGTTGTCTCCTCCTGCTCCTTCACTCATCCACCTTCACCTGGGGCTCCTTGGTTGCAGGCTGGCTTGCTGAGGTAGCTGGAGGGGCACTCGACCGGCTGCCTGTGGGTTGGACCTGGACGGGTGCAAGAGGTTAGGCTGACATCTGAGGGGGCATGGTGGGAGCTCTGGGGGGAGGTCAGCAACTGGGGCCTGACCCAGAGCGGCAGTTGTTGCAGTGCATGTAGTGGAGGGCGCACCGTATCCTGCAGGATGCTGCATGACATCGTGCAGCTCACAGGCCCTCCCTCTCCAGGGACATTTGGCATTCCTGCATCTGTCTCAGGTGCCAGTCCCACTGTTGCCTCTACATGCAGCATTCCCTGTGGGCCGCAGTGGTGAGGTCCCTGTGCTGAGTGGCGCAGTGCATCAGAAACCATCCATGCTCTTCAGCCAGGCCCTGGATGACATCCTGGATTTTGTCTACCCACCACGTGGTCTTGTCCACCAGCTCCCATGCCAAATCCTCCCTGTATCACTGGGTACGTGCCTGAAAGACCTGGTTCTACTGGGCGCTCGCAGATGGTTGTGCTAGTACCGGCACCCCTCCCAATGGCGGAACCTGTAGTGGGACAGAATGGACAATTGTTGGTTCTGACTGCCCCACTCCTGCCTCCCTGGGCCAGTGTTTTGCTCCTGGCCCTTCTGCTGGTTGACTCAGCACCCACAGTTGCTCCTGCCCTCCACACCCAGCTGTTCAGCATGCAAGTCTGCATTGGCCCACCCGCTTGCTACACCTACCATTCCCACATGGTGCCTCTGTGTCCCGGGGCTCAGCTGGTTCCTCCTGCTTGCCATCCTGGCCACCTGTGAACACAGTGAGGAATGACAGCCATGCTGGTGACTGGCATTACCTGGCTGTTTCACCCTATGGCTAGGGTCGCCTAGCCCCCTGCTTCCCTCCAGTGTATTCACTTACTGCTCCCATTGGGCTCTGCATCCTCTGTCACCTCTGCCTCTTCTTGCTCTGGGACCAACTGGGAACTCTCTTGGTTGAGAGGACAGGGGTTGAGGATCCTGAGGGTGGTGTCAACGTCCTCGGAGTCAGAGCTTGGCTGGGGTCCAGGGGCGTGGCCAGACACAATGGGCTGTCTCCCTGAGGCCTGGCCTCCTTGGAGGGGGGGGCAATTGCAGCTTGAGTGGGTGCAGCATGGACTGCCAATGGGGGAGGGGTATCCACCCGACTGCCCTTGGTGAGCTTGTTGTGGGGCGCTGAGCAACTATGGCCCCTTCTATGTATAGGAAGGTGTCCAGGAGGTTCATATAACACTGTCGTTGGCGGCCGCAGCCATTTCTGAAGTTATTATTCTTCACCTTCTTGTAGGCCTTCCTCAGGTACTTTGCCCACTGCTGACACTAGTTTGTGTCCCAGTGGTAAATGAACTACGCCATCCAGGTGGCAGTCATCCGGAACACCTGTTCATTCTTGTGTGTTTTGCATAGGTCATGCAGGCTGATGAATGTCGTCATCTCCTTCTAGGTCCAACGGGCCAGCTTCTGGCAGGTGGCTCGGAGGGCTTCTCCTGGCGTGGCGGGGAGGAGGGGGGTCTGCGTTCCCAATGTCCCTGGGGTGGTGGTGCAGGTGAATGCCTGTGAATATGGTGGTAGACACACACCACATATAAGTGGTACATACTGTGCGATGGCAGCCTTGTCCCCTTCCCCAGGTGCGCGGACTTACAGTGCTAGACTGATGGTCCTCCTGCTGTACGGTCCCTCCTTTGGCTCACTCTTGCTCTGTTGTGGGATGGGCATTGGACATGAACTACTGTGCAGACCGGGGATGCCCAACGTGGTTATGCTTTTGCTGCCTGTTCCCTTTAAGAGTGCCACAGCCATCTCGTGTGGAGGGGCATTGGGGCCCAGTCACTTCATTGACCGCTCTGGGCTTTTTGCCCGCAGCTCCCTGATCCTGGCAGACCCTGCCCCATGGTGGAGCTGTCAAGGGCCTAACAGATGGGAAAACATATATTAGCCTGGTTTAGCCCGGGTGGCCAGGCCTTTGCCTGGCTGCATTGCCTACCTTCTCCAGCCCAGACGTAGTGTAGAAGCCAGCTGCCCACCCTGAGGTGGATGTGGGCAAACATCTGGAAGCATTCGAAGTAATGAGCAGGTGACTCCCAGGCTAACGCGGGCTACTGACTCATTCGTTTTCACCCAAATTACATTAACAATGGTTGAAAAAGTATATCCTGAGATTGGTTAAGTTGACTATGCATGTGTGCACATATGTTAGTAGCATAGAAGTGTATCACTAGTGGTTACATTCTATCTTATGCTGAGAAAAAAATTATATGTATATGTGTGTGTGGCTCAATCCATAAATCACTGGAATAAATAGGAAAATTCCTGGTGACTCTGGTTTTCATTAGATCAGGACACATGGAAGCTCAGATTAGTCAGTTCTTATAGCAAAAATGATATTTTTATAAAAGCTACGTCTCTCATTCTTCAACCAAAATTGCTTTGGCTCTTGGCAGCATACTGTATTGTATCTGGCTGAGCTATTGTGATTACAGTTTTTACACAGAACACAGTAGATAAGATCTGTAATAACTTATTATGCAATGTATGAGTCAATTATGGAATGTAGGAATGACTACAGATCCTAGACCACTCCAAAATGTTATAATTTCTATCAATAAAGAAAAATGGATTTACACACAACTGGGGGGAAGAGAAGGACACTAAATGTGATGAACTAGTTGAAATTTAAATTGAAAAATGGTAAATCTTTATTAAAAGCTGCAACGCCCAAGACTGATAGCCTCTTGACGTCTCTGCTATTAAATCAGATGTCTATGGTACTTGTGAATTCCAGGATGTGAATCTGGCTTGTGTGACCACAGGGCAACATGTTATAACTGCAGAAATTGTAGTAAATTGTACAGCAGCAATACAAAAACCACTGCTAGCTTTAAATCAGTTTTCCAAAAGTAAGACCACAAAACATCGCTTCCATGAACCACATTTCTACTGATAAATCTCATAAGATCTTGCCAAAAGTATGAGATAATTTTCCACCAACAAAAGATACTTTCCCCTTTATGAAAGGGAATTTAATAGAACAGTGTGGAAGTGTGAGAAAGAGAGGGCAAAACTAAAAAACAACCACCCCTAAACATGGCTAGCAATCCAAATTCTTTAGATCAAGACATATGGAAGCTCAGACTAGTCGGTTCTTTCACCAAAAATGATATTTTTATAAAAGCTACTTCTCTCATTCTTCAGAGAGAAGCCTGCAACTGGTCCTCCTCCTGGAGATGAAAGTGTGTGCAACCCAACTAAAAACTCTGTCCCTCCAGCAGAGAAAGCATTCAGGCTTGCCAGGATAACAACTAAGTATCACAATGATTATTTTCCTAGTAGCCCTGATCCAAGGTCCCCATTGTGTCTCACACCAAAACTGTACATGTGCACACAGTATACACATGCAGGATGGTCTGAGGAAGTCACCTGCTGCAACTGGGAAAGGGAGAAGTGGTTGCTTCAGTGGCAGCGGGGTCAGGAGGTGTCAGATTTCCCCCAGACCACTGTGAATGTGTGTGTAGTTTTGGTCTGCACAGGCATGGACCTTGAATGGGGCAATAGTTAGTTCTACAAGAGAAGGAATGAAAAAGGAGAGCTGGAGACTTGAAGAAAAACATTTTAAGAGGAATGCTGCCTGATGCAGAATGCCATTTTAATGTAAGAACGTTTTTTTCCTCCATCTGTGTCTATGAAAAAGCATACTTGCAACAACCCATTCAGAAAAAAATCTATAGTTTAATAAAAATGACGACAAAATATTTATTTTTATTTATTTATTTACTTTTATATCCCATCCTTTTTCTAGGGCTCAAAACAAATTCAAATACAAGCACAGATGTAAATTCTAAGTAAAATACTCTGCATAATGTAGTAGTTGAAAATACAGTAAAATGTAAAGGAAAAATATGGGGGGGAGAGTTCTTAACAGTGTGGCATTCTTTTCAGTGTTCTTTATCTTGCATTCACTTGGGGTAAATTCGGACGTTATGAAAACGTCTTTCATCACAGGGGATCACAGGGGTTCCCCTGTGGTGATGGTGTTCCCGTGAACGTCTGTTTGACACCTGACAGATGTTCACCACAGTGAATCTCTGGCGGGGGTCAAACCTAATCATGATTCTGGAGGTGAGGCCGGCCTCACCTCCAGAATTGTGGTTAGCTTGGCTACGATACGGAAAGGGGCAAAAGTAATGTCAGTTATCGGGCAGCCGAGGGAGCGCGGGGGGGTGGGGGTGGCGGGGCCGTGCGGCCGCACGTTGCGCTGCACTGTGCAGCCCCGCCCCTCCCCGATTCCCCACAGTGATAGAACCGGCATGTCTGAAGGACGGCCTGCTTCATCACGGACTGGGATCAGAGAGCAATCCCGGTCCGGGGTTCAGAGTGGCGGGCCTCTGGGCCCGTCATGTCTGAAAATACCCTTGTTCCTTCAACACTACATAGTGACTCAACTGAAAGCTGGGTACCTCTATGCAATTTTGTAAAACTTGTGCCAATGATTAAGTTAATGAGAATTAATTATGAACTAAAGCACAGTTCCACCCCATTAGTGTAACCAAACGTCACTCTTAATTCCATTATACATATTAACCCTCCACCCCATAATTATAATAAGACAGTAGTTATATAAACACTGCATCATTTCCCTAAGAAAATCTGACCACAATCTGCTTGTCTGACATGGTAAGTAAGGGCACAACTTGGGTGCTGCCATTTTACCTGCAGAATCAGAGTTTGAGGTTATGAAACTCAGTCTTGTCCTGTTTATTTGAATCAGATTCAATCAGTATAATTCACTGATGTGGGGGAAGTGCTTAGGGTGGTGAGGGTAACCAGCAATGAACTAGATCCTTGCCTGTTCTGGCTGGTGAAGGCCAGCTGGGAGATGCTGGGGCAGTTGCTGGCTGGGACTGTCAAACGTCTCCCTTCGGAAGAGTAGAGTGTTGGACATTCATAAAACTGCGGTTGTCCAGTCTCTGCTTAAAAAAAGCCACCTGGGACTAGGGACTGACAAGGGAAATTCTGCCCTGTTGATCCTGTTAGATCTTTCGGTGGTGTTTGATCATGAGGTGTTGCTGAAACAACTGTGGGAACTGGCAGGGGTGTGCAGTACTGCTCTTGAGTGGTTCCGCTCCTTCCTGTCGGGGAAATCCCAGAGAGTGGTGATGGGTGATTGCTCTTCATCCTCCCCTGTGGGTTCCTGAAGGGTTCCATTCTGTCCCCCCTCTTGTTCAACGTGTATATGAGGCCGCTGGGCGAAGTCATTTGGAGGTTTGGGGTGAAGTGCCATCAGTATGCTGATGACACTGAGCTCTACCTCTCTTTTTTGTCTGACCCAGGCCCTGCAGTCTTGATGCTTATCCGATGCCTGGCTCCTGTTACGGACTGGATGAGGGTGAGCCGATTGAGGCTGAATCTAGACAAAACTGAGGTGATGATGGTTGGCCAGCCTTGTGGCCTGGAGGGGATTGGGACTCCTCTTATTGATGGAGTCTGACCCCCTCTGGTCAATTAGGTCTGCAGTCTTGGAGTGCTTTTGGATTCCTTGCTGAGCCTGGATTGTCAGGTTGCGGTGGTGGCCAGCTCCATCTGGTGAGGAGGCTGCAGCTTTTTCTTTCTGATTCAGATCTGGCCACAGTGATGAGTGATCCACGCTTTCATGACCTCAAGGCTAGATTACTGCAACACATTCTATGTGGGGCTGCCCTTGGTGACTGTTTGGAAGCTGCAACTGGTGCTGAATGCAGCGGCTCGCCTCCTTTTGGGGGTGAGGTGCTGGCAGCACATTACACTGGTGCTCTGTAGTCTGCACTGGTTTCCTATAGCTTTCCGGGCACAATTAAAGCTGCTGGTTTTGACCTTTAAAGCCCTAAATGGTCTGGGCCCAACATACCTGAGAGACTGCCTGTCCTTCCATGTCCCACTGCGGCCCCTGTGATCAACTGGGAGTGCCTGCCAGCAGATACTGTCAGTTAGTCTTGTTCATATGACAAGGGCTCACAGGGAGGTGTTCTGGGTTGCTGCCCAGATGTTATGGAACTCTCTTCCCACGGAGGTTTGTTTGAGCCCCAGCCCAAGTATCTTCCGGAGGGGATGTAAGATCTTTGGTGGGCAGGGATAAGGGATGGGGGGTTGGTGGGTGGTTTGGGGGTAGGGTTATGAGGGGGGGGGCTGGATGTGAGAAACGGGGAAGTGATATTGGGTGGGTTTTGGGGGGAGTTGCAGGGAGGGTTGGCGATTTTGGGGGGTTGTTTTTGTCTTTTATTGGTCATTTTCACACGGGCGCCCCTCCTCGGACACGTGGGTGGGGATCCTGCGAGAACGCTGCAGCAGGTGCAGGGGGGATGAGTGGGCGCCCGTGGGAACACCGCGGGTGGCGGTGTGTGTGCACTCCCACGCTGCACCCATCACCCAGGCACAGAGCAATGGGTGCCAATGCCCAATGCTCCATGCATGAAAATGAGTGGAACTCTGTGGGAATGCACCCTGACACACCGGCCGCCCCCCCCGCACCGCGTGGTCATTTGAAAACGGCATTGTTTTATGGATTTTTTAATATGGTTTTATACGTGTTGTATATGTTTGTACGCTGCCCTGAGCCTTTTAAGGAAGGGGAGGATAAAAGTTTAAATAAATTAAAAGGCATTTGACAAAGACTCCCATAGTATTGTTGTTGACGAGCTGGTAAAATGTGGGCTAGATGATAATACCATTAGGTGAATTTACAGCTGGTTAAAGAACCGTACTCAAAGAATGCTCATCAGTGGCTCTTCATCAGTCTGGAGGGAGGTGTCAAGCAGAGTGACGTAGGGCTCTGTCGTGGGCCAATACTGTTCAACATCTTTATTAATGACTTGGATGAGGGAGTAGAAGGATTGCTTATTAAGTATGCAGATGACACAAAACTGGGAGGGATAGCTAACACATTAGAAGACAGAAATAAAATTCAAAATGATCTGGATAAATTGGAAAACTGGGTTGAGACTAACAAAATGAAGTTCAACAGAGATAAATGTAACGTTCTGCATTTAGGTAAGAAAAATCAAATGTACAATGCAGGATGGGGGATACCTGGCTTGGCAACAATACATGTGAAAAAGATCTGGGGATTGCAGCTGATCACAAACTGAACATGAGTCAGCAGTGTATTGCAGCTGAAAAAAAGGCTGATGCAAGTTTAGGCTGCATTAACAGAAGCATTGTTTCCGTGTCATGAAAAGTAATTGTTCCACACTATTCTGCCCTGGGTCATACCACATCTGGAGTACTGTCAGTGATATGGTGTGGAACATTTTCCGTGGAAAAATTTCCAAAACAAAAGATTTTCTGGAAATTTCTCCACTACCAAATTTTTCTGCAGAACATTTTCCAGAGCTTGGGGGATTTTTCAACTAATGTCTTTTGTTGTGAAAAATTTCCAGAGAATTTTCTGGAAAACCCACATCACTGAGTGTCCAGTTTTGGACACACATTGACAAATTTGAACAGATTCAGAGGAGGGCGACAAAGATGGTCAGGGGTCTGGAAATCAAGTCCTATGAGGAAAGGTTGAAGGAGTTGGGTATGTTTAGCCTTGAGAAGACTAAGGGGAGACATGATAGCAGACTTCCACTACCGGAAGGGCTGTCACTGAGAGGATGGCAAAGACTTGTTCTCTCTTGCCCCTGAAGGCAAGACTAGAAATAATGGGCTCAAATTACAAGAAAGCAGATTTTTGTTAAACATTAGAAAGAACTTCCTAACGGTAAGAGCTGTTCGACAGAGGAACAAATTACCTAGGGAGGTGGTGGGCTCTCCTTCACTGGAGGTTTTCAAACAGAGGCTGGGGCAGCCATCTGTTGGGGATGCTATAGCTGCGGATTTCCTGCACTGAGCAGACGGTTGGAATAGATGACCTAAGAGGTCCCTTCCAGCTCTATGATTCTAGTAAGGCATTAAATGCCTCCAACCCTCACATATGCTCAAAATCAGGCAGTGATCTCTGGCACAAGCAATCCCTACCCCCTGCTAACTATCCCCTATATCAGAATTCCCCATCCCTCTCCAGCCCCAGTGTCACCCATGTACCCCAGTGTCACCCCATCCAGCCCCCTGCCCAGGCTGCTATCAAGGGGGCTCAGGCAGGTATTTAGTTAGGAGAATGCTTACAAAGGGGCTTGGGCGGGCAGGAGTTCACACAATAGGCTAAATTAAAATCCATTCATTAAAATGGGCCGAAGAACTGCAAATAAGGGGTAAACCACTATTAGGATTTAGCCTAAATAATGCCAAGGCACCCCTTGCCCACAACCTTGAATTTTCTAAAAGCACTGCAGCCCGTTTAACAGAACTGTTAAACCACAGCCCACAGCAAATTGAGATGGTCACATACAGCAGGAAAATTGAATTGTGCCCGAAAAACTATAGGCAGCCAGTGCAGACTCTAGAGCAACCATGTAACGTGGCCTCAGTGACTCGAGGTTATGAAGGCATGGATGATGGTGGCCAAGTCTGAGTCAGAGAGAAAAGGTCACAGCCTTCTCACTAAGTGAAATTGGTGAAAAGCACTCCTGGCCACTGCTGCAACCTGGTCATCCAGGCACAGCAACAGATCCAGGCTGTGAATCTGAGTGACCAAAGGAGGCTAGACCCCATCAATAAGAGGGGTCCCTGGGGGACATAGAGACATCACCTCAGTCTTGTCTGGATTTAGCTTCAATTGGCTCAACCGCATCCAGTCCCCAACAGCAGCCAGGCACCTGGTAAACACCGAGACTGCAGGGCCTAGATCAGATTAAAAAGAGATATAGAGTTGGGTGTCATCAGCATACTGATGGCACCTCACTTCACACCTCCTAATGATCTCACCCAGTGACCTCAGATACACATCTGAACAGGAATAGGGACAAGATGGAATCCTTCAGGACCACACAAGGGAGCTCCCGAGGGGATGACAAGCCCCCCCCCCCCCAACTCTCTGGGTTCTCCAATCCAGAAATGAGAGGAATCACTCAAGAGTGGTCCTGTGCACTTCAACCAGGTCCCACAGCTGTGTCAACAACATCCCATGATCAAGCGTATTCAAGGCCACCGAAAGATCTAACAAAATGAACAGAGTACAATTTCCCCTGTTGATTTCTAGGTAGAGGTCGTCAACCAAGGCCACAAATGCAGTCTCAGTGCCATACCCAGGATGTAAACCCGACTGACACGGGTCCAGGAACACGGTAGCATCGAGATGCTCCTGGAGCTGTGAGGCAACCACCCTTTTAATAATCTTTCCTAAAAAGGAAAGATTAGAGGCAAGACTTTAGCTGGCCGGGGAGTCAACATCAAGAGATGGTTTCTTGAGCAGGGGACGGACGACTGCAATTTTGAGGCTCTAAGCATGTAGTCACTATATTGTAGTGCTTTCATTTTCACATTAATTACAATTGGGGACAAACTTAGCCAAAATAGCTTATTAGTGAAATTCTTGAATTTTCAAAAAATACAACTGGGGAAGGGGGGATGAACCAACACAGAAAAATTAATTGTATTACTGGTGTGGAAAATATGGAGTATGAAGTGATACAAGTTTGCTAAAAACTAATTTTTATAACCCCTTTGGGACCAGACTGACCCCAAATCTATTATTTATTTATTCATTCATTCATTTTATTTATTAGTTAACATTTTTACCCTGCCCTTCCCCAAAGACTCAGGGCAGGTTAATCCATGAGAGGGTGAGAAGTACTCTAAGGAAGGAAAGAAAGATTACATTTTGGTATGACAACTGTGAAAAATAACTATTCTCTTTATGGGTTAGATTGTCAACACAAGACAAGAGATTGAGAGAAGAGAGGGAACAAATGTAGCTTTATAGCAAGCAGGCTCGTATGCCATATACTCCACTGAGTTTGCTTAACAACTGTGCTATAGTGGCTCTACAGTCACTACAGGTGAGATGACTCCTCCAAGGGCTATAGCTGCTGGCTTTAAAATAGTTTGGTACAAAACTGCTCTAAGGGACTAGTAGATTTTGTTCAAATAACAGAATTTTAAGTCAGACATTAAATTATGATTCTACTGTGAAAATCAACTACAAAAATGGATTTGTGTGATGCCATGCTTACTGTCTTGCTAAATATTGAATTTCCACACTCATATATTTCATACATGATTACTTTATACATAAGATCAGGTAACTGAATAGTCCTCTAAGTGGAAATTATTAAATAATCCTGTTGGAAATGCAGAATATGCAATACAATTAACCTTAAATATCTTAGGTGTTCTAGCTTGACAGCGCTATTAGGAATAAAAGCCAATAAACATTTATTTTAGTTCCTATCATCAACAGATATGGTTGACTATGCACAGGGAGTTGTAGATCTGATGAGGAAAAAAGTGCATTTTTATATTACCATTTTCCAGAGTAGAGCCACACATCAAGATTATATTGAAGAGATACCATTTTATTTGAGATAGCCACTTGCTTTCAAAAGTTTCAAAAAAGTTACTAAGGTGTACTGCAGAAATAAATGTGGAGAGACGTGAAAAAGTTTGACACTTTACAAAAATGACTTAATTAGCCACTGAAAGGAATTAGCGAGAACCTTGTATATATGTTTAAAATCTTCAACTAGTAACGTCAAATCAATTATTAAGCATGCCAACCCTTTAAAAGACTCTAATAAAATCTAACTTTATAAAAATTAGTTTATTAAATTGAAATGAATATGTCATTTATCTTCATTTAATATATTGTAAATATTTGGATATATACAGATATGTATTTCCTCTACCGATATACAACACGATAAAAACCTGCTAAGAGTTAATTATAGTTATTTAGGTACTCAAGCACAATGTTAGGAGTTTATGCAAACATAATGCTCAATTTAAATATCATCATCCTCAACATCTGCTGTGAAAGAGACAAGAATAAATGTAAAGGAATCTTGAGTAAATCTATACCTCCACTGAAGCCACCTGAAGAAATTTCTTCCTCAAAAACATCAGAAAACCCCCTTCCTGTGTTTAGTTTTGATAGCCGACCATCAATAAACTGTAATATAAAAAAACAAGTCAAAACTTTGCTGCATTTGTCTAGTTTTAGCAGAATACAATTGAAATGTACATATACTTAAATTCTGGCAAAGAACATAAATCATCACATGAATCTCCCCCCCCGGCATGATATGTGTGGAGGAGAGGGATTATGTACGCCACCTTTAAAGAAAGAAGGCTGCAGAGGGTACTGGAAGGGACCTTGGTCCCCTGCCCCAATCCTCTTTTGCTCAGTAGTGTGAGGGCAAGAGTGGTTAAGGGGGGAGGGGCAGGGGGAGGATTGGAAAAGGGCCGTTGCTCCAGCCTCAGTTTAGGAGGGAAAAAATCAGAGGATGGAGCCTGACCCTGCAGGGGGCTTATAAGCTCTGCTTAGAAGGGAGCAGTCAGGCAGAAAGACCCAGGCACCTGCCTGCTTGGATGTGCACTACAGGCTCAGCTGGCCACCTTAATTGGGACCAGGAAGGAATTTTTCCCTAGGACTGGGTGAATTAGACAGAGCCAAAAAGGTTTTTTTTTGCCTTCCTTGTAGTGCCGTCCCCTTCCCCTCCCCCCACCAACGTGCAGGTCATGCAGTTGAAGGGGTGTTCAAGTTGTGTGGTTCTTCCCTTTGGTTCACTGTCACAACTCTAGTAGTGGCACTCCAGTGACAATTGAAAAAGAGAGCTTATGAAACATGGACCATAACGGTATCAATGAAGGTTGAGGCTTTAAAAGGGTAAGTCAATCAGGGGATAAGCGACCCACGGTCTTGCCCAAGTCTGAGGGGTGCTGGGGACTGTGCTGCTATGCAGGGGACTGTGCTGTCCCTAGTTGGTGCAGGAACTCTTTTCTCAGGACACCAACATGGGGGTCTGGGTGGCGGGAACGGGAACAGATCAGGAGAATCTATTAGCGATCAGCGAGTTGAGGCACTGGACAGGTTGGTTAAAGGGGTATGGTTTGGGGTTTGTTCTGGTTTGGTGGGTTTCTCTCTACTGTGTTTTTACCCAGACTGCCAATTTTTATGGTTAATAGAGAGCTGCAGCCAGTTTAACCCAAATTTCTCCGTCTGTAGCCTCCTTTCGTGTGTGTGCGACAATACCTGTAATTCTTTAGGGTAGATGTCAACAGGGATCATAAGCGACCAAAAATACAAGTAGCCTAAATACTACAATGAGTGAACTCCGACGGTTAATATTACCTTCCAAGTGTTTCTGCTGATAAGAGAGCATATAGGCATGAAAGACACAGAATATAAGCTAATATATTTTTAGCCAACATAGTTATTTTCTGAATGAAAATCTAAAAACTTCCAAGTTTGCTTTAAAAGTATCACCAGAGTTACCTTCAGGCTCATTCCTTGCCTTAGCTCCAATAAGATGTAAATTTGTTAGCTTATTTTAATTAATTACAATTTAACACAGTGTCGAATAATGGAAATAATATTTTGGTTCTGTTTACTGTATAGGGTCTGTCGTTCTCCTGCAAATGGACACCAACAGGAGACATGGTTAGACTAAGAGGACGGCTACAAACAACTTCACCTTATTCAATTCACTTTGTATGCTGATATAGTCCAACACTGGTTCATTAAAGAAAGTAATTAGTACTTAGACAGCTTTCACATAACCGCGTGTTCACATGGTGAACATGCGGCATAAAATCGTGCTGCGTGTAAAAATCCTGCTCTGCATCCCTGCGCATGTCTGCCAGCAAAGCCACGCGGGCGGGGGGTGGGTGGCTTTCAGACTGGCTGATCCCCGTGCATATCCTGGCTGCGCATCCCTCCTGCCCAGCAGGAGACGCAACATTTTGCGCATTAAACAAGGTCGTGCGTTCTTTTAAAGCCGCAATTAAATACCTTGATGTTGAGGTATTTAATTCACAGCTTTAAAAAAACGCGCAACTAGTTTTAATGCGAGAAATGTCGTGTCTAAATCCCACATGTAGGATTTTTACATGAGACGTGATTTTATGCCACGTGTTTGCTGCGCCTATCTAAAAGCGGCCTTAGATGGATAATAACTGATACTTTGAAGCCCTTTCACATTTGAATTGAAAGAAGGGATGCTTTTCCAAGTAAACATGCCATAATCCGAAGCAACTCTGCCTAAGTATTTGCAAAGCAAGCCCTTGGGGTTGCATTCACTCCGACTGTTGGCAGGATATGACTCTTTTGGGACAGCTGCACCCCAGCCATTGGGATGGCTAACTACTCCAGATGGGAGCAGGGGAAAAGCTGCTGATCCCTGTAGAGAAAACAGCTGGGAGCTGGAGACAAAAAGGTCACAAAGGTAGAGCACTGTAGACCAAACCCAGCATGATAGGACTTGAATGGCCTTATTGGGCTCATTTTAGTTTGGAAGCCCTTCTAGCCTGAACATCTCAGACACACACCAGGTTGGGCCCCACATGGATGAGAGGCCTTGCCCACAGTTCTCCACAGGGGTAAGTCTATTTCAGAAAAGGGGACAAGATTAATACATTCCCCCTGCTCCTTTCCCCACAGAGGACCGTGACATCAAGATGCTTACCGGAGGAAGAAGCTCCAAATACCTTGCCTGCATTGGGACTGGCCTTGGGTCAGTCCTAACATAGTCAGGCTCAGGCCTAATTTTTGAGCTCTAGAAAGGCTCCATCTCAGGGATTCACCAACTGAAGGTAGCCCTGTTTCCAGGCCAGGACAGCCTCTCAAGGAAGGTAGCATGAGATTTGGGTTGGGTACAGGAGGCTCACAGCCAGAACCTAGTCCTATGCAAGGTGCACCAGGCAGCCAGAGGCTTGAGAGTGGGCTTATGTTTAAAAGTATGGTGGAATTTGGGGAATAACTACATCTGTGAACATTGGTGAAGAGATGGAAACGAAGTTCAAATTATATCTTTTAATTGAACCAACTTCTGTTGGTGAGGAGATGCAAGCTTTCAGACCACACAGGGCCTTTCCAAACCACATTCCACATAGGTCAAGGAACATAAAAATGGGATTGGTGTATTTTAATGCTGTGAAGCACTCTGAGCTAACTTTGGCTGGGTGGCAGGGGGGGTGTTATATAAATAAAATGTATTATCATCATTGCCATCTGTGGAAATAGCATAGAGGCAAGTGAGGGGCTAGTTCTTGAAAGAATATGGGCTGCGATTCACACACCACTTAATCTGGAGTAGCCCCACTGAAGCCCTGCAGGTTTTAATGGGGCTACTCCAGAGTAGATCATAGTGCAGTGGGTTGTGTATATATTTTATTGAGTCTCAACATTTTTGGTACAATTTCACAAACATGGCTTAAATCAATCTAAAGGTATTAAAAAATTCAAATCCACATGTTGCCATTTTCAAATTTTACCCTATGTACCAATTGGGGCCCCCAATATCAGGTGTTCTGAAAAATAGCTAAATTGATATATGTAAAATGATATTTTTTTTTGCTTTCGAATATAAATAACGAGAAAGTATTGCTTTCACAAAATAAATCAACTTCAAGTTTTTGATGGAAATATACGTTGCAGGCCCTTCTGAACACAAATTGTCCATTTCTGTCTGTCTGGTATGAATGAGAAATTAGAGTAAAGCTTTTACTCCAGATTTTGCTTATGCATCTGTAGATTCCTCAGAACTATTCTTAGACAATGAAATAGTGGATTAATTTACTTCCACTGTACCACACTCTGAGACTAATGACAAGCAGCCTGTACACTTCTGGTCTGCATACAACTCTCTTTTGCACACACCATCACCAAACCAAGTTTCTCAGTTGTTGAGAATTATCAATCATAAATGCCCCTGCCCACAAGTTGTTCACTCTTGTCACCTCGCTTGAACACATGTGGAAGCTCAGCAATCTCACAACAGGGACACAGAGAAGAGTTGTGGTGAACCTGGACATGGATTTGTACAAGAGAGCTTTGAAGATAGAGAACTTAGATACACTGTGAAAGGACAAGTGGATCTTCTGTCCTGGTTCGTCCACATTGTTATCTGCGCCCTCAGATGTTTAGGCAAAGCCACTGAGGGCAGAGGTCTTGATGAGCCCTGGGTGGAAGCTGATATCTACAGCTCTATGACAGTAGCGCAAATCATCAATGACAATCATTATAACCGGGCAGTAGAAGCTCACCAGATCACACTCCAAGTTTTGTTTGATCTATGGATAGTGGAATTTCTGGAAGAGCAACCAGCAGTCCATGAAGCACTAAACACAAATGTCAGGCAACTTTCTGATGCGTGTGTCTCTCAACAGGGCGTTCATGAAGCTCATTCAGCATTCCTAGCCACGATGGAATCTGTTAACCTCATCAAACTTCTGAAAGACTTTGCTGAAAGCAGAGGCAATTATCCCATGATCAAATGGGCGCGTATGTACATGGAGCAAGTCACGACGCTGCTGCAGTTCCAGCATGCCGCACGCCAGGGCTAGTGGTTTCTACATTTAACTTCACTAGAAAAGCTATGTGCATATTTCTTCACTTATAATCAGCTAGATTATGCATAAAACATACTAGAGTACTTAGCCCGTATGTACGAGTTGGAGACCAAAGAACCAGAAATATGGGAAGAGTTTGTTTCTGGAGACTTCACCGTCAACACGTTAAATCATAAGAACGTAAGAACATAAGTAGTGCCATAGTGAGTAAGACCAATGGTCCATGAAGCCCAACATCCCGTCCTCTGACAGTGGCCAATCTCGATCACATGGGAGAATAACCAACAGTCACAATGGGCAATCCATTCCCCGTTGTTAATTCCCAGTTCCCGACAGTAAGAAGTTCATCCCACAAGCTACTTGGTTAATAGCCATTAATGGACCTACTCTCCAAGAACTTATCAAGTCCTTTTTAAAACCCAGCTATACTACTGGCCTTGACAACGTCCTCTGGCAGCAAATTCCATAAGTTAATTATGTGTTGGGTGAAAAAGTACTTCCTTTTATGTTTTAAATTTGCTGGCAACCAGTTTCCTGGAGTGTCACCTAGTTCTAGTACTATTTGAGAGGGTAAATAGTATCTACTCATTCCACACCACTCAAGATTTTATAAACCTCTATGTCCCCTCTATCTTCTCTTCTCTAAGCTGAAGAGACCCAGCTTGTCAAGTCTCTCTTTGTACGGAAGCCGTTCCATACCCTTTATCATTCTCGTTGCCCTTCTCTGTACCTTTTCTAGTTCAGCTATGTCTTTTTTGAGATGGGGTGACCAGAACTGCACACAATATTCCATTATTCTCTATCCTATTCACTTGTATCAGGATAGACCAGGCTATGGAACATGTCAAGAAAGTCACAGAGAGTCATGGTGGTATTACTGGTATAACTTCGTGCCCAAGCACACTCCCTAAATTCTGTCTCAGTGCCCCAGACCTAGCATGCCTTGCCGATGAGAGAGCAAATGGTGGCAGGGGCGGATTGGGAAATCAAAGTGGCCCGGGAAAATATAGTGTTAGTGGCCCTGTGCCGGCGGCAAAGCCGCCGGCGCGCCGGAAATGGGCTAAGGGGGCGTGGCTTGGGGTGGGCAGAGTGTACCAGATTTGGGGCCTATCGGAGCTGAGTCCCCAGACTCAGATCCTCAGCAGCCTGGCAGGGGTGAGCGGGAGGTTATGGGGGGATGGCAGG
>QEPC01011483.1:909068-928557 GCA_003113815.1 Sphenodon punctatus
ATCTCGAAGAACCTTCTTTACAAGGTAGCAACCTTCTGATCAGCACATGGGCAGGAGCTGTTTGTAAACAAACAGCCTTATCTCCCAGCCCGATCGCTGTCCCCGCTGCTGCTTCAGCGCTACTAAGAGGGAGAGTCAGGTAAGCCCTCCCCCTCCCCTCCAACACAACCCAACCCTACAGGGGTCAGGACCAACAATTTTTGGGGTTTGTTTGTTAAGAATAATTTTTAAAAAGACAGCATGACCGGCCCCCAGCCCGGCCCCGGCCCACCGGGAATCCTCCCGGTGCATTCAATGGCCAATCCGCCCCTGAATGGTGGGTATGTCAAGCTCGACTAGAAAAATACATCATGCACTCAGAAAACCAAAAGGTAGCTCGACAAGAATGTGCAGTTAAACAGCTGAAGACAATACTTTCTCCATGTGGCATTTTCAAGATTCCTGAAGATGACTCACGATGCATGTTCAAAATAATGTCCAAGGAGATCATTGTCCAAGAAATACAAGAAAGTATCCTGAATACCAAGCATGTAGGCGAAGTACCAATTTGGACATTTATTCAAGATCGAATATGTGGGGATGGTAACCTGTGGAATTAAATTTCTAAGGTAAAAGTACTAACGTGTAACTCAACAGTTAAAGAAATAAAAGTTAGGTCTGACAGTCGTGCAACGTCTCTTTTTGCATGACTGCTTGTGATTGCACGCTCATCTCGGGGAGAAGTGAACCTTGAAGAAATAATTGGATTGCATAAGTTTTCATCTCTTAACCATACCTTGATGAAACCAGATGGCTCCCTACATCCAACTAAGGACAAGAGTCATGTGATTAACCTTTTGGAAGACCTCAGTAATTTTGGCATTATCCAATCGCCATGAACTGAACTACCACCACAACGTACCCAGTAAGATTTTTCTGACTTACACACCTGCCTGATCACTGATGGAATGGCTCTGGTGCAGGAGCAGATGGCAGTTAGCAAGTTTAAGACCTGGAAGGAGCTTGCAGAAGCTTATGTAAAGCATACTGATGCCAAGGGCTGCTGTTATAACCAGGTTGGCATGGTTTTTGATAACTATGCCATTGAATTTTCACTCGAGGATGCTACACGAGAGCAGCGTGTTGGCAAGGCAACCTCCGACAGATCCTACAAAGTGGAAGACTGAACACACATCTTTGATTCAAAGACGTTTCTCTCAAGCAGAGCAACCAAGGACTCATTAACGCTGTACCTTGCACAACAGCTTATCAGCAACTGCACAGTGCATGTAGTGAGAATGACCTGCAAGAGTGTCATAACCAACAGGGCTTGCACTACAAACGGTGTAAGTTCACAAGAGGAAGTGGATACATTGATGATCTTGCATGCTGTTGAGGTTGCCAAAGCAGGTTTTACAGTACACATCTACTCCCAGGACACAGACATCTTGCTGTTAGCTGTACGTAGAGTACCTGAGATTGGCCAGCATGCAGCTCTTATCATGGATACAGGTAAACATCACCGGCAAGTGCTTCTGCAACCAATATATGATGCACTTGGTCCAACAAGAGCAGCTGCGTTAATGCAATGGCATGCTCTGACCAGCTGTGACACTACTGGCTACATACAAGGAAAGGGGAAGACAGGATGCTTCACAGCATTAATGCAGGCTAGTCCAAATGTTCACTCAGTGCTCTCTTGACTTGGCGAAGGAGATGAGCCTTCGGAGGACATATTTAAGGAATGTGAAGAATTCTTGTGCGGTCTCTTCTGCAAAAAGGGCCATAACAACACAGGCAAACAAGTTGTGATGGCATATGTTCAAACAGATTAATCCTGAACAAGGTGTTAGCAAGCTTCCACCAACTCCTGGTGTCTGGAACTAACACATATGTCAAACTCATGTGCAATCTAGCATCTGGTCTCAGGACCTACTTTTTCATCTCAAAGTTCCAGACCCTTTGAAGAATGGATGGGAACAGGCTGATGGAAAGTGTTTCCTTAAGTATCTCAGATTGTAATCCCTAGGGCAGGGACCGTGTCTATTCATTACTTTGTAAAGCGCCAGGTACACTGCTGGCGCTATATAAATGTTTGCTACTACTACTACTACTACTAAATAAATAATAATAATAATATCAAAGGTACCACCAATGCCAGCATCTATAGTGCAGTTAGTGAGGTGCAACTGTGGTAAAGGGAGCCCGGAGTCTACCCAAATGTGTGAATCAGGAAGATGTTCTTGCTGGTCAAAAGTGCTCCTCTGCACTGAACTGTGTGTGTGTGTCAAGGGGATGAGGTGTGTTTCAACACCAAGAGCATTGTTTCTCATGAGGAGTCCAAAGAAGATTATTAGTTTGACTCTGCCCTAACTCTGCTGTCTCAGCTTACAATGCCTCTCTCTCCTCCACCGTTGACTTCCTTGCCCCCTTCTCCTCCCACCCGCCTGCTCCCACAACCCGTCCTTGGCTCACTCCCAGTATCAGCCACCTCTGCTCCTGCACCCGTGCTGCAGAATGACTCTCGCACAAATCCCATTCTCATGCTGACTTCCTTCACTTCAAATTCTCTCTCTCCTCCCTTACGTCTGCCACCTCCCTCGCTAGACAGCACTACTACGTCTCCCACATTGAGACCTGTTCTCGGGACCCTCGCTGCCTGTTCTGCACTTCTGACTCCCTCCTCAAGCCCCCATCCTCCTCCTTGCGCTTCCCTTTCCACTCAGGAACTTTCTTCGTTCTTCACCTCCAAGATAGACAAGATCCGCCTCGACATTGCTTCCCACTCATCTCATCTTTCTATTCCCTCCCCTCTCCCTTCTCCCACTCCTTCTCTCCTGTGCTCTTTCCCTCCCACCTCCCTTGAGGAAATCTCCTCCCTGCTCTCCTGCTCCAACCCTTCCACTTGCCCCCTTGACCCCATCCCCTCCTGCCCTCCATTGCTTCCACGGTCGCCCCTTCCCTCCTGCACATCATTAGCCTCTCCCTTTCTATTGGCTCCTTTGCCTCTGCCTTCAAGCACGCCACTGTCTCTTCTATCCTCAAAAAGTCCACCCATGACCCCTCTGACCCTTCTAGCTACCATCCTGTCTAACTCCTTCCTTTTGCTTCCAAGCTTCTTGAATGTGTTGTCTACTCCCGCTGCCTTGACTTCCTCTCTGCCAACTCCTCCCATGACCCCCTCCAATCTGGCTTCGCCCCCTTCACTCTACTGAAACTGCTCTTGCTAAAATCACCAATCATCTTATTGTGGCTAATTCTAATTGCCCCTACTCCATTATTGCCCTCCTTGACCTCTCTGCTGCCTTCGATACTGTTGACCACTCACTTTTGCTGGACTCACTTCACTCCCTTGGCTTCCGTGACTCCGTCTTCAACTGGTTCTCCTCCTACCTCTCTGACTGCTCCTTCAATGTGTCTCTTGCCAACTCCACCTCCTCCTCCCTTCCCCTCTCAGTTGGTGTTCCCCAAGGTTCCGTCCTTGGTCCTCTCCTCTTCTCTATCTACACCCTGTCCCTAGGCAAACCCATTGCCTCCCATGGCTTCCAATATCACTTCTACGCTGATGACACTGAACTCTATCACTCTACTCCCTCTCTCTCTCCATCTGTTCAAGCTCGCCTCACCAGCTGTCTCTCTGACATATCTACCTGGATGTCTCAACGTCAACTCAAACTCAACATGGCTAAAACCAAACTCCTTATCTTCCCCCCTCATCCTTCCTCTCCCTCCTCCCTGCTGATCCTTATCGACGGGGTCACCATCCTGCCCATCCCCCAAGCCCATAGCTTAGGCTTCATCATTGATTCACCCCTTTCTTTTAAACCCTACATTAACTCTGTTGCCAAATCCTGTCGTTTCTCCCTCCATAACATAGCTAAGATTTACCCTTTTTTCTCTGTCTCCTCTGCCAAAACCCTTGTTCACGCCCTGGTCATCTCTCGCCTGGATAACTGTAACCTCCTTCTCACTGGCTTCCCCCACTCTCACCTTTCTCCCCTTATCTCCGTCCAAAACTCTGCTGCCAGGGTCATCCAGATCACCCATCACGTTGACTATGTGCAGCCGCTCCTCTCCTCTCTTCACTGGCTCCCTCTTCCTGAATGAATCCTGCACAAGCTCCTAGTCTTCACCTATAAAGCTCTTCACAACCTTGCTCCCCCCTACCTCTCTGCGCTAATTTCCCTCCGTGCTCCAGTCCGTGAACTCCGCTCCTCCTCTGTCCCCTCTCTTGCCCTTCCATGCCTCCACTGCTCCCCTAACTGCCTTCGTCCCTCCTCCCTCGTTGCCCCCCATGCCTGGAACTCCCTCCCTGCCCACATCCGCTTCGCCCCCTCCCTTTGTACCTTCAAATCCCTCCTCAAGACTCACCTCTTCCGCTCTGCCCTCCCCGACTCCTCGCTCCCCTCACCTAACTCCTGTTGATACCTTCCATCCAGTACAATCTGTTACCTGAGGTCTGTGCACTCATATCCTCACCACATGGACCAGCCGGCCAATGTAACCAAGCCAAGCATGTGTACCTGAGACCTCGCATCTTTGTGAACATTACCCCCCTTGTCTCTCCCTCTGTTCCTCTTCCTTCGTCTCTCCCCCACACATCTCTCAGATTGTAAGCCCTAGGGCAGGGACTCTGTCTATTCCATTACTTTGTAAAGTGCCAGGCACACTACTTGCGCTATATAAATGCTTGATAATAATAATAATAATAATAATAATAATAGTTAAAAAAGACTAGTATTACAAAACAGACCATTTCAGTAATTTCAATAGCAGCTTACACTTGTATATGTAGTTACACTTGTATAGACTTGTAGTTACACTTGTATATGTAGTATATGTAGTTTGGACCATAATAAAACAACAGATTTTAATGTGCACTTCCATTATTTTTTCTTCATAATAAAATTATCAGGGGTCCTTTGAGGTCTATAATGGGCCATTCAGGTAAAATGTGCAAATGGAAACAGGTACATTTTTGTTTCCAATCACATTTAGAGGTCCTTCCACCATGTTGCCAAAATTGTACCAAAATGTTTGTCACCATTACACAACCATAAGTACTAAGATTGTGGATTGTGGTTTTGGAGTCCACATCCCATCTGTTACAATGATGCTCACTAACTCTGTATTTGACAGCATGATGCACCCACAGTCTAATGGAGAATTCATGCACTGCTGAATGTGGAGCTAATATTTATGGTTTCCAAACCTGGGAACTAAAGCCATCATATTCAGAATCAGTGGAGTTTTCAAGAAACCCTGAAAGCCTGAAACAAATGGGGTTTCATTTAAGTTAGCAGAGGCTCCCTCCATTTAGCATTGAGACACAAACCCATACCTTCAGCTGGGTCTCGCAGACCCATACTTTGATATGGGTCCCTGCCTGTCACAGAAAACACTGGTACATGTTTTCAGTTGCAAACACATACTCTTAAAATATTCTGGCACATTTTTCTCTGTCTGTGTGATTTTCCACTCAGAGAGCCCCAGTATGTGACTGGGATTTGCTGGGTTGGATGCTAACTCTTGTTTCTTTGCAGGTGTTAAAACTGTACAAGTACACAAGCAGAAATTGTGTATACGCACATTCACAGACTAAAAACAAGGGCTATAACATCTGCCAAAAATGCAGGACAGAAAGAGTGGTACAAGTAAATTAGGGAACAATATAGCATGAACTCCTTGAACAACATAACCTCCTCCCTAACAACACAAACATCATCTTTTAAAAAGACCTACGATTAAGAGTAGGAGGTTTTTTTAAAAAGGTTGACATTTTTAGAATGCTTTCAAGCAGTAATCCATCCATTTAAGGGTTGGGCAGCTCAAGTATGAGCAGAGATAAATTGAGAAAGCATTTGACTGATTTCATAGCATGAGTTACTACTTATTCACTGATACTAAAATAGTACACAGGGGCCAATAGAAATTAATTATTTGGCTAAGTGTCATACATTATCACAGATTATCCAAACAGGCCTGACAGTGACAATCTGATACTTGTCAGTGGATATACTGATGACATGAAAAAAAACTCCGTTCCTTGAGTACAAACAAATTCCAGCAGCAGTAATAAAAGAGCCTATCATTATTACAGAAGATAATCATTCTCTGTTCCTCCTTGGCTGAAGTTATTTCCCCCCCCCATATTTTGACTCCAAGTGGGGTTTTTTCCAAGTGGATTTGGTTCATGGTCAGACCACTGTGGGACCACTGGATTATTTCACAGTAAGAAAAAGAGATAAGAGCATCTTTAGCTACCGCTGTGTAGAAAACAGTCTTTGAACTTTGAGACATTATCTCTTTTGG
Organism: Sphenodon punctatus; assembly: GCA_003113815.1. NCBI lineage: Eukaryota > Metazoa > Chordata > Lepidosauria > Sphenodontia > Sphenodontidae > Sphenodon > Sphenodon punctatus. The sequence continues at coordinate 915,360 of QEPC01011483.1, forward strand.
AAAAGTTATGAATTCATTCCATACCATAACCCAGCACATGATTTATGGACACTCTTGTCATGTGGTAAAATTATATCAATAGAAAACTGAGAGATGAGTTTTAGTTTTCAGTGCAAGGGTTAGACTAATAGTACGTTTAAATATAAATATTGCCAAATATGACTGTTACCAGAAACAGTGGAGAACATATTTGAAAGAAATATGTATTATTTATTATTTTTGATTGAAAGCACAGTCCCAGCACTCCCATACTAAGCAGCTAAAACTCAGAGCAAGAAACGTATTGAAATGGTATTTTCACAGAAGAAGAATTACAAGGCATGCTAACATTAAACGACACTTTCCTCTTCACAATTTTAAAGAAACTCTGCAGAGGAAAGTGCTGTTTATTTAATATTAGCATGCCTTGTAATTCTTCTTCTGTGAAAATACCATTCAGTACAATTCTTGCTCTGAGTATGGCAATGCTGGGACTCACAGACTTCTTCCAAATTATTTTACTTCTGAGGGTAAAAGCTGCCCTCTTTAAAGGTAATTAAAAAAAAAAAAAGACTGTTGAGGGGCAGGCAGGGGGGCATGGAATTTTCATGTCCTATGAAAATTAAAGTACACTAATTTTGGTTGTTTTGGAAATGAAACTCCTAAGGTAAACTCATTCAAAATTATCTGTAAAAAGTAGTATGAGAATCCTATTGAAATTATTTCTTTAGAGTAGCAGAATTATACATCAGTAATTCTCACTTCTCCTATGATACTATCTAGCAATACTGTAAGACTTCTCCCAGCTTCTGCCCTGAAAGGATTAAATTCACGCAGACTTGTGGGAGTTTATCAGACTTCCAAGAGAAAGAACTATAGCAAATGGTATGTTCAGAAAGAGTAAATTATGAAAAAATTTAAAATGCATGCTTTAGTAAAGTTGGATAAAAATTCAAAATACATACACAGGGAGCAAAGATATTTGCTCACTGTTGGACACTATAACAAAAGCAGAGGAACTGATAAATGAAATAGAGTACTCTACAGTATAATACAGAAAATATGGTAACAGAATGGATATAAAAAGCATAAATAGCAGGAATTCAGATAATTTTAATGTAAGGATACCCTGAAATATGTGCCTTTATGGGTTGGGAAATCTGCTTTCTGATGAAGAATACAGATTAAATTTAAAATGACTTGCCATTTATAAAGTTTATAAATGTATGCATACTGTGATATGATTTATATGTTATTCTGAAGTACTATGTTTGTTATTTATTACTCAGTATTCCCTGCACTTTAGCTAAAAATACCAATACAAATGAATTAGCTGAAAATGTTTACACTAAAAATACTACAGGTGGAAGTTTTTCATAACCTCTCTTAGTCCTCCTTACAAAATCTACACTTTGGAAATTTTCACAGTTCTCAAAACAGTTACACTTTTTATTGGATGTTCATTAAAGATATTTTAGGTCTAGAACAGAAGTATTTATAGATGGTCTTTGAAGTTATAAACAAATAATAGATAAATGCAGATTTATGACATCAGGTTTAACAGAAGTATCAATAATGGCATCCTGACTAAGGAAGCACATTCCTAGGGTTGAAAAAAACCCAGCCAGTGTATAGATATCAATGCCAGTCTCAAGGCTGAAGCAAAGCAGCAGCGGCAAAAAGAATAACATACATCAAATCTAAGAGAATGGAAGTTCCTAAGCTTGAAGGAAAAATTGTGTTATCTGAAACATTTATTTAAAATAAGGACCTTTTCTCAGGTACAAAGAAAGTTACCTTATGTAACAAAATTAAAGTCTTTCTGCAAGCTAAAGAAAAAAGCTAACTTGGTTGTAAAAATTAAAAAGTCTTCCGACAGGGCTGAAAGCAACTCTAAAAATCCTGGACAACAAATGGGTTACCTAAATATAGGGTATTTTCAGACGTTACAGGATCACGCTCAACCATGGACAATCCCCTGTGGTGGCGAATGGTCCCGTAACGTCTGGTTGCTCGCCGCCAAATGTTCACCATGGTGGTGAACAAAATAACCACGCTTTTGAGGTGGTCCGGGCACCATCTCTGAAAGCGTGGTTAATTGAACCACGGCCTGGATTCGGCAGACGGTAATGTCTGTTACTGCTGCCGATTCTGGGACGTGGCCCAGACCCCGGGACGGAATCAGGCGCAGTGGCCGGATTAGCCGCTGCGCCCGCCCGTCTCCAGGCGGGTGGGCTTCTGGGGGAGCGTGGGGGGGAGCGGGGCTGCGTGGCCGCATGTTGTGCCGCACAGCCCCGCCCCCTCCCCAGATTCCCCACCAGAATCAGCTGGCTCGTCTGTTGACGGGCTGTTTTGATTCCGGCGGGGAATCAAAAAGTGATTCCGTGACGGGGCCAATAGGTGCCCTGTCACGTCTGAAATCACCCATAGAATCAAATGTTTGTGAAGCTATGGACCCCCCTTATGCATAAGAGATTCTTACGCTATAATAATTGCTGTTCAGTGCTTCCTTTAAAAGAACTGTAAAACACATTACTTGAATGGCATTATAAAATGACAGTGACAATTTTAAAACATTGATATTTAAGTTTTTACTTCTAATCTTTATGGTGTGAAATGTTGTCTTCAAGAGGCAAGTAATTTTTTCCCCTTTTATTACACCTAACTCTGCATTTCAGACCTTTACATGCTTTGATTTCTGCTAAACTTAACCCAACTATGATGCTTGGTTTAAGAATAATTGAAACATATTGTTAGCTCTAAATTACTTTATCTAAGCATAAGTACTAAATTACTTTATCTAAGCATACGTTTTTTTCTGGGAATATTAAATGTATTGTATTCCCAATAACATTGATTTTCTTTCTTATGCTAAGTTCTGCGCATTCATCCTGGCAGCTGAAAGCTATGTTTTTTCTTGAGGCTTGTAGGTCATCTTCCCTTAGAAAGAATGTAGGTCACACTCTGTCCTTATTTACACCGTTCTATCCCACTGACTCTGGAGACCTGTAAATGTTGCTTAATGCTATGGCAAATGTGTTTGTAGGCAGAAATTTGCCTTGTAACTGGAATTTAGTAATGCTCGCGCATTATTTTTAAAGCCAGATTTGTAAAAGGACGAGATTTTACAAATCCGGTTTTAATAATGAAACCTCACGGTTTTACAAATCGGGTTTTTAAAATAACGTGCGAGCCATGGGGTGCCGCTGTTTTCAATGGCGGCCACTGACTTCCAGTACATGTAAACGCTCCCCATGCAAATTTTTTACAAGCAGATTTCTTAATCCGCTAGATTTCCCGGCTCATCTAAAAAATGCCCTAAGGCTGCTTACCCGCGTGCAGATTTTCACGTGAAAATTTTCTACACCTGAGTTTAATGGTGGACTACATTAAATCTCACCATAAGTTTATCTTACAGTAACATTCTTCTGCACACGTTAGAATCTCATTTGTGTTTAAACTCACGTGGATTTTCAGCCCTTTCAAACTCATGTGTTTACTGCTACCCTATGTGGAAGTGCGCTTGCCCACATTACTGAATCATACTGAGTTTCTAACTACTGTGTGATTCTGTAATGTGGGCAAGCAGCCTGACTCTGTAGAAGTACCACAAGCACTAAAAACTGTATCACTAAGGTAAACAAATCTGAGTCAGGGATGTAGCTATCATAGGGACAGGAGGGACAGTTGTCCCAAGCAGGGCCAAAGTGGGGAGAGATCCTGTCCTGTTGAGGCATGGCCAGGCAGAGAGTGAGCTGAGTGGAAGCAGAAGCATCTGCAGCGCACGTGGGACCCCCCTGGGCGGCAAAGGACAAAGCAAGCACCAGCGCTTGTGGCATGAGGAAGGCAGTGCGGCCACAATCTCCAGGGCTCAGGTGCAGCAAGCAGAGGGAGGAAGGGGGGAGGAAGAAGGAGAGAGGGTGGTGTCGGGGGGGCATTTCTTGCACCTGGATCCATTCCAAACTGCTACACCCCTGATGTGAGTCTAAGTAAAGACAAGGGGCAGCGCTGTTAAGTGAGAAAAAGTTGTACATGGCCAATTATCAGGACAGATTTAGTCATACAGCTAATAATGTAAGAAATTTTAGGAAAATAATTAAGACATCCAAACTCCACATGCTTGTCCCTTTTTGAGTGCATCCACAGGAACAGGAATGTTCTTGATTTGTTAATCTGGAGAAACCCATGCAAAGCAAGCAGCCCTCCCTCTCCCATCCAGTTCTGTTTTGAGGAGTAGGGAAAACTCGGGAGTAGCTTGATCCTCCCTTTCCCTGCTTTCTGCATGATGCACAAGAGGCAGGAAAAACAAGGTAAAAAGATAGTAACAGGGACAGGCATTGAGAGCAACCAAGCCAGAAAGAGAAGCATGAGAGGACTAAGGTTGCTTTTAGACGTGCGTGGCACACACGTGGCATAAAATCAAGCTGCGTGTAAAAATTCCGTGTGTGGGATTTAGACGCGACATTTCTTGCGTTAAAGCTGGTCATGCATTTTTTTAAAAACGCAAATTAAATACCTCAATGTCAAGGTACTTAAAGGGAGTGTTCTCAGGAGCATGCCAGATCTCTGGATTCACTCCAGAGATGTACCTGTGTTTTTTATAAACAAAGGGAACCAGGGGTTAAATAGCTCTTCTCCTTTCCTTTGGGAACCTGCAGAGTACTTCCAGCAGGAGGGGGCATAAAGAGAAGCCAGCAGTTAGTAAGACAAAGGGTGTTTTTGAGCAAGACTGGCAAAGAAGTGGGGAGGTCCGTGGCTATTGAGTGGCACAGCTGCGAAACAGAAACTCAAGTGAAGTGCGTGGGGAGGGATTCTAATGGGCAGGCCATAAAGATAACCTGCATGCACTCCCGCTACCATGCCCTGCAAACCACTCATACGGGCAGCCATTCTCCCTCCCCGCTGCCCAGCAACAACCCCCCCCACCAAGCCCTGCCCAACTGCCTGCCCTCTGGCATGACATCCACAGACACCATGGAAACATGAAACTGCAGCAGCCAATAACCCCTTCTTGCCCATGACCCTGAAAGCTTCTGCAGCTGCTGGCAGTCCTGGGCAACAACGGAGGCATATCCTGCGTGGGACTTGCAGGAAGCTGCTGTCTGAGCTGCTGTTCTCCATGGCACTGGCTCTTTTCTTGTGTGGCCTGCAGTTTATAATGATAGTCTTCTTTCATTATGGTAAGAACTGAGGAAGGGGGTGTCAATACACGGTGTTATATTTCATGCGCAGGTTCTTTAAAAGCTCCTGGCAGGGCTGTGGGCAGGACCAAAGAGGCAACCAGGCCGCAGACCTGTCTGCTGGTATGGGTGGCTGCCCCAGTTCATACGGACCAGGGATGCGCGGACGACCATTGCCACACCCTTTTTTGACTTGCCCTGCACAGGGCACTCTGGATTTTTCAGCAGTGCCCTGTGAGTGGCCATGACTGGGTGCTGCGGATGAGTGGTTACTGGGTGGCCATGCATTGTAGCATCTCATTTAAAACCACATGAAACCACCCGAAAACAAAGGATGACAGAATTACAGAAAGTAGGAAGAACTAAGATTTGCTGGAACAGTAGATTGCAGCACAGAGGCATGTAAACATATGTATGAGCATTACCCCTAGAGTAGGAGCCTCCCTCCACAGTTTGCAGTGGTAATTACCTGTACCCACATTTATCCTAACATTAATCCATATGTTTGTGAAAATGCAGGTGAGATTAAAATGAGTAGGGGGACGCTACCTCTAAACATCTGTGTGCATGTGAAGAAGCCATGAGGATAGCGGTTCAAAACCTTTGGTTGTGTGACTCCCAATCTGAAAATCACAACCCCATCCATTTGGTGCAAAAAGCACCAAAGCTGATGAAGCCCGGTTTGATAAGAGAGAGAAGGGATGGCCAGATGGACATTACTCAAAGAAAATCAAGAGGCTTTTCAGCTAAAAAGGTTCCCTCTCTCTCCTCCATATAAATCTATTTTCTGAACTTACAAGTGTCTCTTACCTTTGTACCTTCTACTCTCTTACCAAATTTAGCTAAAATTGGTGTGTAGGATCAGAAGTTAAGCCATTTTTCTATAGGAAGCCAGACTAAAAATGACAAAATGACAAAGGCTCTGAGGAAGGCATCTTGAAGGGCAACAAAGTAATTACTGTGTCCTTCAAAGTGCTGTATTTAAAACCTCTCTGCGCCATCCAGCTATCACTTAGTCCTTCCTAGGTGTTTGGGCTGCTTTCAAGTATTATTTTCTGCTAAAGAATGTTTGGTATTAAGAACACTGCAAACTTTCAATTTAGCTCCTTAAACACAAACAACGGCTTGAAAGCAGCCCAGTTGCCAGTTAGGAGCTGTTGGACAAGAGGCAGCTGGACTGAGGATAAGAGGGAGGAACAATAGCAAACCAAAACTAAAGGAGAAGCCCACATTAGATAGGAAAAGGAAATATTTGTAATATTTTCTCATCTTCCAAGATATGTATTTCTATAAACTCCGTGCAATTAGAAGAGTGTCTATCTACAACTACTACAAGCTATATCATATTTCATCTTGTATTACATAAATCTTTTCTTTACCATGGCCATTACTCTTTGATACAGAAACTTGTCAAATGCTTTTTGAAAATCAAAGTATCTTGCATCCATGAATTTCCCCTATCTATCATGGTAGTATATCTTCAAAGAACTCCAGCAGATTAGTTAAGCATGACCTCCCCTGCCTGAATCCATTCTGGCTAGCTTTAATCAAACCATGATTTTTCTATGTGTTTTTTCACTTCATCCCTTAAGAAAGGTTTCCAAGGTTTGACCAAAACCACGTTAACTTATAGGTCTGAAACACCAGATATACTACAGTTGCCTTGCTCACCTATTGAGGATTTATGAGTACATATGTTATTGCCTCCTACAACTTGGGGTAATTTAAATGCATCCTTCTTTAAAAGACAAGATGAGCTGTTCAAAACAAGAAGTGACGGAGGGCTCACCGTACCATGGGATGAATGGAAGACAGTGCAGAAGAGACTAAGAAATAATATAATGAAATTACATAACAGACCTTGCTGAAGCCAAGTTTTTAATGGGTTGTACAATTCCTCCTTTGAAATCATTACTTTCAGTTTAGTCAAATATTTTATGGATGAATAGACTGTTATGAACTTCACACAGGATCCCTAATTTTAAACAAATCCACCTACTTCTAGAGAAAATGAGGGATTCATGCCCCATTTCAAGACACAAACCTAATTTTTGAGTTGACAGCAAGGGATCTACATTTTAAAGAGGTGTTTAATATTTCATTAATTCCACCAAGGAATTCACCCATGGTATTTTAAACCCAGTTCTCAAATGGCATGCAACTTATATTTAACAAGTGCTAGGTAATTGGAGCCTTTGGGTCCAGATGAGATGGAGAGGGGAGGCTACCATACCTTGGATAGCCTTCTGCCTCCCTGGGCAGCCGGGTCATGTGATGCAGTGCATTGTGTGGGCGGTGGCAGCCAGATATTCTCCCCACCCTGTGGCGGGGCAAACAGCTGCCTGCTATATGACACGCCCTCAAGGATGCGTCACGGAGCAACCTGTGTAGCTGGACCCCTTTTGCCCGCCGTGCAGTGAGCTCCATGGTGTTGTTATGAGTGATAAGCGCTGGTGCCACTCCTGTAGAGACACCCTTTCTCTATGTACCATTATAGCCCGAACATAGTGAAAAAATTATAGGTTCAACTTTGGAAGGAGAGAGCCTGTGATGGAGTGTATGAACCCTCCTTTTGGATAAAAGCAACTAAAGCTCTTTGGACTTAGCAGGCTGTACCCTATTACCAGGGACCCGAGTTGATTGCACCAAAAAATCTTAAATTCTGCAACCAGTGAAGCCAAATTCTGCAAATTCACCATGAGCATTAATATTTGCATAATTAACTTTATTTGCATATCTATGCATGCTGGGAAGCAAATTTGCAATAGGTTTGACATAGAATCACAACGTTGCTAATCAAACACAACTCAAATCCTCTGGAATTTCAGCACCTCCCTCACGCAAACATAGGGCCTTCAGACCCCACCCACCCACAACTCATCTCCCAGGGGCCTATTTACCCTCGGGTCATGGTCAGGATTGGCTGATTCTGCGAGGATTCTGCGAGGATTAGCTGATTCTGCGAGGATTGGCTGATTCTGCGAAAATCACTGCAAATTGCAGCAACGCAGTCAACTCGGGTCCCTGCCTATTACATTTGCAAGGCAGAGAGCTCTGGGATGCTGGTTAAGACCAGGGCAGACTGCTAGAGAGGATTACAAATGGAAGACTCCAGTTGTAGTTCCAGATTGGTGCTGAAGAAAGGAGATGAGAAGAGACCTGTAGAAAGAACAGTTCCACCAGTTGTTCTGCTGCTTCTTGTAGCAGGAACCGGCCTGGTGGAGACCTTTTTTGGGGGTAAAGGAACATTTTCATACCATCCTGCTGTGCAGCTTAGTAATTACATAGTTGACTGAGACCTTGGGGGCAGTGAGGTCACACCCATGACAAAGCTCCTTTCCCCCTTTTCAGAAACGTTGCTAACTGGTTCATTTTTTTTTAAAAAGGAAAAAAAATAGGGACTTCTGTTCTCTCACAGATGTGCCATTGTGCCATGGGATAGGGAAGGCTCTCCATGAAAATAAGTTTGTTACTTCTTCAAGTATTCTTCCCAATATGCTTACTGCTTACTGGTACATGTACAGAGAAGTTTATTACGTTACTAAATACACACACACACACACACATGATATGCATTAGAAGAAAATTATTAGCTCAAGAGGTCATTTTGTCTGCCATACCTGTTTAAAAAGTTGAAGATTCACTGCAGTTGCCAGGAACTGTTTAGTAGTACTAGAACGATGTTTCACAAAACTTTCTTCACAGAAAGTGACAGGCTCTCCCTAAATTCAAACAGAGTGCATCAGAAAGTTATTCCCACTTATAGACAGTGTTGGTACATTTTAAATTATCTTTTGACCGATATTTTTCTAATTCAAAGAGTTATGTATTTAACACATACATTTAGCACCCTTCAGATAAGATAGGTGCATACAGGATCCCCAAAGAATGTAGGTACAGATAATAAAAACAAAAATAGCAATATTTTGGAAAAGTTTTATTGAGATATTTATGCTGAAAATGTTTGTGTGTTAAGAATCACAAACACTGTAAAATGTTTTGGCACCGCTAAATTGCTCAGATTTCACTGCATATAAAGAAAAGAAAAAAACCAAGTAGAACCTTCCATTCGCACCCCCAAATATCATCATATTTATTTAAACATGAAATTATTAAAAGAATATTAATGTATTTCTTTTAACCATATCATAATCGGTATAAATTAATAACAGTCTTTTCTGGGAGTCATTACACTACCTCAAAAAAAAGCAAGCAGAATACCTAATGGAACAAACTTTTTGTCCTGTGCTGAAAGTGTTAAGAATATCTAGTATTCTAGTCATGAAAACGCAACAGGATTGTGACATTCAGCAGTCCAAGTATAAGGAAATTCATAATATTATATAAGTTGCCCCCATTATAAATGGAATATACTGTATTATATAAAAACGTTTTTGCCATTTCTGCTTAAATTTGATTCCCAGTATAAGTTTCCTTTGACAAGCAATTTTTAAAAATGGACACCTCCCACTGTCGTTTAATTTATAATCTTTTGTATGATAAAGCAGATTTAAATATATTTGGTGGTTTAGTGTATGCTCCGTATGTTATTTCCATAGATGGTGATATAGAAGGCGATGCTGCTATTTTCAGGCCAGCTAGGCACTGCTGTTCACTCCTAGTTTCTACTGTTAGAGGTTTAGGGATAATCTGAGTTTGGAGCTGCATCCCTCTGATTTGTCTAATACTTTTTAAAAAAAAAACTAGTAATACATGGCCTTCCCAACATCCAGTGGCAATGAGTTCCACATTTTCAAAAGCTACTTCCAATTGTTCATTTTAAATCCGCTAGCTGTTCATTGCACCAGGTGACCTTGTATTATGGCAGGGGATAACCAACATTTCTCTATTCACTTTCTCCACGACCATCATTTTTTTATATGCCCCTCCCACCTCATCCCTGAGTCACCTCCCATCTAAGCTTAGACACCCTTGTCTGTACCCTTTCCAGTTCCATTACATCATTTTTGAGATGGGACAACCAAAACTACAACCCGTATTCCATTTTTGAGATGACAGTACTTTCCTTAATATAGGTAGAAAAACCACTGAAGATACCTCACAAAATACTAGAATAATATCTGAATCAACTGCTAGAGCATTTTACTACCACAATGCTTGTTTATTTATTTATTTATTTTTAGAGTTTTGCTACCCTGCCACAGGCAGCTCGGGGCGGCTTACAATTTGCAAACAAATATTAAAACAATTTCAATACAACTAAAAGGAGGACAGAAATAAAAATAAAAATAACCCCTACCCAACAGCACCTTCTCACCCATCTCCCCCGCCAAATGCCTGGCGGAACAGCCAGGTCTTACAACTTCTCCGAAAAGAGGGGAGATCAGGGGCCAAACAGGCTGCCACAGGAAGGGAGTTACACAGCCGTGATGCGGTCACCCAGAACGCCCTCCCCTGCGTGGCCCCCCAGAAGACTCGGGGGACCTCGAGCAGGGCGCCCCCCAAATGACCACAGGGGTCGGTCCAGCACCCGGGGAGCGAGGCGGTCCTGCAGATAGGTAGGGCCTAGGCCATTTAGGGCTTTATAAGCAAAAACCAACACCTTGAATCGGGCCCAGAAAACCACAGGCAGCCGGTGCAGAGAGTGGAGCACTGGTGTAATTTGCCCCCGGTGGCCCAGTCCTACCAGAAGACGGGCCGCCACATTTTGCACCAGCTGCAGTTTCCGAGCCGTCACCATGGGTAGCCCCACGTAGAGCGCGTTGCAATAGTCCAATCTAGAGGTGATGAATGCATGGATGATGGTGGCCAGGTCAGAGCCTGAGACAAACGGCCGAAGCCGTCGCACCAGATGTAATTGGCTAAAGGTACACCTTGCCACAGCCTCCACCTGGGCATCCAGGCGGAGCTGCGCGTCGAGGAGCACCCCCAGACTCCGTACCTGGGGTACTAATGGAGGGCAGATCCCGCCAATAATGGGGGCCACCATCTCCATCACCTTACCCACCAACATCACCTCCGTCTTGTCAGGATTCAGCCTCAGTTGGTTAGTCCTCATCCAGTCCCCCACAGCCGTCAAACACTGAGTAAGCACCGAGACTGCAGGGCCTGGGTCTGTTGAAAAAGAGAGATACAGCTGGGTGTCATCAGCATATTGATGACACCACACACCGAACCTCCTGAGCACATCACCGAGTGGCTGCATGTATACGTTGATCAGGAGAGGGGTCAAATCTGAACCCTGCGGGACTCCACATGAGAGGTCTCGGTATAATGAAAAAGACTGCCCAAAAACCACTCGCTGCGTTCTACCAGTCAAGAAAGAGCGGAAGCATTCGAGAACAGTCCCGCCCACCCCAGCACAGTCCTGCAGTCACATCACCAACATCCGTTATCATCTGTATCAAATGCAGCTGAAAGATCTAATAGAACTAACAGGATCGAATGACCCCAGTCCATTTCCCGGCGGAGATCATTCACCAAAGCCACAAGCAGTCTGGATGAAATTCCGACTGAAAGGGGTCCAGATAACTGATGCGGCCAAGATGTCCCTGGAGCTGCTGAGCCACTATCTGTTCAATATCTTTCCCTAAAAAGGGAAGGTTAGAGACAGGCCGATAGCTGGCAAGGGAGTCAATGTCAAGTGATAGTTTCTCGAGCAGAGGCCTAACCAATAACTCTTTGAGACAGCCCGGCACTCTGCCCTCCTGAAGGGAGGCATTGACCACCCCAGCCAGCAATTGTCTCCCGGCAAGATTTAATCAGCCAGGACGGGCAAGGATCTAATTCGCAAAATGTGGCCTTAACAGCCCCAAGAACATCAACCATATCGACGGGTGTCACCGACTGAAATTGATCCCACAAAACTGGACAAGACGAGGCTTCCATAACCTCCAGTTCTCCATATGTATTAATTGCGGTATCAAAGTCGTGGTGAATCCAAGCAATTTTATCCACAAAATAATCCACAAACATGTCACGGCAAGCAGTAGAGGACTCCACTCCAAGGCGGAGGGAGGCTGGACTGACCAGCCCCCGCACCACCTGGAAAAGCTCCGCTGGACGGGATTTAGCAGATGCTATGAGAGTTGCAAAAAACTCCTTTTTTGCTGCCCGCATAGCTACGGCGTAGGCTCATAAACTGGCTCTATGACACAATCTGTCGGTTTCAGCACGCAAACAACGTCACCCTCACTCCAACAGCTGCCCTTCTCGCTTCAGGTCCCGCAGTTCCTCGAGGAACCAAGGAAGTCTGCGGAGCTGTCGCCTGGGCAGTGGACACCTAGGAGCTGTCCGATCAATGGCCTCCATCAGCAAGGTATTCCATAACAAGACGAGGTCATCGATGGAAGAGTCGTCAAGGTCAGAGGGAAACTCGCCTAGAGCCTTCCGGAACCAATCTGGAAACTCCATAACAAGACGAGGTCATCGATGGAACAGTCGTCAAGGTCAGAGGGAAACTCGCCTAGAGCCTTCAGGTTCCAACAGCCTCCGGGGGTGAACCATCCAAATTGGTTCCGCACTTTTCTGGGGACAAACATGCACCAGGAGTGAGGCCTGCAAGAGGTAATGGTCCATCCATGACAAGGACTTACTTTTACACATGGTGAAGTAAGTCCCAGGACAGAGAAAGACACACCTCAAGCACAGGGAGAAAAAAGGATCAAAGACACCCCCTACTTCAATTCTTACCATAATGAAACAGAGAGGCCTTTCAAATAAAAGCTGCAGACCACTTTGAGGACAAATTTATTTACACCAACTATTACCTCCTCCCACTCCTACCCCAATTAACTCTGGCAACATCAGGTGCAACTTTCCGCACATTTTTCTGTAATTCTACTTTATGGGGTAAATTAATGTCTAGGAATTTTGAGAATGGGTGATTTCAGACGTTACGAGATCACGCTCAACCACAGTGAACCACGCTCAACCCCCCCATGGGGCCAAAGGGCCCTGAACGTCTGAACGGTGCGCGCCAGATGTTCATCACGCTCAATACCCACATGGGGTCAGTTTCAACCACGCTTCCCGGGCTAGCCGGGGGAAGGTCCCGGGAAGCGTGGTCAAACGAACCC